>VZSG01000343.1:485311-542902 GCA_013398315.1 Nothoprocta pentlandii | reverse complement strand
AACCCCCCGGCCCCCACACGTACCCATGGGGCCGGCACGGTCCTGGCCGGGCGCGGGGCTGGCGGAGAGAGGCGAGGGCGAGAAGGAGGCAGGGAGGCCCCGCCGAGGCCGCCCGGCTTTAAGGGAGGCCCTGTCGGTGCCGCCGCCCGCCCCGTCCCGTCCCGCCCGCCCACGGGGCAGGAGGGCGAGAGACGGGGAGGGCAGCGGGGCGGGAAGGGAGGCGGGGGAGAACGGACGGGCAGCGAATGGGGGGAAACGGGAGGGTCGGGGGGCCGCAGCCCTGGGAAGAAGGTGGGTGCAGGGGTGGGGGGGCACCAGGTGAGCTAGGGGGGAGATGGTGGAGGAGGAGGAGGAATAAGAAGAGGAGGGTGCTGAAGGTGGAGAAGGCGGTGGGAGGAAGAAGGTGTTGGAGAGGGTGAAGGTGAGGGAGGAGGTGGACATGATGGAGGTGGAGCAGATGCAGGTGATGGAGGAGGTAGAGAAGAGATGGAGGTAGAAGTGATGGAGGAGGTTAAGGAGGAGAAGGTGGTGGCAGTGGTGAAGGTGGACGTGGTGGTGGTTGAGGAGGTGGGGAGGTGGTGATGGAGGAGTTGTTTTGGGCAGTGGTCACCTTGCTGGCAATGTGGTGGCGGAGGAGGGGTACACCTGGACAGCAGTGAAGGGAGAATGTTAAAAATTCTGAGAACTGAGGGTTTTTTGTAGCTGCTTTTTTTATGTATCTGGGATGGAACATGATGGTGATGCATCGCCCCACACCCTGGGGCTACAGGAGCTCTTGGCTGCGAGGTCGGTGCTGGAGCTTGGGTTGGTGCTGGTGCTGCTCCCAGCAGCACAACCCTGGTCTCCTTGGGGTTCTGGGACCGGACAGTTGCCTGCCCTCCTGACTGCTCTTCCCCAGCCTCGATACCTAAAGCTTAGCTCAGCAAGTAGAACACTGTGATGGCAACCCATCAAATGGTCCCTTTGACGCCGTTCCTGTTCCTTCGGGACGGACAGCACTACCCAAAATAAGCAAGTGGACCTCTCATTATGGATGGCAACTTTCTGCCTCTTTTCCTGCTTTCCAGGTGGGAAGATGGAGAGGGTTTCTGATATGGAAAGCACTAGTTTGACTGACCCGCAGCTCCCACGAAACAGGGCTTCTGTCGGCCTGTTTTCTCATTGCAGTGATTAGTTGGCTAATAGGAAAGTCGTGGGGATGTTGACGAGTATAAAAACACCTCCTGATGTGCCTTTCACACTGATTTATAACAACGCGCACACCTTGCTCTGTTTATTAATATGTGAAATTAGTGGATGGGAAGTTCGGTGTGAGGAGAGCTGCTCAGGAATGAGGCAAACACATGGAGCAGTTTGGAGGAGCTGCCCAAGGTTTTGAATGCCGCAGTTGGAATCTCCCTAATGTGCCGAAAGAGAAACATCTGAAGGAGACGTGACATCCTTCCTCCAGCCCTGCTGACGTTATGTGGCACTGGTCTGAGGTTTATGCAATCCGTTTGGTGGCCTCTCCTACTGCCTGCACCTAATAATTATCTGGCTGCCGAACAGGTTGAATTCTTACTAGGAGCAAACGAAACGAGCATTACAATTTACTGCCATCCGTGGTATCTGCAGCTGAACATTAAAGGAGGCTGCTCCGATCTGTGACCTAGAGCTGCAGCTGAACAGGGATTTCTTCTAGTTGGGTTCATGTGGGGCTGACCTGGGAGCTCGACTCTCATATTAATGACTCACGCTCTTGAGTCCTGACATTAATGAGCAAATAATTAAGGTACAGAATAAGTGTGTGGTTGCAGCTGTATTTGTAGTGTCTTGCTTTATAACTGCTCTCTGGAGCGTGAGTGTTTCCACAGCCACATCTGCTGCAAGTGACAACCTGCGATACCTGTAATGCCCCCCAACACAGCATGGAGCGTTTCGCTGCCACGAGTAGTCCCACAGAAGGAGCAGGTAATGCAGAAAGCAATGTTGAGGTCAACGGCAGTTTACTTGTGTACAGGAATAACTGAAATTCTGCTGTCATTTTTAAACTGTTAAAGTATGAAATTGGAGGTGTTTTTTCCTCAGAAATCAGATTTGGCCTCTTCCTCTTGCATGTAGAGAGTGGTGATGGACAGCGCCTTTCATTTCCTAGTAAGCTAGGCACACACCTTATATACTCACCCTTATTTTATAAATACACACACACACCCTTATATAGATATGCAATTTGTGGGAAAAACAAACAAATAAAAAATAAGTCTTCATTTTTTTTTCAAAAAAAGAAAAGATAAAGTGGAAATTAGAGTCCTTTTTTTTTTCTAGGAATTTCAGTTAAATGGACTACTTGAATCACAGTAGCTTGTGGTCATGTTATCTTTCAATATTCAAGGTCTCACTTAAATTAAAAAAAAGGAAGAAAAACAAGAAGCATTACATCTTCTAACAACAACAGCAAAGAATTCACTCCGCTAAGTACAAATATTTTAATTTGGCTCAGAGAGAGAAAGAGATAAGGATCCTCCCTGTTGCTTCACAGGTACTTCTGAGGTGAAATGGATTCTGTTTTCACTTAGGCTGGTGCAACTATGTTGAGCTCTACGCAACTATTTTCTAGTGGTACCAGTCAGAGGAGTAGAATTTGTTTTTGAACGATCTGAGTTTTTTAACTCAGCTCGTTTCGTAAAAGTAATATCTCACAAAGTGCAGTAGTACTGATATACACAAATTTTCAAGGAACAAAGATGAAGATATAATTTCACTTTCTTCTACAAAGCTCTGAACTTTGAGAAAGCAGTGTCAAGATATAGACAGAACAACTCGGACACCATAATATAAATAATTAAGGATGAACTGCACTTGATGCTTACAAAGTACAGTATGTGTCTTTTGTAGACTGTAGTTAAGATTACAAATCATTCTCTTCTCAAGATCATATCCTAGCACAAATTGTTCAGCTGGATGGGTGGAAATTTTAATTGGTGGGTATCTTACTCTGTCCTTAATTAAATGTCTTGAAACACTGCTCAGTTAAAATTTTTAGAGAAGTTGCTAAGATGGTTTTCACATATCTCATCTGTAGGAAGAACACTACCATTTCAAAGAAGTTGGTGAGGAGAACTCCATAAAATGCTGATAGCAATTAGTAAATATTGAAGGTCTAGCAACCTGAATTAACAGTAAAATACACTGAAGGAAATGAATACAAATTCATATTTTTGCTTGGAATACTTATTTTAAAAATATCTTGGTATTTATATATAACAGTGTTTGAAAGTATAGTAAAAAGGAAAAGCAGCTGCAAGTGGCAGCTCATCATGGGATAGCCAATGTTATGCTGTAAACATTGTATGCTGAAAATTGGAATAGATACTGCATTAATTCCCATATAAACAGAGACAAAGGGATTTCGTTCTCAGTCTGTGGTTTCTATGTTTTTGTGATGGTAGTGGCCAAACACCAGTCGCTTGTGAAAAAACCCGCCCAAGAAAAGTGCATGCCCTCCTTCCAGGCGGGGACGTGCCCTATCTAACATACACGAGGCATCTACTAAAACAATGAATGTTCAAGTAGCAAGAAAAAATAATTTGGCTGCTGTGCCCCTTCTTGTAGCACTGCACCTCATTTTGGTTCCTGAAGCTGGGCTTCTAGATGCCAACTTTTTGCCTGTGGAGCAACTATCTGGTTGGGCTGGACTGCAGCTGGTTGGGTCAATACTGAGGTGCACGAGGGAGCCTCCCCAAATCAGTCTGCATCGAGTCGGCTGTGTTTTAACTAAACAGAACAGCAGCTAGGCACAGCTTTGCACGGCCATCAGTGACGCTAGGTCCAGCTCCGTTAGAGTTAGTTTACATGCAGTGATAAACCTTGGCCCGAAGAAGTATGTACTTAATACTTCAGAAATGCGGAAAACGAAACGAGGGACACATGCATGGCAGTAAATATTTCCTACCCAATGGTCTTGCCAGCCCAGCTCGCCAACGTTTGACAGGTATTTCCCCTTGGAAAATGGAAATCAGTTCATCCTAGACCAGAAAGGATCTGCCGGCTTTGCCGTCAGGTCTGCCTAAATACACAGCGAATGTGTGAGTTTGGGGTGGAGAGGGAAGCAGGGAAGCGGGAAGTAGAGCGGACAACTTTGGATACAGATAAAGTAACTAAAGTAGATTTTATTCACCTGGAGTTGCCCTGGATTGGTGCCCAAAAAACCTTTAGCTCCTTAGCAGTGCCCTGTGGCAACGTGCAAAGTCAACATAGCAAATGTTGACATAATAAGTTAATGGCACACGATCCATTTTAAAATCACTTCTGCCAAAAACTGTTTTCTTATTTTTGTTGAAAACATTACTCAAGGTCAATAACCCAGAATTTACAGAGCTTCATTTCCAGTTTGTTTGCTCTGTTCCATCACAGTCTTTATTGTCTCCTCTGTACAGCCGGGTATATTCCCCTGTATTTTTATTGATGAAGAGCACACAAAATGGATTGCTAGTAAATGCAAGAAGCTCCACACAGGCATCCATCCAAAGCAGGTGCAATCCGCCTGGAACAAGGTGTCCTCGCTGAACTGGGATTTACACTTCCCAGCTCCTCTTTAATGCAGGGAGAGCTCCATCTACATCACGACGACAGCTTTGCTGGTTTCTTTCTTTCACAATGAGGCCCAGCTTTTCCCTCTGGGAATGAGGAGAGGTGCTTTGGGGGCAGCCTGAGTTTATTAGGGAACTTCGGCTCTGGAGGTGCGAATGTTTATAGAAACCAGCATTAACTGACTAGGCCTTGCTGCTAGGCCTTATGTAATGAGCCGCTGAGGCCAGGAGTTTCTCTTATGCAAAATCAGAGCACTCCTGACAACTATGTGGGGTAGACAAATATGAGTGTTAGCTAAGCATTAAGGCCAGCTGGGAGGGAAGTAGGGCAGAACAAGTTGTTCCTGGTTCAAAGACCTTTTTCTACAGAGGAACAAATACATTTGAAGCCTACTATCATATTTAAGAAAAATGAAAAAACAAATGAATGTTTTGATGTGTGTTGAAAACTCTTTTTTTTTTTTTTTCCATATTTTAATTATGGAACTCTTGCTTTTCTCATTTTCCGATGTGAATTTGCCTAAGGTACAGTGTCATCCTCTTCCACCTAATACACTGCAAGTTTGCTGAACATTGCTCCAAGAACAGTAAACCCACTGAGCCATCTCATCATTGCTTATTTTTTTTCCTGTACTTCCACACTGATATTTTTCTTTCGAAACTTCAAACTCATCTTGTGAGCCCTGACATTTTCAAATGAACTTTTAAGCATTTCCTTGCATTCTTCCTTCTGAAGTTTCATCTTCAGTATGTTTTCAAACCAACTGTACTTGGCTTTTCTTCTTTAGGAGACTCACTAGAATCTCAGCACTGCAGTAGCTGCTACTGTTGGCTGAATTATCTTTTAAACTTATGCAACCAGTCTTACAGGATGAGTCATGTTGTTGACTGGAAACATAAATTCAAGTGTCACCTCTTGACCAATCTGTGTTTTGACTTGACATGTAGAAGGCTTGTGTTAAACTGACCTAGTATTTAGGAATTGATGTGTGATTCGTTTTAGATTTGCGGAGCTATTTAAATTCTTGTTTAGAAGTGATGCACACATTGCAAAATATTTTATATATATATATATATATATGTAAACACACACTTCCTATCAGATTGCATGCTTAGGTTTCACAGGGAAAGTGTGTCATGACACTGGAAGTGATTTTCGGGGTGGGAGGAGACAGTCCTGCCATATAAAACACATCTGATTTAAGATAACATCGACAACGAAAGTGGAAATAACCTATTTTGAGTTGAGGTAATATCACAAGATCATGTTGTTTTCTAGAGATGCATGTTCTGGTATTGAAACTCTTCAATGAGAGATTAAGAACTGGTACTTTCTAGCTGTTGCAGCCTTGTTAGAAGTTTGCAGTTTATTTATAACTACTATTTATGCAGACATTCGTATTTTCACTGTAGGATAACAAAATTGCTTCTTTCCATTACCTATAGCTCATCTATTACCTCAGATTTATATAACAACTTCAGTAACGATATAGCAGAAATCAAGAGCTGATATAATCATAATGCACTAATTTATCTGGCTGCTCTCTTGTTAAGTTGATATAAAGTCTTTTTTTTTTTTTTTGGTAATTAATTTTAGGGCTCAGCTGGATTAATTCCTTCCACTTGCAGTCCTCTTTGTTTGGAGGGCCTGGGGAGCAGAGGCAGAGGGAAGGGAGAGCGCAGTGGAGCAAAGGGGGCTACGAGTGCTGGAAGAGGGAAGTTTCATGGTGGAAGTCCTGTATGGAAGGCGACTGGGGCTTGGGGAGATGAGCAGGATTGTGCCCTGCGTGCAATTACCTCGATAGGCGTTGAGGGGAGAAAGAGAGAAGCCCTTGGTGCTCCTCAGAGCCTCCTTGAAATTTGTTTGAATTTGTTCAAAGGTTCTTCATCACGCTGTGGGCACCCCCATGATCCCTCCCTAGTATCTTCCCCCTGCAGGGCCCTTGGGAAGCTTCCCCAAACCTCTTCTGGCCCATTTGCTTCCTCCTTTTGCCCCCTCATGCTCTCACTTGTATCCATACTCAGCCCACTAGCTACTGTTAGAAAACTAAGCTTTGTGTGGCAGCCAGATCTAATTGAGATGGATTCCGTGGATAAATACGGATGCATTCATGAAGCAACTTGTGCACGACCTGCACACTGATGGTTTCATCTCTTGAGCACGACCTGTGCACTGGTCTGATGGTTTCATCTCTTTACTTCGGTCTCTCTTCCTATAGCACTTCTAACCTTCTCTATCTGGTGTCCTTCTTTCTTGTCCAAATTAAAAAAAATAAAGAATAAAAAAGGAAAACATTAATATTGTCCTATATAGTTATACTCTTATTTGACATTCCCTTGGGTAGTTAATTTCCAGGAGACTTTGTGTGCAATTTAATTACTTTGTCCTTTCAGTTTCTAAAAAAAAGGATGTCTCCTCACTTCCTGTCTTTGGAAGCCTAGGATTTGCCATTACACGGATTTGTTTACTATTTTTCCAAAAGCTTAATCAGCTTAATCCATTTTCTCCTTCAGAGGCAATTTTGAAAAAAAAAGACACCAGCAGCAGTTCTTATCTGTTAAAGGCTTCTGAGTAAAGTGCAATCAATACAAATACCAGATTACAATATAATAGTGTGTAAGCCACCTAAAATTATGTAATGTATTTACACGTAATATTTCATAAAGCTGAACTCCAGCACACAAATAAGCTACTCCTGCGTATCAGCATAACGTGTTGCTAGGTTTGCACTGCTTCCCTGGGCTTAACTGAGTTTTCTAAGAAATAGGTGGTACTCACGCGAGAGCAGCTACAGTCACAACTTTGAAGCAAGGAATATATTTCCATTGGAGAATTCTATTATATAGACTCTATTATATAACTTTATTATAGAGAGCTGACTACGCCCTACATGATGACAAGGAAATATCTTGGGAGGAAATCAGTGAGCACTTTACCAGCAAGCTTAATGCTTCTTCTAAAGAGGAGACAAATGGCACTGATCTGGGGCAGTGTTTTCCTTGGCCATTTTTCTTTTCCTTGGGGCCCAGCGGCAGCCAGCTGCGGTCCCTGCGGAACGACGCTGCGGGAAGGGCTCTGGCCTGGACTTCTGCAGTTCGGGCTGCCAGAACAACCTACGGACAAGTGGCACTAAACACTGAGCCGGGGCTGAAGTCCATATTCCAATCCCTGCCACGCTGCTGATTGCCTGCGTGCTCCCGGGGAGCATTCCCACTGCAGCTCCCCTTTACCCATCTATAAAAGGAGGATAATGCACCTTCCTGGGACACAAACTTCCCCTTACGCTGGAAAATCCACACGTGTCTGTCAGGGGGACAGCACATCCCACAGAGACACACACACAATCCCTTGAGCAGAAATGGGTGGCAATCAATCTGTGTGATCACAATTAAATTGAGGCTTTTCTCTCCAGAATTAAAGAAGCTTTCGATATAACACAAGCTAATACGTGGTCCACTTTCATCAGATTCAGTAATGGAGTTCAATTTATATATTTCTGCTAGAAAGCAGCTCTTTATTACTACAGGTGGTTTTGCATATTACCTTTCTTTTTACATATATAATATGAATCAAAACTGCTTCCTTGACCACAGTTCTGTCGCTTCTCCAGTCATACCTGTAGTGTTTTGCTTAAGGTAAAAAACCAACTTTGTCAAAGCAGGAAATGTCTAGCTATATCCTCTCCTTGAGAAACAGCAGTAGCTTCAGTAAGGTGTATATATGGAACAGGGCTGTACTATGTGCCCTCGTTCCTTATAAAATCAAGTTCCCTATTTATTCTTGTTTCCCCAAGTAAAAACTCTGCCTGATATTATTGGTGTCTCCACTAGTTGTAGCACACAGTTTATTTCATCTTCCTGTAGAAAAAGATTAATCTTGTTCTTCTTTTTGACAATAGTTTCTAGAAATGGATCCGCAAATGTGGTCAAAGGACAGGGTATCATCTTCTTACTCCCTCATCCATTCAGTTACAGTTCCTGGAGACACTCAGCAATTCCTGTTTGCTCTGGGTCCTACTAATGCCACTTCCTTTCCTCTCTCTTATCAGATAACGCTTGCTCCTAATCAGGTTTCCTGGTTATGTTAATTTTGCTAGTATTCACAGCGACTTTTCACTTACACATCACTTGGGGACAACTGATGCTGGAAATATGTTTGAGACTTGAAATGGTCACACTGGTAGCCCTTGCCTATCATCTCCAGAGCCTTGCAAAACCTTCAAGAAATTGCACTGAGCTGAGACCAAAGATTTTTCATAGAGCAAATAGAGAAAGCCAGTATCTTCTGATAGCTTATACAGAGACACATGTTGATGCATGAAGATCCCAAGCAATGACCCACCTTGCTGTTGGATCATTAGTGGAGACGAAGGCAGATCTCTGGGACAGGCTCTAGCAAACCCCAGTGCTTGAAGTGCAAACCCCAGTGCAGGACAACCTTGAAGAGGGAGGACTGAGAACATGCCTAGGAGAGCACAGAGCTTGTGGTACCTATGTGCACATACATATGCTTGTGTCTGGCTCACCTTAAATATTCCCTGCATGTCAGGAACAACAGGCAAGATGCTGTATGTGACGCTCTTTCCCAAACTTGAATGGCACCAAGCCCTAGGGAGGAACAGCTAAACACAGTGAAGGACTTCATGCATATGCAGAGAATAAAAGGATTTTGGGGCCAGAACAAGGCTGCTAGACCTGAAAAGAATGGAGATCTGTGCAAGAGGAACAACGAGGAGAAGCACCAGAAAAAAAAAAAAAAAAGTCTATCTAAAGGGATATCTAAATATCTAAAGGAAGATTTTATGTAAAAGAAGTTATGGAAAAAGACAGAAGGATTGAACCAGCATATCTCAGAATATCTCAGAAGATAAACAGCTGGAAACTAATCAGCACATAAGGAAGGCAAAGTTGAAGGGTTAGTCCTGGTAGGAGGCATATAGTCCACCTGAAGTATCATTTTCCTTCTCACCATCCCACGGGCATTCTTCCCTTCCACGCTTGTGCAATGCGGTCGCACATTATGAAACTATTGCCACATTCTGCTGAAAGGCATCTGCTTAAGCTGCATTTTGTATCAGGGTGAAGTCGGAGCCATAAGAATCATTTTAAAAATGATTTGGGATAAAGAGGTGCTGTTTACATCAGTGTTTACAGCTTTTACATTTTACAGTAGTAATTGGATATGATGGACAGAAGAAATGGGAATGATAAATGCAGTCTTTTTTTCTTTCTTATTTTTTTAATGTGGGGTCCGGGTCTTGCTAGTTAAAGAGATTCTCAAGAACCAACATTTCAATAAGGGAGAAATAAGCAACATGAGGAGGCTGGCTGACACTGATTAAACAGAAGCTTTTTACCTCTCCTCTAATGTCACTGGTCAACAACATTTTACATAAAAAACATTCACAGACACACAAATATTTTAATCTGATGATGTTGCAAGGTACATCAGCTACTGCTAAACACATGAAATGACAAAAGGTTCTGATGAAAACTGTGCATATAAATTGCAAACACCACGTAGACAAAAGGAGAGGCCAACCTAAGTCGGCAAGTTGGTCTTGCCACTAATGCTGTTTGTGGCAAGACTAGTTGCTGAGTCTAGTTGGAGGCCTGTGGCCAGCGGTGTCCACAGTAGATCATAAAATGACTGCCTGAAAAGACAAATTAGACACAGTACAAGATATATGACATGAGAAACTGGATTTGGGAATTCTGATACTCAGACTCCAAGCTCAGGACCTTGCTCTCTTTTAGCAGATAACAGAGAATCCACCTCTCTTGCTGTGTGGGACCAGTGGCTCACTTCCTTGTAGAGGCTGTAAGTACTGGTCAAACCTGAGATAAAGTAACTCTGTCACTGCTACCTGGAAGCTGAAGACTGGCTGAAGGGCCAAGATTAAAGTTCCAGGTTGTTTGGGCAAGACACTCCTACTTCAAACAGCTATCCCAGCCATTTCTTCACTTGCAAGAATTTTAGGTAATCTCTTTAAACACTAGAAATGTAGCAGAATTACCTGTTCATTGCTTCACTAGCCTCGCCATAAATATTAACTGGCTAAAATCTGATAGCTAAAGTTCTTTTAATAAGTGACAACACTCCATCCTGAATGAAGATCCAATTGACAGTAAGGCTGCTACTTCCTGAAATTACTGTGTGAGCGCTGCTAGGGACTGCCAGCATCTCTTCTTTTCAGAATAGTTTTATAAAATAGCTCCAAAACTGCATAGGCTACTATTAACTTCCATTGGCTAATAATTTCATACCGTTTTTTATGATTTAGCTTCAGAATTTAGACCTTAAGGACAACATTAGCTCTCAGCTATTTCACAAAGCCTGCCTTAATGACAGGTTATTCTGAAATATAGAATCGAGTAAATGACATCTTACAGAATATCTGACAAAATATGTCAAGATCTTCAGAATTCACCACAAACAAAGGTAGTTCCGTGTCGTGGTTAAAGGGGATTAAAAGTCTTTTTTGAATTTCTAATCAGTTACTTCCTGGTTTCAGGTTCCTGTTGCTGTTATGTCCTCCTCAGGCACACTGAACAAGCCATGCAGCATCCAGCATGCACTTTGGCATTCAGGTCCCTTTCAGTTTTCTATTTAGCCAAAACATTGTCCCCTGGATCTCAATGACTCACAGATGGTTGAGATTGGACGACACCTCTCTGGGCAACACGTTTCAGTGCTCAGTCACTCACACAGTGGAAAAACAAGAAGTCTGGACCTTCCTGTGTTTCACTTGTTCTCATTGCTTCCCATCCTGTCCCTGGGCAACACTACAAAGAGCCTCAGTCAAACTTCTCTACACTTCATCTTCAGATATTTACACACATTAAGATGCCCGCAAGCTGAGCAGTCCCAGCTCTCTCAGCCTTTCCTTGTATGACAGATGCTCCAGTCCCTTCAGCATCTTGGCAGCTGGACTCGAGCTTCGGTAGCTCCCTCTCTCTTGCACTGCAGAGGCCAGCGCTGGATCCAGCCGTACAGGAGTGTCTCAGCAGTGCTGAGCAGAGGAAAAGGCTCACTGCTTCGACCTGCTGGCAAGGCCCCTCATGACATGGCCCAGGACATAACCCGCGTTCTCGGGGACAAGGGCACATTGCTGGGTCATGGCCAGCCAGTTGCTCACTGGGACTCCAAGGCCTTTCTCCACAGAGCTGCTCTCCAGCAGGTCACCCCTGGCCTGCACTGCTGCCTGGGCTTACTCCTCCCTAGGTGCAGGCTTTGTACTGCCTTTGTACTGCAACAAAGGTACTTGCCTTTGTTGAACTTCCTGAGGTTCCTCTCCATCCCCCTCTCCAGACTGCCACAGAATCACAGAATGGTTGAGGGTGGGAGGGCCCTCTGCAGATCATCTAGTGCAACTCGCCTGCTCCAGCAGGATCACCTAGAGCACGGGGCACACAATCCTGTTTGGACAGCTTTTGAATATCTCTCAAGGACAGAGATATCTCTGGGCAACCTTTGCTAGTGCTCAGTCACTCTCCTAGTACAGATTTTTTTCCTTAAGTTCAGTCAGAACTTCATGTGTTTCCGTTTGTGCCCATTGCCTCTTGTTCTCTTATTCAGCTGAGAAGAGCCTGGCCCCGTCCTCTTAATGCTTCCCTTCAGATACTATACGCATTGATAACACTCCCCTTAAGTCTTCTTTCAGCTGAACAGCCCCAGCTTGCCAAAAGACTAATGGCCTTAGCATTAATGGTCCATGAACGGCCTTAGCAGCCCTTTGCTGAACTTGCTTGAGTAGCACTATGTGTCTCTTGTCTTCCCTGTCAGGGTCCCTGGGAAGGGCAGCACAGCCCCTGGGTGCATCAGCCACTTCTCACAGCTTTGCTGAGGGTGCAGCAAAGGGGGCACCCAGCACTGACCCTGGGGGAGCGCCCAGACTCAGGCCTCCAACTACACTTTGCCCCACTGATCACGGAGCTCTATTGTTCAGCTGGTTTTCAATCCATCCTACTGCTCATCTCACATCACAGAAACATTCTCCTTCCCTCAAAAACTTTTTTTGTGAAACCTTTTTTTTTAAATGAATTCCACAGTTCTTCTGTTTAATACTGTAGACCCAGAACTATACCAGATTTTCTCAGAGGGCTTCACAAATGCTGTGGACAGGAAGTAAATAATGTTGTCCACTTGTTGCACTCTTACCTCAAAATTATTTTAAGCAAGCTGTACGTTCATGAAAAGCCTCAAATCCAGTGTTAGTGCTTTTTAAGAGATAACTTGTTTGTATACTTAGTCCTCATGCCTTGTTCCTAGAAGTGTGACTTACTTTGCTAGCATGGTCCCCTACAATGGTTAGAGGGCCTAGTTTGGAGCAGGTCGGGTCTCAGAGCAGTCTCTAAGTTTGTTTTCATACATTTTAAATTGTCAGTGCCCTTTGTTCTTTTTTCTGTACTACCAATGAAATTGTTTTATAGTACCAATAACTTGGGCGCGTCTAATTCATCTAGAAAGCATCTCCACTTGATGTCCGTAATGGTCTCTGAAAGCAGGTGCCAGGCTGTACCTTAACAGTTGGACATGTGCTCTGTTATAATGGTCTGCTTGGACTGTCATGTAACACTGCACTGAGCTGTTACAGAAACACTGGGATGGGTCTGAATGAAGAGTGAATGAAAATAACAGTGTGAAAACTGGAGGGAAAAAAGAAAAAGAAAGGAAGAACAACATGTATGGATAATCAAGGACATGACGAACTGCAGTCAACCTCGTAAACACCAAGGAATTTGTTGCTCACATCAAGACCAGAAGGCCTGAGCTGATAAGGCCACAATATGATGACTTGTCAGCAGAAGAGCTGCCCCTGATAACAGGATGGCAGCAAGGTTTCAACACGTGCCATTCCCGTCCCTTTATGCAGGAAGACAGACTGCAGCCATAAAGATACCCACATGGGGAATCGCAGACAACCTATGGCTTACAGAGGATGAAGTAAACAGATTATGGATAAAGATCACCTTGTAATAACACTGAAAGACATAAAAATCTGTTTCAAAAAGCCTGTCATTGCCAGGAAAGAACCCAAGTGACATGACGATGACTGATCATCTATGTGACACCCAAGTCAAACCCCATGCAGCCTGGCCAGACTACTGGACACAGACATCTTGGGGCTCATCAGCACGTGGGTGTCTATGAGACAGTAAATGTGAGAGATTCAGATCTGTTTTGTACAAAACAAAAAATCCTCTTTTCTTGTGATCTTGCATTGAGCATTGTCACATTAATATTCTACTCAATAAACTACACAACATCCTCCAGATTTATAGTCTTTTTTTTTTTTTTAAAAAAAGGATACCTGTTTGACCATACTCATTTCCTATAAAAGCCTGTCTTTGGTTCTTTGTTATGTGAATCCTATTAGACCTTCCAGTGTGCCGTTTCACAGCACCTTCATGGAAAAAAAGGTTTTTTTTTTTTTTTTTTTTTCTGAAAATTGTCACAACGTGAGATATTCTTCTGATATTTCTGTACTCTTGAAATCTACTTTAAAGAAACATCAGCACACCAGAATCTTTCTTACTAAACTTGTTTCCAAATTTTATGCCTGTAGGTACAGAATATACAATAGAAATAAACTTGATTACAAGAGAGTTCTAACATATTTCACTATCTTCGTGTAAAAAACATACTTCTCTGACAGTTTCCAAGGATAAGGCAAGCATTAGTTTAGAAATCAAAGTACAGAAAATTGTTAGGGAACTTGATCTTCTTTCTACTTTCACTTCTTTCTTTATATTCACTAAGTAAAATATAGACTTTTTTTTTTATTTTTTATCCTCACTTTGTTAGTGACCTGGAAAAGTGTCTCCTGTCTTGATAGCATAGCATTATGGCAATCTGGTCAAGTTTTTTTTAAAAAAAGCTCTTAGTTGTTACCACCTTATTTTAATTAACAAGCTATAGCAGTTTACTTCGTTTTTGAAAGTATAAACTTCACTTTAGTCTGTTGGTCTGCAAAAAATATTGGCAAGTTTTGATCTCTGCTTCTGGACATGCACTAACATCAACTACAGTAGTTATTTATAGTAATCTTAAATCCCAAATAAACGTGTATTGTCAGATATGGTGGTTTCCTAACAGCCAGTGAAAAATTATGCTTCACTACTGGCTGCGTGATGCTTCAAACAAGTGCAACAGGCAGCCCAGGGAGGCTGTGGAGTCTCCTTCTCTGGAGATCTTCCCAACCCGCCTGGATGCCGCCCTGTGCCCCGTGCTCTGGGTGTCCCTGCTGGAGCAGGGGGCTGGACTGGATGATCTCTAGAGGTCCCTTCTCTAGAGGTCCCTCACCCATTCTGAGAAATGTTGCAAAAAGAGGCAACTTTCTCCCATCTCGCAGAACACAGGTACCCTCTTCTGAGCTTAGCAGGCTGCTGCCAGTGCGCTGCTGCCTCACGTTTGGGCAGTTAGCACGTTGCAAGGGTTCATTTCTGCCAGACATCATATGCTTCCCAGCGACCAGCATCTCCCAAACTGATAACAACAGTTATCACTCAACTCAGTGCAACTCAGTGCAGCGTGTCCCCTATTTCATCCTTCTCAAGCAAGTTGTTATTTTTTAATCATGTTTCTTTTTGTTTGTTTTAAACACCAGTCACAATCATTCTCGGCCTACTAAATAGTCTCAAGCACGTATTTTTTTATTTTGCAGTCTACTAGCATGCTGTCATGAAAATGTATTTAACTGATTCAGATTATCTAGATAGGACAAAGGTCCACCTTTGATGGTGGTGAGAGAACAAAGTTTTAAGGAATCTGGGGAAAAAAAACCTCACTAGGGTGCTAGTGGATAAACAGCAGCTTTCTTATTTTGTCACAGGCCTTTCAAAAGCCTAGGCAGTTTTGCTGCCAATTTGCCACTTTATTAGACCGA
Organism: Nothoprocta pentlandii; assembly: GCA_013398315.1. Lineage (NCBI taxonomy): Eukaryota > Metazoa > Chordata > Aves > Tinamiformes > Tinamidae > Nothoprocta > Nothoprocta pentlandii. The sequence continues at coordinate 527,445 of VZSG01000343.1, read as the reverse complement.
TTATAAAAGGTTTTGGACCCCTTATGTGCAAGTTAAAGAGGCTACTAAAATTTCATTACATTTAACATTACTCTATATTTGTGTCTCATTAAACAACAGCACTTAAGGAACTCTGAGAAGGGTGGTATGAGCAATAAATTGAACTGTTTTGCTTAACTAAGGTTCTTTTCTTACAGTTATCTACATGCCCTTGAGAACTTCTTATCTGTTCTGTTTGCAGTTAGAGCAATTGAAAAAGATCACTTGCTCCCTAATGGCTCTATCAAAAGTTTCAGTTATTTCTTGGTAACTAAATGATGTTGAATACCATGAAAGATACAGTCAATTCATGTTCATACTCTCTCTGGGCTCCAAATTTCCATTTTTAAAGTCCTAAATGCCAGCTCAAATTTATTTATTCAGTAGTGTTCCCAAGTGGACTTTTGTTTTTCTTACTCTCTTGAAGAATACAACAATTCTGATTTCTGTTAATTTGAAGTCTATATGTCATGGTTGGTTAAAATTTATACCAACCCTTAAAATATTAAATGTTAACTAAACCAACTTAAAAGGTTATTTATTTTCACATATGAGCCTGCAATAAAGATATCAGCTCTAGATCTGTCAATTTTGTTCTGAATTGTCAAGATCTTAGTATGTCAAACCAAACCTCCACATTTTTGGCAACCTCATATCCCAGTGAGACCTCATATCCCAGTGAGTAAGTAGATCATAAGGCAACAGCTACAAGATCCCCAGCTGCCAGTTATCCAGCGTCAAGGAATCCTGAGGGCGAGCGTGGGAGAGAGGACTGAGAGGGAGAAGCTTTAGAGGGAGCAATTAGAAAGCAATCATACACTTGCTGAATTCACACAGAGCTCTGCTAAGCAGGCAGTTGTGCAGTCCCTGGCTGCATCATCCAGAGCCTGGGGAAACAAGGAAGGAGGCGACGTGCCAAGGTGTCCACAGAAGAGGAGCTTCTCCACACGGACGCTGGTTCTCCACACTTAGCCACAACCACGTGGGGTTTAGCACCACCTAACCCTCCAAACTACAACACGGCAGCAGCAGAATCAGGGCACGCGCACAGAAAGATGCTGTCCTAAGGCCTTGTGGTGGAAAATTATTTATCTAAATGCTTTTGGCCTCCTCCTCTTTTCTTTCCAACTCGCTAGGCCTCGCTGCGAGACCGAATCCTACAACCGCAGCGAGACTCTGGGTGGGTTTTATCACTGGTCACAGGATGTATTGACTAAACAAGGTGTAGCATTTCCGTTATCAACTTCAATTAAACTTTGTTCTTACAGAAAAAAATATCGAATTTTGCATAGAGAGAGGAGTAAAACATAAAGCCCCTCCCTAGGCAGAAAATGCTCTGTTAGTCAGCACAACATAAACACCTATTACTTTCAAGTTGAAAGGGAAATTATGCTTAATAACTATAATTATAATTTAAAACAAATTCATCTGCTGTTAAGACCAGAAAGTTATTTAGAGTCTAAATGGCTTTACATAACTCACTGTACATGCAACACAGTAACACTTAAAAGAAAAAGCCACAATTGAAATGTTTAAAAGGGGATACAATGGTCACCTTCACAGATATCATAAATCACATATATGAAAGTCAATCATTATCAGTGCTCGTCTTTCATGTTTCCTGTCCAAGAAACCTGTGAGCCTTTGGTTACAAAAAGCCAATTTTCTGATCAAGCTTTAATATTTCAGTGTTTTTCCCCCCAATTTCAGTTACAAATCCAAAATAAAAACCAGAACACAGAGCGGGAAAAGTCATTACTTTTATCCTTTTTTAATACAGATGTAGTACAGAATGTTTAATTACAGCAGGACAGTGTTTCCAGTTAAATAAAATTAAAAACCTTTATTTTCCCCCCAAATATAAAATTACTTAATTAATGTCTTAAAAGAATATGGGAAAAGCTTTAAATTATACCACCATTTACCACAGTAACTATGATCACCAATTACATATTCCATTGCTTTGGCAAAAAATGTTTTTTGCTGTTTTTGCTTTTTAATAACTGCATATAAACCTAACATAGCAAAGACTGTATACATCCTTATATTGCACTTATTTATATACAGGAATAAATGGACTGAAAAATTTGCATGTACTTGGAATCAGCAACTTTTCACAATAACCTGGAAGCAGAAGGCTAAGAGCTGGTATGAATATTAAAAAATGCTTAGAAATGTAATACATTTATGTACAGAATGTATGGACTGTATTAACAAACAATATATACACAGCAATTTACTACTATTGATATTTTAGTATAACTTGGTGTTCATTAATACAGACCTTTGGTTGTATTTAGTTGTTTAGTAAGATTTAAGCTCACATACTTCCAAAATGCAACGAGGTATAAAATAAAGCACAACAATTTGCAAATGGTACAAAAGCTACAGTTGTCAGTTCCATTAAACCCATAAAACTAGTGTCTCTGTCTCATCCCAAAATAGTTCTTGTCCTTGGAATCAATCTCTGTGCCATACACAAAAAGAACATCTGAATGTTACATATCTGCAAAATTACATCCCACAACAATTTTTATAATGTGCAATTCATTTTAATAATACTTCCTAATGAAAAAGAGAAATTAACTTCCACTTTTTTAATTTCCCAACACGCACTTCTGCGATGACATCATGAATGCTTTTAAATGTTACTAGCAGAATTAAAAAAATACATGTACACCCCCATTTACTTACTCTGAAAGGCTATTACCAGTAACTGCTATTAGCTGATCACTGCCTGCCCCGAGATTTAAGAATTCTCAGGCTTCTGTAGGCATGACACAGCTTGCACGTGCCCCACATGTAGCCTCAAATTCCTCCTGAGTTTGCAAACGATGAAGCAAATCCACAGACTTAAAAACAAAAACCAAGGCGTACTTTCCTTTACAAAACTATCATGCAACTGATGAAGAGCTGGGCATCCCATGAACTGTTGTGCTTGTTGGTGTTCCGCTTATGGCATTGAAAATGTGCAGCGAATTCGGCATTACACTGGTCTTTTCTTCAACAGGGGTAATCTTAACGAGAAAAACATAAATTTACCAACACAAACATTTATACAAATGACATAAGCTGAGCAGCTGACCCCCCCTTTCTTCTCAGCAACTATAAATTTACTGATAGTAACATTACAAAGTGTCAGACCTATCAACCTCGTGGGCTCTAGGTGAGATTTTGGCTCTAGGGATGCTTGCTCACTGCTGAGGAGAACTAGATTCCTTCCTTCCAAAAGACTCAAAGTTTTCGACTCATTGTATGTGTGACAGCATTTTCTCTGATGATAGCTAAAAAGACTTGAAAAAGGTGACTGCAGAAATGACTACTCCCAGCTCTACTATGAGCAAACAAAGAGCAAACTTGTTTTGAACTAGGTACAATTTTTATAATGAAAATAAACATTAACCCTTAGCTAAAAGGAATTATATAAAATTAAACAAGCAAACAGCAGAAATAAAGAAAATTGATTACCATCCCATCTGACCATGTTTGCAAGCAGAGCAGGAAAAAAAAAGAGAAGTCCATTAAGGCTATTTTCTATAAATATTCTTCGTAACAAAGCTTCTGTAATCATTTAAACACCACACTAACACAAGACAGCTAAGTTTTTGCAACGAATTTAGAGTAAACATTGTCAGAAGCTTTATTTTCAAATATAGCAGTATCACATAAATGTGACATCTTAAAAGATTGCAGTGAAGGCTCTCGTGATCCTAAATCTTCTGAGAAGTGATCAGTCTACTTGTTACATAGGGTGCTTTCATTAACTTATTTACACCTAAATTACATTTGTAGAAACAAACATAGTGGTAGGATAAGAGGGTAAGAGCCCTGGCTGTACTTTCCTATTCTACTCACTAAGGGATTCAGTTGTTTGCCCCTTCTTCCTTGTTCCCTTGTGGACTATTTGATTTATTCCTGAAGTTTCAGGCATTACAAGCTTTTCCATAGCCCCATTCCTTGACAATTCAGCTCTCAGCTGCGCTGCAGGCCTCAGGCTCAGGAATGCTCCTGCACATTGAGTTTGATTCCGAAGTCAAGTCATTAATAGGGACAACAGAAACACAGAGCTCCTCTTTCTATCAGCTTTTCATCTAGATTGGGCTGCATTGGTTCCTATTCTGAAACAGGGGAAACTGTGATCCAGTATCTCAGAAAACCTCACAGAAGTATTTAGTTTTAATGTGATATATTATCAGAAAACACAGGTATTCCTTGTGACTCAGAAATACCTATCTTGAAGGTTAAGAACTATGAATCATAGAATGGCTTTGGGAGAAGATTACAGAAATAACAGTCAATAAAAGAAAATGAAGCTGAAGTAATAAAGAAAATGTTCAAGAAGGCAGGGATTAAGCATCAACTTTCAGCCCTTCCTGCCTTCCTGGGGATGTCCATATACATATACATATTTTTCTTTGTGGGATCACACTACCACTTTTCAGAATGCTGATGTTTTTGTAATTTAATCTTAGCACATACCTGTTCATGCATTATTTCAGACAGCTCCTTTGCCATTTCTCTGTAATTAGCCTTCATTTCTTCTTGGTATTCCAACTGATCTTCCTTTATAAGTCGTTCATTTACACTCAGAGCATGTCCACAAGCTTCGACAAATTGCCTGATTTACATAAAATAATAATAAAAACACCTCAAGTATTGGGGAGAACTGAATTACTCAAAAAGAGTAATTCAAAATACCAGTTTTTTAATGCACTCAGAGCATGATCAAAGTTAAAATAAAAGAATCTTACCATCTCAGTTAAAATAAATAAAAATATATATAAAACTTAAAAGAAAACATATATATATACCTAAAAACTTCCTTCAGTAGTTTCACTTTATTGTCAGGATATCTTTTGGTGTTTGTGTCATCTAAGAAAGCTCTTGCGTATGCTAATGGACCAGCATTAACCTAAAAAAGAATGAAGATTACAAAATAGAGCAAGTTCTCTGTTTAGCCATACTGTCTCAGCAATAAGTGATACTGTAAGTTTATATTTGATTTGCTTTTCTTAGGATATACTGACTTCAAAACAGCTGAACAACTGTGGGATTTGAAACATAAGAGAAGGACAGCCCTTTGTATGACCATTTCTTGCACGGACAGATCACTTCAAAGACGAGGCAGTAAGGCAAAGTAACTTTAACATTGCCAATTAGTTATAGATATTTATGAAATTAGGAAAGGAAACAAAGGAACAAACAGAGCCAAGACAACTCCTGTTTGGTCTGCTTCTCTATTGGAAAGAGTCTTCCATGCTGAAAATTAAGCATTAATTAGCAGAAATCTAATTGTGCTATTACAGCAGGTGTTTGAAAAAGTACATTCAGCTATTTTCAACTCAAATTCTGTTTCTAATAATTTTAAGTATGTTCTCACAGAAGAAAGCTCCTATTACTCTTTTGTATTCAGGGTACCAGCCCCTCCCTTCTCACCCTCATGTTTACTGTGCCTTTGATATGAACTGGCAAATTCATTTTACCACTGCAGTTTTAAGGTCCTGTAAATATTGATGTGTATATGCTGTGATCACTGTTTATATCCTACCCTGATGAATCTGATGGCTGCTTTCTACTACATTTGGTTCTTGCCTTCCTTAGGCAAACCAAACTTGCTCAGTGAAATTTTCTTTTATTCTCCTGGTCCTATATTTTGGCACGGCCCCTTCAGCTCCCTAGGGATCTTGCCAGAACACAAAAGCAGTAATGACCACGTTGAATCCAGTCTGAGCAGACCTCTTTTTATATAGCTGTCAAAAAAAATCAATGTAAAGACTGAACAATTTCCTGTTTTTCCTCCTCCAAAAATAACTTCATATATTGACCACATTTCCAACCTTAAATATACAGAAGAGAAACTAATGATAGAACTGCTGCTTATATAATTTTTCCAGGGACAGAAACAAGTGAAATCACAAACTCTATGGTCTTACCTGAACACTGACACTTCCTTGGAGCTTCAGCTGCAACTTGATCATATCTACTTCGGCTGAAGAGCAAAGCTGCCTGAGTTCTGCAACCTTTTTACTCATTTCATCAATGGCTACTTCAATTGGGTTTAAATCAGTGTGGTGCTGGTACATGACAGGAATGCGCTTCTTCACGTATGGGAAACAATGGATAGCTATGGACAGAAGGGAGATGAACAGAGGTAGAAAAAGGGCTATCTAAAGTAATGTGTATTGCCATGCAATTTTATAGGGAAAATCACATTTTGTATAATTTGTCACTTGAAAAAGCTACACAGTGGGGACAAAATATTGAAAAGGTACTATAGCATTACCCGCATTACAAAAATGAGAAAATATTATTATTACTACAACTAGAATTAGCAGAATTTATTTCATATGAGAATTGCAAAAGAACTATAAAAAGTGCTTATAATGCACATATCTCAAAAAGGAGAATTAAAAAAAAAAGCAAGGTATTAATATTAGTCAGTTGATATGATAAATTCATTTATTTAAATTGCATTTATTACTATACTAATATAGTGATATATACCCATGCTTTTATTGGAGATAAACTGGCCTTAAAAACAAACAAACAAACAAATAAATAAATAAATAAATAAAAAGGAAAACTAGACTCAGGTATAGCAATTCTGGAAGATTACAGACCAAAATCATTTTATATGGGCTATTCTTTGAGGAAGCTAATCTGAAAACCTAGTTTTCAGAACTAGAAATGTATTTTAAGTAATAACTATAAAGGCAGTGAAAGTACCCAAACAGAACAGAATTATATTACCTATATTAATTCTGCTATTTTCATTTAAGGCGTAACGTGTTATTTCACAAAACCTGGTTTGTAAAAAAAAAAATCACTAAAGACATTATAAAATTCTATTTATCTACCTTAGAAGGCCAAAATGTTTTGTATCAGTGAATTGAACATCTTTGAAGCTTGAGCCTATGGGGAGGAAGGCGTGTAGCATCTCCTCTCTAAAGATACCAAACAAGAACCTACAAGCACAGTGTTCAGGACAAAGCCACAATGCAACGGAACTGGGAATTAAACTAGGACCTGCACTCAACTTCTTCCTGCTATTTTTAAATCAAGAGAACCCATGTGGCCTTTTTCAGTTCCAAAGGCTGTAAAGGATGCTGAAAATAGCTAGAATAAAAACACTATTTTTAATGATTCATAGCAAAAGTTGGGCACAGGAAAGGGTGGGAAGAGACCCACATATTTCATTATTAAAAAGGAAAATTATTTTTGAAGTGAGGACTAGTTAAAGCCTATTCAAACATGTGAATTTAGTCTCTTTTCCCAAAGCTTAATTATTAAGAAATACATGATGACTTTCAAAATATCATTGTGCTTGCATGTCAGTGAATGCTACTCTCAAGTATGTACTTATTTTAACAATTTTGTCTAACTTTTTCACTATATCTTACAACTCTTGTCATTTCCAAGTCATATGTGAAATTAAAATGATTTTCTGAAAAAAACACACTATATAGAAAAGAAATAGCATTAAGAATTAAGTATACAAACAAACAAGCAATTCTCTTCAAATGGCAAATTCCCTGCAGCTAGTACCTGTCAAAATAGTCCGTCGCTTGCACTGTTCTTCCACTCCTCCTTGCCTTTTACCTGCCTGAGTAAAAGGCATCTCAAACATAAAACGACGGATGTTGTGAGTCCTCTCAAAATCTGTTTTTCTTTCTTGTAACTCTTTTTCTTCAAAGTAGGGAATTACATGAGTAACTTGAATATAGGCATACTTCGAATCTAAATCCCTAGGATTTACCTTAAGAATACAAGAAAAATCAATAGTTACGTTGGGAATAAAGTAAACTTATTTGTAGTCACACAACCTGCAGAAGTTGAATTCAGTCTCTTATAAATTTATAGAAACAGAATCAACATTAATGCTCTCAATGCATTGCATTGATTTCAATTTCTAGGTATTACATGATGACAACACAGATGCATGCATTTTTTAATGCAACCATTTACATTATTTGCTGTATGCAGAGCTGTAAACAAAACATCATATGGAATTTTATCTACACTGGCAACATCACTCAAATACTGGATTTCTAGAAAGAAGTCATAGAAATAGAAATTCAGAAAAAATACTTGCCCTCCATGTTGGCCGATAAAAAAGTTGACTGGAAGTCAAAAATTGTTAGTGAGATATAAAAAGTTAGTAACTAAAAATACAAATTTACATTTTAAATACTTGAAAATAGTATCTCCAGAAGGCAATCTCCCTTTCTAGTTGCCCAACTGAGACATGCTTTTTGGGTCCCCACAAAATCTACCAGGAAAAAATCAGGGAATTTTGTAGGTTTCACTTTTGAGGACTGCAAACTAACTCATTTTGTTTCCACAGCTAGATAAATATGAAACATATCCGCATGTCACAGTTAAAAGAGGATAATGCATGAGGGTCTCAGGAGACTTCAGCTAGACCTAACTCCACACTGGCAAAATTGCCATTTACTCCTAGATTTCACCTGATAATTTCATGAGAAAAATTGTTTCTACCATTCAAACACTTGTAAAGTTGAACGGACTCAGGATGTGGCTCAGAGATGATGCAGAATTAAAATGTTATTTTTATATGGCCCTTTATTTAGAAGAGGGATCCATTTATTATTTCAGCAGAGCTTGGACTCTGGTTTTCATGTGCACAAAAGGGAAAATGTCCAAAGAATTACTGTGCTTGATCTGGCAAGAAATACAGCTAAATATAAAAAAAAGAAGGTAATGCTAATAAAATCATAATAACAGTAATAAAAAATTATTTAGAGAAGTGACACTGAAAATTAATCTTTATGTCTGTTCTTCATCTCAAACATAATAGAAGGTGATTATTTCTTTGCTGTCCTTTAACTAGCAGAATTTTAGATGTGCATGTTTATAGCAAATGAATAAAGGATAGCCATCCCAAAATATTTCAGATAGATCCATTAAAGAAAGTTATATATTAGAATTCTCTTGGAGAGAATAAAAATCATACTTTGCCAGAATCCTGGATCATCTTGACATTTTCAGATCCAAATTTGTCAGAGTAGAGTTTTTGTAGTCTTTGAGAAATTTCCGAAAGAGGAGTGAGTTTAGGTTCTTTATAAATATACTCCTTTCCATCTTCATCCTCAAAGAAACCCTGTAAAAAAAAAAAAAAATCAAAATCTTGAAAAAATATTGGGCACGATTAAGAGGAAAATAATGGTGTGGTTCAAAGCAAATGTAAACATTTAATGTCAGGTTTCAAGCAAAAGTAAATAAAGAGAAAATAAAATGTAAAAACATTTTCCTAAGGGAATCAAAAGACAGAAAAAGTAATTATCTACTACAGAATGAGTGAAAGATAATGGAAGCATACAAACTTACAATTTTAAAAGGTCTGTTGTAATTTTATGGTGTGCCACGCCTTTGAGATAAAAAAATTGTCACTTTTATTTAAAAGTGAGTTTTCAGAACTGTTTCACTTGCCAAAACAGAAATCTCATTGTCCATCAGGACTATCTGCTTCATAGCTGAGTATCCGCACAACAGCTTACATAAAACTAATATGAAAATTGTCTGTATGTAGTAATGCAAATTCAATTCCAGAAAATGTTTCATTTATTTGAGGTTCTTAATATTAAGTTGTACTATACTACTATAAGCTTGTTCATTTTCAATGCACAAATCATTTGTTTTTAAACTGCAACTCAATCCAACAGCGAGCACGTGGAAAGTGAAACAGGTATTTTGTCTCAAGCAACAAGCCATGTCTGAGTTCATGTTTGAAATCAGAGATGAAGTATTTTTGTCATAAAATGAAACAGACAAAAGAGAAAAGCACAACAGATCATGTATAAACACAGGCTAGACTGACAAAAATACCCACATCAAACTAAGCCAAAATGCAGTAGTTTTTACTGCATCGCTTGCTTTGTAAGCGCTTACTGTAATTACCTCAACATCTGTTTCACTGTCTGTAAACTGGTATTGCTATAAAGTTATAAAAGACAACAAAATACATGTAAAGTTATACTACTGCTCAGAGTATTCATGCTCAGCTCAACAATTAACAACTGGGCTATGCATGTAGAAAGTGTATTACTTTGTTACTTTGTGATATATTGATAGATATGCAGTGTAGACATACACTAGAGCATGTGCAGCTGTCTATTTACAGAGCCAGAACATTTTTTTTGAAGCATGCAATACTGATGCACAGAGATAAAAAAAAAAAGTGATTTATTCTCTATATGGAACTGAATGTTATTTTTTGAATTGCAATGGCTACAAATGCAGAGCAATCTAAGAAGCAGTCTTGCAAATCACACTGCAGCACTGAAGACGTTAAGTCAAAACATTGCTAAGAACTGACATTATATAGAACTTACCGCTGCCTTAAGAGAGTAAATGAAAAAAAAAAAAAAGGAAAAGAAAAAAGCAAAAAATTTACTGAGGAAGATAAAGAAGAAACTGTATTGGGACTGATTAAACATAACAAGCAATTCTGTTTATGTTTTCTAATGAACATATTTCCTGGGCTTTCCACATCTTGGTAATCAATAAAGGCTCTGACATAGCGCATCTTCCAAAACAGAGGAAGCTTTTCCTTACTGCATACCACAAAGAAATGATACTTAGATCCTGCTCACCTGTCCAAAGAAAGCTACCCTGAAATAAGTTCCCAGCAGTCTCTTGCCTGTATGCATGACTTCGGTTACTTTACTGTACGCTCGATGAAGTGTGTCATACAGATGGGCGAGCCTCTACAAGCAAGAGAAAACAATCATCAGATAACATATCAAGGCAAAATACTCCTTAATACTCTTAAACCCATTATGAATCATGTCCTTAGTGTTAATACCAACTGAAAAGAATACTTTATAAAATGTCAGTAATGGGCTTAGCACTTGTATCAGAGTGAAAAACTTAAATATTATTTATAATTCAACAAAATATTCTATATATTTTAAAATCAAAATTGCCAATTTGAAATAATTTCCTTTTCAGTTACAATTTTAATTTATTTTACTCTGGGGGTGTATGTATCACGCACTCATAGTAGAAGACCTTGGATTTCTTTATGCCCTCCCTCAAGCATTCTTAGAAGAGATTTGGTACCTCAAAATCTCGCCGTTTTTCATAAATGGGAATTATAAGTTTATAGATGTCAGCAATCAGTTCATAACGCTCTGCCTTCCAGAGTCCATCAGCACACTGCTCCAACAATTCCATGAGCACATCCTAAATTGGATACACATTTGAAAAATAAAAACAATTCATTGCTCAGGAAAAGGATGCCCAATAATCGTATGGAAATTCTCCCAAGGAAAAAGAGCATGTCTCAAAACGAAATGATTTATACATGGTGATTTCAAAATTACTGTGTTCACTACATGATGCTAAAAGGAAACAAAAAAGTGTTCCAAGTGTACACATGTACACCTTGCATCTACTGCATACAGCATTTTTCTTTACTCTTGAAGTCTACAAGTGACATCTAGACAAGAACCCAAACTTGTCTTATCTTGCAACATGTTTCTTCAAAGTGTTTTCTTTTTCATCACAAAGGTTTTTACCTTAAAAGGTCACTGAATAGAACACTTGACTGTAATAATTCTGAAGGAAACCATCAAATAAATTATATAAAGCCATTGCCAACCACATATCCCAGTAGATGATTTTTAGAATTTTAAGCTATTATGGTAAGATTTGTCAGTCATTTTCAGTAACTCACTTTGTTTAAATCACTCTGGCTTAAGATTTCCTTCTCTATGTTACTCACATACCACCTGCATCTTCTTCACTTAACAGATAAATCTGAAGCTGTATTATTATTCTGATTTGTATATTCTTTCACCTGATATATGGCAAAGGCATCATGAGAATATCACATTTAGAAATGAGCATTAATTGTGCAAACAGCTATTCTGCACCAATACCAGAGTTCTCTTTTCAACACTTGCATTGTTTGAAAACCTTTCTTTAGTGTAGAAAGCTGTCTTTGCTTCCCTCCATCTAAATTTTGTGCTCTCCTCCAATAAAAGTATTAAAATCATTTTGTACAAGTAAACAATAGAGTATATGTTTGCATATTTAATACTTTAAACTCTTTTCTACTGTACACCAAGAAGTATACTTAAAATCATGAAACTCAGCTACTGCCTAAGACTATTCTGCAGGCATAGTATTAATATAACATGCATAATCACTTACAGAGCTGTAGCTAAAACTTCTTTTTAAACTTTTATCTATACTAAATTGGACAACATTGTTATAAGAACACTAGGTTCCAATGGGTATGTTGTATTTTGTTTTGTAAACCCAAGGAAAAATACAAAACTGAGTTTTCACATAGGCAACGGGATAACAGATATATATATTGGAACTGTGCTATGTATAGGAATTTTGAACTGCTCTTCAGAGTAATCTAGAATGACTGAGACTGGAAGGCACCTCTCTAGGCAACCTAGGCCAAGTTCTTACTAAAAAGCAGCAGGGTTAGCTCCCTAGAGTTGGATCAGGTTGTGCAGGGTTCAGCTTGCTGGGTTATGAGAATCTCCAAGGATGGCGATTCCACCACCTTTCTGGGCTCCCCAGCTCAGTGTTTAATCACTGTTATGGGCAAGATTTTTTTCCCTGTGTGCAATCAGACCATTACCACTTCTTTCTCAATGCAACCGTAACCAAAGGCTGGTTCTTCCCCAACTACCTGGAAAGAAGGAAATGCTGGACACAGGCTTCTTGAGTATTATTTGCAGAAGTGCCTGTATGATTTAGAATTTTTATCCTGTTTTCCAAGGAGACTTATGTCCAACTATATCAAAAGAGATGCAAGTCTAATCTCCACTGATTTCGCTGAGAATGAAACATCTCACTATCTTTGTGGATCCAGTCTGCATCGTCTGAAAAAGATACTTGGATTTAGGTCTGTAAATAGTCATGTAATTTCTAAAAATAGGCCTTGTACTTCAAAGTTGCCCAGACACCACAAATATCATCCCTTGTGTTAGCAGCAGAGAGGGAACTGAAGACTGTGATAAGTAAAAATAAACTTGTGAGAAAGCTCCATTGAGCGAGGAGGCCTGTGGTGCGGCCTGAGGCACTCAGCAGTACGGCCTGAGTGCAAGCACCGATGTACCTCTAAACCTAGCTCTGTAATAATGTTTGGAAACCAAAATGAAGCCTCCTCCTTATTCATGGGAACAGCAGTTCTATTCACATTACACATTCACTCACAAAGGTATTAGGTGAGAGAAGTATATTGAGGAACTCAGGAAGTGAAAAGTCTTTGCTAGCTCTGCTTTGGCAAGAGCAGTACAAGGAAACACAATTAGTCAGTTCTTCAGCTGCTGCCTATCTCGACCACCAAGCTGCTGTACTCTTAACAATCCTGAGCATGTTCCTTTTCTGAAAATAAGCTGGTTCTGAAGTGAAGTCTCACAGTTTGCGTCAGATGGTCTGTGCACGGGTGCAGGTAGCAGGGAAGAGCTAACAGAGGCCAGGCCCTGGGGCCTGCCGACACACCAGGGCTGTGAGCAAGGGTGACGCACAGGAGGCTGTGGCCCACTCGCCCCTTGGCAAGGCCAATGCGCAGGCTCACCAAAGTCGCTCCCAGTTTCTCGACTACCTGCTCCAGTGTGAAGGTTAGTTTACCTGCAACATATGGCTCTGCTTCTACCTCACTCGTATGTGCTTGGATGTAGCTTGGGCATTTTTCTGAGAGCTGCCCACCTTGTGCTGGCTGTTAATGATCAAATACAGAGCCCTGGCACAGGCTGCCCAGGGAGGCTGTGGAGTCTCTTCTGGAGATCTTCCCAACCTGCCTGGATGCCGCCCTGTGCCCCGTGCTCCAGGTGTCCCTGCTGGAGCAGGGGGGTTGGACTGGATGATCTCTGGAGGCCCCTTCCTACCTCAACCATTCTGTGATTCCAGATCACTAGAATCCCACTGCTGAGCAGAGTGGGGAAAAAAACACTACTGCCAACTATGCTGTACAAGCCAGAATGCAGTTGGCTTTTATTGCCACAAGAGAGCACCACGGATTTGCATTCAAGCTCTTCTCAAAGAGCTCCAGGGGCTTTTACTGCAGAGCTGTGCCCTGCAGGAGTCAGTTCCCAGCCTGTACTGCTGCACTGGGTGATTTATTCCCAGATGCAGCACTCTGCACTTATGAGATTTCTGTCACCCAGTCCTTCTCTTTGAGGTCTCCAATGTCCAGGGTGTCAGTCATTTCCCTCCCTTGGGTCCCACGGACACACTTTGCTGCAGACAAAGGCACGCTCGATTCCATGAGCAGGAATGCTGCTGGTGTTGAACATATCAGCGTGAGCCTCAACACTTGAACAATACACCCTATCAGCAAACTTAAAGGCTCTGGCATGTTGGTACCTACTTCTGTTTTTATTAAAGAGCTTTAATATATTGAATTACACTGTATATTGATTGATTGTTGCAATGCCAGCACCTTTTCCTTTCGCAGATATCATTGTAGAATAATTGTGTTTCCCTGAAATACATGTTCATTCTTCTAAAAACATTCTCAAATTGTCTGCTTACAGCATAACACAAAATTAGAAAAAAAAATATTTCCAAAAATCATTCTATCCTTGATAGTGAGTCAAACAAGTAGAAGGGAGTGCCTGCCATGGGATATTATGCCAAAGAGTATTTTCACTCACTAGCTTAACACAACTGCAAGTATATCAGTACTTCAGTACTGATAAGTACTACTTACTATCAATAGGATAGTTGTAAGATGGCCAGATAATATTTCTGCTATATCATTTTTTATTACTTGGAGGTAAATGATCCAACTGCATTTTTTAGTGATATGGCCAAAAAGGGGGTAATATTTCTTGGAGCTCAAGTGACTTTTGAACCTGTTGCTGTCCCTACTCATAGTACAGAAAATTTCCTTCGGGTTCCCAGTGGATCAGTTTTTAAAGGTTACTAACTATTGCTGCATTTTTAGTAGACAAAACTAAGCCTTCCTCACCTTGATATTCCGAGAAGAAACTTCTAACCCTGCCATGCCAATCATTTACTGATATTCATTGTGAAATAAAAGATCTGGTTAAATATTTACTCATTTATGACTCAGGGATAAGAGCGTGAACCTACATAAAGTCTTAAAGCAACTTTATAGTGCATGTTTACCTATCAAGCATCAGATACTTAAACTCATTCTATACAATTCAGTTATCAGATTCTCAAAACAAAACAGGAACTACTGTAAAACACATTAATATACCTAACCACCAGAAATGGCCAACAGCAAAAAGCAGAGTGCCTTACAGAAAGGTCTGAAGCCACCCTGGACGAAGCCCTGGCGCTCACCTGTAGCACCTCCCTGCCCGGACAGAGCCTGCCCCGACTCCCTGCCCTCCTCCCCAGCAGCCACCAGCAGCAGCAGCAGTGGCAGCCTCTGGCAGGTGGCACCTGGGGACCCCTTAAAGCTGCCTGGGCCTTTCCTTTGGGTGCCAAGAGCCCCAGCTTCCATGAGGAACAACTTTGTTCTCTCTAGAACAGAGCTGCTGTATCAAAGATTAGGCTTTAAGATGTTCACTAATTTAAGCTTGGACGGCCTCCCTTTGTACTGGAAACTATTGCTCAATAAAGAGCTTACACTAATGGACATCTTTTTCCTGTCTGTGGAAGAATCTTACTAAGAAGGATATAATATTCTTTCCTGATCAGAAAAAAATAGCGGAGATGCAAATATTCTGATTGTTTTTTCTTTAATAAATTCTCTTCTTGCTCGAATCTGAAAAACTGAGTGAGAAAAAGTCTAACTGCAGTTCTTCAATGTATAATATCACCAGAATTATAATTTCCTTGACTGAGATAAAGTTATACATCTAAGAATGTGTAAGTGATACAATTTGAATGTGTTTTCTGACTGTGGAAAACTTTCCCCTGGCAAATATTGTACTACAAATTTCTCTTACCATGGCATTCATATACATGGAATGAAGAGACAAACATTTTGAATTTTATGGATTCACTTTAAAGGAACAAGAATCACCCTTCCTGTTTGGAACTGTGCCACAGCTTTTACTGTGTAGCTAGAACATAAACACAGAAGACAGGATCGTTTTCTGGCATCTGAAAGTCTAAATTACTTTTCCTGTGGGAAGGCTGAAGCTTTACAAAACAGACTCCTTTTTGCAGAAAGTGCTGTGAAATAGCACATTCATTTATAGATTTGCAAATTAAGGTAAACTCTCTCATGGAAGGTGACAGCTAACAAGCAACTGAAAGAAAGAAATAACGAGTTACGTTCTTATCGACTTAATATCTGTGATGTATATTTTGAGTTATATTTTGGAAAAAAAATGAACCTGAGTTAACTTGTTTCGAAGAGTTATTCTGTGTAGGATCTGGCACCTGACACAGGTCAGTTGGCTACAGATCAGACTGCTCACAGATCGAGCTTGAAGAGTAAAAACTGGGATGGAAGGGATTACTGGTTACAGGCCTTTGCCATGTAATCTCTGACACCCAGAAGATCTTAGTTCTGTAAGAATTAGGCTTATGCTATGGAATGGGCTGTTTAGGTAAAAAAAAAATCTTAGCAAAATGCACACAACTTCATCAAAACTCAAAACAACGTTTGTTTTTAGACTGGCTAGTTTAGGAAATGAGTCATTGTAATAACGCTGGCCTGAGAAGTAACTTCTTTAAAATAAGAAGCTACAACAGTCCTGACTTAAGGTAGACTTCACTTAAATTAGAAAGACACTACATGAAGAATGTAAAAAAGGCTGTATCCCATTTAGAAACATGGAGGGAGATCATCCCTCTAAATTACTTGTAAATACTGTTTCGGGGAAGGAATCTGCTGTGATTGGCATCCAGGAAAATCCCAAGTCTAAGACAGAAATCCCACATGATCCTCATGTTAACATATGCAGAAAGGATTCCCATTATGTTGCTCTGCAGTAGTTACTGTTTTCAAGTACCTTTGTAAGACTAGAGTCATCTTAACTTATCCATCATTTTTAGCTCACTAAAAAACAATATTTTTTTCCTATTATTATTCTTCCTGGGATGAAGCATAACAAGTTATTTGAAAAATAGTAATCTTTTTTTTTCTTCAATATTTAACCAGTTAGTCTTAAATCTACTGCAGATAAAACAAGTTGCACACGGAGAAAAATGAATTTTGGCAAGTTTTAATCCCTTTGCAAACTCTACTGGCTTGTATTTCATTCTTGGCTACTTCTATTCCATGGAAATATTGAGAGATGGAAATGAATCTGGGCAGGGTTCAGTGACTCAAATTGCAGCAAATCCTTTTTGCAGGGAGTAGATCCACACATAATCATAAATATATAAAGACATGCAAGAAGAAAAAAGATGTAAAAGAATTTAGCTCTGACAAACACTTTCAGCAGTAGAGGCATATACTGATGAGAGGTTTCCATTAAAAATTTCTATCAACAGTAGTCAGAAAAGGAACAACTCTTGGTTTATTCAGAGCAGCTTGCATTTTGCTTTTAGAAATACGCTACATTCCACACTGAATCAGAGGTACTGGAACTTTCAGGATTACAGCACATTGAAATCAACAGAGCAATTGGTTACTGGATATTTCTGGAAATGAAAATCATGACACTTTTCATTTCAAGCAATTCTTTCTTCTCCTGCCTTCCCAGAAAAAAAGGCAAGTCAAGAATTTGTCTTAAAACTACAGAGCAAAGCAGTACCAGAGCTTGGGAGCAAAACACAGAAAAGCCTAGCTCTAGATCCAGACTTCCACCACTAAATCTTTTAGGTCTTCCTACTAAATCTGTTCATACAGACACAGCCTTCACAGTCAAACTGCCACACACATTCCCCATATCCAAAGTAAACCATATCAGAAAAATATCTCACATATGTTATTTCTGTACTAAGATAAGAATATGGCTAAGCAAACACCGATATTACATGTCATATTAGTCAGCCTCAAGAGTGAAAATGAACACTTGGAAAATTAAATGGCCTTTTTATAATGTGCATCCATTCTAACATCATTATGTTCACTTACTTCATTGAAGTGGACATCTTGCATTCCAACATCCTCCATCATCGAAGCCTCTTCATCTATATTAGGTGTGATTACTCTGAAAGCAGTACAACCTTGCCTAAACATGCCTATAGTTGAAAAAGAAAATATATTTATATTTAGCTAATATTTATCTAGTAAAAAATATGTATATTTATCTAATATTTATCTAGTATCAGCAAAATACTTCCTTTCACTAGAAAAGTGTGAGACCATGTTGTGATGCTAGATGGGACAGAAGACATATTTAAATACACTTACCACCAAGAGAAAAATCCACATTATCATTGAAGTATAACTAGGTTTTAAAAAGCCCCCCAAATGCTAATATCTGGGCTACCTCTGGATAGTTTTGTTTTGCCCTAGAAATATCACAGGGACAAGTTTGACTTGACACTTGAGTTTGTCACCAACAGGAAATAACTTCCAACAACTTCCAACAAAAGTAACTTCCACACAACAGTTCAAAACAAAACAAAAACCAAACCAAAACAAACAACTCCAGTTATTTGTTGCTGGACATGGAAGAAGACAGAACCTAGACTGCAGTTCAGTTTTCCACCATCACTTTATCTATAGGATCAAAAGTCTTAAGAGTTCCCAGTGAGGATCATGAGAAAACAGAAGATTACATGGCATTTATTAAAGAAACTAAGAAACTTCCCAGAATCTTCTCTAGTCCCTCTAGGAGAAACTGTCAAAAATCTGTTAAGATTACAATGCTGAGCTAATGTTTTGGTAAGCAGACTTACTTTGAAACACTTAATGTCCACAGACCACTTTAGTTTTGCTTTTGTACAGCAGTTGGAAAAGAAGCAGAGGCACAGGTCTACAAGACAGCTTTTCTCTGTTGCTTCTGTGCCTCTTGCAGGGCACGTACCTACAGTGCAAACTATCCTTCCCTCCACTCTGCTCAGCTTCATTGTGAATCAATCTAAAACTGTACCAAGGATCATCCTAACTCTTTTTCTGAAGCCAGCTGCTGACATAACACACCAAGACAAGTGAAGTATTCTGAGCATCAGTATAACTGACCCAGGAGTTGAAGATCTGTATGGATTTATTTCTGCTCCTGCAATGGCAGATTTCCCGACATTCACAGACACCACTTACTGAATAAGAATACTTACTGACAAGGCTGCTTAGAAGGGATCTGGCTTTAGCTCCTATCAACTGTGGCATAAAGTGCTATTTTTTACTTTCCCCCAAATCTTGCTTTACTTTCATGTGAAATGCTTCCACTTAAGCAGCAAGTAGGCTGATAAGGACATGAATACACACTCCAGTTAAGTCGGAATGTTTCCCTTGGTGAACGCTTCTGCCTACATCTCTCTTCAGACAAACTAATTGCTGCTGTTGTATAACTATAAGGCAAGATATAAACACTGAAGTAAGATTTCAGCATCATACCTTTTCGTGTGAGATATTCTGCCACCAGTGCTGCTACATGGACATAGCACATTGCTGCCTAAAACAGAAATTGGAACAAATGTTAGAAATTACAGTTGTAATGGAACAACTAAAACCAACTTAAGGTGCTGAGATAATTTCTTACACTCCCTTTTTTTTTTGCTGTTTTGCAGAAGAGGTTTATCTGTTCAATTCTACTCAATACTGTGGGTGCTTCTGCTAACCTGCTTGGTATCTTTTTGCCCCACACCAAAAATAAAGATAAGTAGTAGAAAAACTGGAGGCAGACCCATTTGAGAGCAGCAAAAGCAGAGATTTAATCTATATACAGAATTTGAAGAAACTTGTCTTCTGAGAGAATAGATTTGGCACCCAGCAAAACCATAGGATGTTTCTTTTCAAAACACAACCTAATAATAGATGACGTAGTAGATATTCCCTATTCATTGTTACCATATAGATAAAAGAATAGATACATAGATAAAAGAATACTAGGACATTAATAAGTAAGGTGGTATCTGGTGTTCCTTGTAGATATTTTCTCACATGATGTGTAAGTCACTTTTATGGCATTCACTTTTGACACTTTTATGACATTCAGTGATGTGATGAAGGAATATTTGCTCTCAGTGGGCACAAATTTCCCAAAACACAGAATTCATTCTGTGTGCTGATAAAAATACTTACATCTGATCAAAACAAAAAT
This sequence comes from Nothoprocta pentlandii, assembly GCA_013398315.1. Lineage (NCBI taxonomy): Eukaryota > Metazoa > Chordata > Aves > Tinamiformes > Tinamidae > Nothoprocta > Nothoprocta pentlandii. Next base: position 507,298 of record VZSG01000343.1, on the reverse strand, counting down.
CCTCTCTCCCACCACTCCCTTTTCTTAGAAATAAAGATTTTATCAGCATAGTGAAATCACATAAAATTATACTGAATAATAAAATAGCTAAGTACTTTTTTAATAGTAAGCCATATGAATTAGCTAACCATGCTGGAGGAGGAAAACATAAAGAGTGGCTTTTAAAGTGTTTTAGCAATTGCTAACTAAAAGATTTTTTTAAAAAAGCTAAGTCTGGCTCTTCCACTATTTATACTGAGGATTCCTGGCATAGTTGTATATCAGCTATAGTAGTTAAACATATGCCTTACATTAATGATCAGGAATGACTTACAGAGGTCCTCAAGGAGCATAAAAAGCTCACCAGTGAGATTAATCTACTAACAGATCAAAATTCAAATACAAGCACTGACTGTATTGCACACTAATAACTTCACATAGTATTTTAAATTTCAAGAAAGTTTATTGGGAAGCTAATACAGTTCAATTTTATTCACTTACCTCTGAAAGATCCCCATTTTTAACATGGATCCTTGCCATGCTGTCTAACCATGTCTTCCTTAGCTCAGGTGTACTAGCATAAGACTTTGCCAGACTATACTGGAGGTCCACAAGCATTTCTGGATCATTCTCATGCTCCTTCATCTGCGCTGTAGCCATCAGTACTGTACGGATACGTTTTGTTAAATCCTTAACATCAGAAGGGAATGTAGTGTGCTAAAAAAGGGGAAAAGTTAAGAAACTATTTTCATTTTGTATTCTTTGCATAATAAAAAGTTGAAGTGATTTCAAAAGACACTGTGAAACTGTTTTCAAGCAGCCTTTTCACAGTATGGAAAGAAGAATCAAAACAGACCTTGATAATCCTGTCGCTATTGGCACAATTATTGATGATGGAAAGGGACTGCTGAAATCTAGTTCCTCCAATTCCAACAACATCAGCAATTAACTGGCTTACTGAAATAATAACCTTGACAGAAACAAACATTTTGTTAGTGCACATTTTACGAAACACCCCAAAAATGTAAGCAATTATAAAAGAGGTTTTGTTCTTTTTAATTGAAAGACTATTTCCTGAAATGAAACTGTATTTGATATTTTTTTTTCCCAAAAACTATTTGTAATAGCAGCATAGGCAATTCTATGAGAAACTAGTTTGTGTAGATTATTACAGGTAATCTGGTCCAGAAAAATGTCTGCTTAAATGAACTAGCCACAGGTCATAAAAGTAAGAAGTACACAACTTTTCTATGTATTTCTGTTTTGTTGGAAATCTTCAGGTATTTGCTGCTGCATTTCCTTCCTCCCCATACATAACAAGGAATGCTTTTTCACAAAGTAATATTTACAAAACAGAAAACTTGCTGCTCACAAATAGAGAGTTGCATTTCTTAGAAATCCCAAGATTATTCAACTGTTTCTACTTACCTACAGTGTCAGGAGCATCTTCTTAACTTCTTAACATGTAATCTCATCTTCATAACTTTGAACAGTACTGGCCTCACCTGAACCCCAAAATCATCTTTCTTATGGCTCTATTTCATAGGACTTTGCACACTCGTATGCAGCTGCACATCTACAAGCATATGCAACCAACACTTGAAAACATGGAAGAAGGAAAAATAAAATATACTAACTTGCAGATGTGTCCTAACAAAAGACTTCTTCCCAGTGTAATCAAAATTATTTCTCATTAAGAAGTAGAGTAGTTGTGAAGCTTCAGTACGAATTGAGCTCAATTTGGAGTTACAATACTTAAGAATTTCATAGCACAATGCAGAACACATATCAGCTCTGCCTTCATAAAATGTAGAAGGAAACTGAGGAAAAAGCAGAAGAGAAAAGTTATCAAAATAATTCTTGATAAAATGTGTCAAGAAAAATAGAAATAAAAATATACTATTATTAAAAATTATACCAGTATTTTCAAACAATAGGAAAAAAAAACCAATTACAGTAGTTCAGAGCACATAATGATTTTTTTATAGTAATTCAGTGAATGAATATCTCCTTCTGTTTTGGGATCATGACAGCCCTGATTCACCAAAGTCAGGCTGCAATTTTAGTTCTTAAACTTTTATGGAGTATATTGTTACCTAAAGAAACAGCCAAATAACTGAAGATCAATAATTACAAAACTTCTTACCTTAAAAATAAGTGCCCTTAAAGCTATGAAGACATTTTTCAACGCTGTTTCCGACTGGTTCTTTTGAAGGAAGCAGAGGTACACATCGAACACTTTTTTCATCAGTGGGTTATGCCCGTGATCAGCCAGGAGTTGATTCTTTAAATTGATAGTGAGAATTTAGAAGTTTTGCACTACAATATCTTTGCAGAACTCTAAAACTATACACAGATCATCCAGAATGTTTTTGCTTCAGACAAGCAAGAAATCAAAAACAATGTGCACCATAATATTACAATATTTGATAATGCAAAACTTCATTTTAATTAGATTATTTCATATATTTCATTAACCTTGCCCTTGCTCTACAAGGAATGTGTTGGCTTCTACTTTGTAGGTATGTAGACTTACAAAACAGTTATAACATACTTTTAACATCTGTTAATTAAATCAGTAACTAGTAGCAGTTCCTTGAGGCATTCTTGAAGGACTAACACTCATAGGTTATGCTGGCTGTAGCAGCTCAGACTGTGGAGTTTTCCCATGGCAGTATCTCTTACAATCCTCTAAGCCTCCTTCCTCCCTAAAACGCAATCCCATCTACTCACCATTTTCCCTTACTGTCCTAAAACTGAGCTGAAAAAGCTTTTAAGGATGAAGGCCCTGGTTACTTTTCAGAGTTTTATCTACATCAAGAACCAAAGTTACTATCTCAAGTAATTTTAAAGGAAATACTGTTTCAATAAATCTTTCCAAAAATGTTAAAGTAGGTACTTCAGGCCTAAAATAGACCTGGACTCTTGTGATGTACCTCAAGTTCCCTCAAAAATGGAAGAGATGCCTAACTGCAGATGTCTTCTTTTCTGCCTACAAAGATGCAGGCTACAGAGTTCCAGCACAGTCCTCAACATTTCAGGTGTTCTCTATATAAAACATTTGAAAAGGAGGCCTTTCATTAAAAGTTATACTGAAAACTGCCCTGCCACTGAATATGCTGATTATGCCCAAGGGAAGCAGATAGGTCTTAGATGTGTTTTAATGCATCGGAATATAAACTGGTATTTTCTGGCACACTACCTCCTTTCTGAACACATTAGAGATTAGGCAACCTTGACACACTATCATTCCAAATGTGTTAGGCAGCTGTTAGCTAAATAATCAGTGACCACTGCTCTTGATTTTTAAAACTGAGTTAAGCTAAGTTAAAATCAAGTATCTTCATTTTTGATTCTGTCATGAAGCCTCTGGACAGAACTGACCTTAAGCACTATCTAATCAAACTACTAGCAAAAGGAATGTCACTATAAAAAGGCTATCTTTTTTTTTTTTTTTTCCAGCTACATAAAAGATAAGAACTGATTTCTAATCTTCAAATAAGGACCTGGTTTCAAAGAGGTCCACTGGCATAATTATGGGAAAGATCATTCCTGTTCTTTAAAGCTTTGCCAACAACTCTTTAGGAATGCTGAAGAAAAGCACATAGGAGGGGTTTGCCAATCACGTGACACTGGATGCTTCTAGAAAAGATTGCACAGGAGAGCTACAGCCACAGATACAACTAAAAAGGCAGCTCACACAGAGGAAAAAATAAGTTCCAGAAAACGACAACAATTTCCTGTTGTCTTACTTAAAGAGTGGTTTCCTATAAGAGTGGTCAGTATTGAAACATAAATTTATTATATAGCAAGACCCAAGTTATCACACCAAAAAGCCTTTAAAAATAGTTAAATCAATACTATTAGCTACACACTGAGGTCTCCAGGAAATGTTTATAGGAAAAACTAGGACGATTAAAGGGTTTCCAACAGATTACTGTTGGTCAATATAAAGTCTCTTTCACATTTTATTGCTACCCCTCAGGCATGTATGTTAAAAACATGCACTAGATAAAAATAAAATGGATTTACTCCAGTTGGCAGTTGCATGAACACTGGCATGAATCAGATGTAGGATCTTGTCTTAGACAATAATCCTGCATCTTTCCACAAATGAGGTGTGTTTGTGTGCAGTATTTAACTAAAGACAAAGCATTTTGCTTTGACAGGTTATCAGCTATTAAATAACACAATCACAAAATATTTATGTCAAAAGTTAAATGCAATACTAGAAACGCTGAAAAATGCAATTCCATACTACTATACAATACGAAATAAAACTTTTGAAATATTTCTCAAAGTAGTTTTTCTGAAAGATAATTACAGGGCATGTCAACATCAAGGACAAACCTTGAAAGCCGTTGTGAATAATGACAAAGTATCTAGAATCGTAAGGCAGACTTCAGTGGCAATATTTGCTTCAAGTAAAGACTGGTGAAGAACATCAGCATCTGAATGGCCATAGCCTACAGAAATTTCAAAGAAAATGTAAGCAGTTGAAACACTCACTAAAACATTTCTTATTTGCAAAAGGCATGTTGTACTAGAGAAAGTTTAACAAAAAGGAAAAAGCTTGACAAAATATTATATTCAATATAAAATAATATTTCATATGCATTTTAAATACTTTTCAGATATGTGCACATACATAATTATTCTAGCAAATTCACACACAATCACAAAACACATCAAGAAAGAAAGGGAAGAAAATGTTAATAATAAAGCACTAAATAGCAATTAAAATCTTAACTGCCTGATGTTTCATTTGTGTGTATATATCTACATACCTATTTGTGTGTATACATCTATGTACCTATCCTAAGTATTACAGTAGGATGGAGTTACAGCTGGAAATATGTACTGGCAGTTTATAGATGCTACAGATGTTATAAGAACTGAAAGAATGCAATAACAGCCTATGAGAATGTAGTCAAAGACTCATATAATTAATTCCAGTATGCAGTAATTACCATGAGGTAGCTGCAGATTTGATCAAAATATTTGAATTTTTTTAAAAAAATGATAAACACTGCTGACATGCATGATATGCTGAACATTCAGAATCAAATCATCAAATATACCTTGGCTGCTTTACACAAATTTGGTCCAGACCGCTTTGGCACATTACATTTACAGTCCCCCCTGGCCCTGCTACAGCACTGCAAAGCACACCATAAACTTCTGAGGCCAAGAAAAGGGCAGAAGAAAGGACACTCCTTCATAGTGACACCTGGCCACTTGTTTCTGCACAGTCTCTGTGTCCCAGCTTGGACACGCATACTTGTTCACAGATTTTTTCCTCCCTGATCCCACACTAAGCAGACCTCGTGCAATACGTAGCTTTAAAAGGAGAGTCATCTTTTGGAATCTGTTTCTGTTTTTAAAAACTGAACTATGAAACTCAAAATCAAAGCGAGCACATAGAAAGCTGTTCTGTAAGGGAGAAAAAATCTGTAGAAGATTGTAGAAGAATGGGAATTTTCTGCCTGCGTTATAGCTCTCCCAAGCACTGGAGAGGAGCTAAATAACCACTAGTTTCCATGGATTAACAGATTTTTTTTTTCCAGCAAGTACGCACCTCTTTCCTAAAACCTTTCACGCTCTCTCTGCCTCCATCACTCTAACATACTTTTTTTTTTTTTTTTTTAATGGTTGCAATCTAGTTGTTTCCTTCACTTTTATAATGACAGGTTTCATTTGGAAACAAGTTTTAGCACAACAGCACATTTACGGATATTTTTCATGCCCTTTTCTCTCCAAGCAAAGGTGTTCTTTTCCTTCAAGAAATTCAAAGAGCAGTTCTTTTTTCAAAGCACCTTCTGGTCACCTTTAGGTTCACCTAATTGACTACGTTGATCTAGTTATTCAAATATTTTGATAACAATCTGTACACTTACATTAATGCAGATAACTGGATTTAAAAACACCTAAAATGGGGAAAATGGGATAATCTCAAATAACTAAACAGTAGTCAGTGACTGTACACTGCTATTAGAGGTGAGAGTGTCTCTCTCATAGTTTAATGGATTTCTGCGTTGTATGTGTATGCAGCTGAGCTTTCTTCTCTCCTCCATCCCCAGAAACAGAAATCTACCTTCCTGCTGGACTATATTGAGATGTTTCAAAAATGTGGAATACTTTATATTGGCCTAAGTTCTCTCATACTATATTGCAGATTAATTAAGCTAATTAAGATATTAACTTGTATAGGCAACTGCCTTGCCAAAGGATCATGATTATAAGAACAAGTAAAATAACTGCTTCCAACAGATACATCCTTATTGTATGTATCCTATATAGGATACCTGACAGATTTATTAGCGTTTCGAACGCTATCTTGGATACCCGTTCCAGGCTGATTACTAAGCAAAACTGAACAACAGGCAAGAAGAACCAAATACATAGAAACTAATTTTACGTGGCTTTTATACCAACATATTTTTGCCTTATACAAACATTGGCTAATACAAGGAGTAACAGCCTTATACTCGCTTAGTATCCAACATTAAAAAGCTGTTGTTATTTTATTCAGGGTTATCTGAGTGAGATGCCTTCCCTGATAACCTCATCCATTTTAGATGGAAAAGTACTGACAGTATCTTTTTAATACAGGCACACATTTATTAAAATCCTTTAGCTCTCACTTTCCAAATTCAGTAAAATTGGCTAAGTACTGGAAATAGGCACCCTCTTTCCATGCAGGGCCCATTTTTTAAAGTCAGTCTTTCTCCACCAGAAGTATTTCATCACAGTGAATTATACAGAGTCATATAGTGTAAAAGCATACAGTGTAAAAGCATGTATTCAAAAGCATGTAGAAATCAGTATGACACAGCAATAGTACTGCTGATTACAGGACTGCTTCACTGTTTTCTCCTAATTTTAATTCATTTTTTAATGAAAGAAGGTGAGAGAATGTGCTTATAACACAGAAGACCCCTCTTAATTTTCCCATTAGACTACACAATAACTCTTAAGCAACCAAGTCAACTGTTGTTTTATATTACAGATAGTGAGTTAAAAGGTTTTAAGTACCTGCAGACAGTAAGGTATGTGTTGGTAAGCAAAGGGATGAATACAGAGAGCAAACAGTTAACCCTCATGATAGCTCTACGATATGTAATTCTTTTCAGTGATAGTGCTGTATTTTACTGGATTAGTCAATCTGTTTCATTGTATTTTGAAGCTGAAAGTTTAAAAATGATTCTTTAAAATACCTTACACACAGCATAACTTGCAATTCAAGAGCAGCATATTTTAAAAGATAGGACATAAGCAGATTTAGTTTTCAATACAGTCTTACACAAGCTGACTTCAACCTGATTAAATCTTACCATTGTCTACAGAAATTCCAAGAATACTTGATATCTTTCTCACACTGAAAACAGAAAAATCACTTCATTATTGGATGTTTTTTTTCACTTCCAGACAAACTAGATTATGGGCTTCACACTCTTCACAGAAATTCTAGTAACATATTTCTCCTCGAAGGATGTCAAAACATGGAGATATGGTCAAAGTGCATATTTTAATTTAATTAGATTAATCATTTATAAGATCAACTTGGAAAAAGTAAAAGGAAGTAATGAGGCCAATACACAGAAACATATAAATTCTGTAACTGTGCAACACAGCACAAAGTTCAAGTGCATTTTTTTTTTAAAAAAGAAAAAAATATTAAAATACAATTACAAAATATGCTGTAGTTAACCATGCTCCATGTTATGGCATCATCCAGTGTTGACTGTTCTATTGTAAAGCAGGGAACAGACCGTGGACTGATTCCAGCTACTTGTTTGACCTAGAACAATAAAAGTTATTGAAATGCACTGGTTGTGGCTCTGTGTCCTGTCTCTGGTGTTGTGGTACTGCTGAGGATGATGAATGTTATGTTGTCATGAAACTTACTGTGGTTAAAAGTGAGAGAGTTATCCAGGCTGCTCAGCTGCTGTAATCTGGCATGCATCATTCCTGTTCTGTTACGGGAAACAGGCAATGTCTGAGATTTTCGATCATGAACTATGGATCCCAACCCCTCCTGGTTCCTGCAAGATGGGTGAAATGGGATAGAAGCAAAAGTTAGACATGTCAAACTGCAGCAGCATAGGAAGTGTTAGTTAAGCAATTACAGCACAAGAAGTTTTATAGAAAGATTTGTAATGCAACCTATTTGCTGTTTTATTTATAAAACAAAAATAGGTAGCTTAAAAAAAGCATCACTGCAAACTCCTTCTTAAAAAACCTCAAGGCGTGAAAGCAAAAGCACATAAGCAGTTGCTCTTGAAATCAATTTACTTCAGAGCTTCTGAGAACAAAAATGCTACAGAATATTCTGAAAATATTCAGAACTCAAAACCAAAATCTTTTGACTGTACAAAATTTAGAAAAAAGCCAGAAGGACACATAAGGCTAAAATTAGAAAGATTACATGCAATAGAAGAGCATGAATTAACTGAGGTATTATTATGTACATCTTACCCAAGCAGGAAGGGAGAAGAGCCATACACTTTGTTAAACTTGCAGCAATCAAGTGAAGAAAACAGAAAAGTGATCTGTGTTAGCAATCAGTACAGGTTAACTTCCTACTGTGTACCACCACCAGAGCTGATGAAAAATAAAAACCAGTGCTTGAATTATACAGTTCCCTGCTCCCTTTCACTGTTACTTGTGCATTTGAAGAGTATGTGCATTGCCTGTGACATACTTCGGTGTAATGACAATGTGAAAGGTTGGAAAACTGCTTTTATTGGGAGAGTTCAACACCTCTGCATAACACAAATGAGCATAACTTGCAACCCAGATTAAGTGGTCAGTCAACAAAAAGCAAGTGTGGTAGTCTTCTCTACAAACTAGTTAAGTTAGTTTAATGCATTTATGAAAATCCTCAATATTGCCAAATCTTGTAAATCCAGAGTTTAAAGTTTTTGACTGTTAAAAGCTTCAACATAGCCAGATTCATTTTGGTTTTTGGATCATTTTTCAGGCCTTTTGTTTGTTTGTTTTTAAAGCATAAGAACATTCCTCCTGAAAAATCCCCAAGAAGGTGGTCTAAAGCTTCATGTTTGTAGAATGAGATTCACATGCTATTAAATCTAACCCCAAAATTAAAAAGCTAACATCCTTGTCAGAATCCTTTACGTGTCAAAGTCTGCAAGAACTTTCTCACCAAGTTCAAAAGGGCAGTTTTTAAAGACCACAAGTTTAATTATAACAGCATCACCATGTCAAGCACAGCATGATGTATAAACAGTCTATTGTCATTTAGTCTGTTATAAAATTATTTCCCATAAAATCTATCCAAAGATATTCAAATAATTCAGTAGAAGTTTCTGGCACCCACAGATTCTCTCCTAAAGAGTTTTCAGCAGAAGCATACAGGCATCTTCAGTCTTCTGATTTAAAAAACAGAACAAAAACCAACCAATCAAACACAAAAACCCAGTACCTTTGGAATGTTTACTATTTATCCTCCGGTAAAAACATTATATAGAAAATTTCCACAATATTTCAACTGACACAGGTTAAATCTGAATTGTATAGAATTCCTTAAATTGAAAGATAATTCTTCCCAAAAGGCTTCATTATAATGAAAAAAGAAATTGCTGTAAAAGTACAGCATTCACCAAATGGATTTGAAAATATTTTATTATAGACATTTATAACACACCCCCATTATTCTTAAAGAAATGGTAGATTTTCCGCTAGGACCCAGATTTGATAACACAGTAAGCAGCTGCTCATTTCAAATCGTTAGGTATTATTTCACAATAATTTTTCTATCATCATACAATTCACTTGCAATAGAGATTCAAAGAATATTGTTCATGCTATTATTCTTAGCAGACAAGACTGTTAAATTTAAATTCCACACAGTACCTGGCTATATATCGTTTTCCCATGTACTGGAACTGGTGTAAGCATACTCTGCAGAAAACACATAAGACAGAGAAGCATCATGTAAAATGATTTAAAAATGATGTGTTTTGGAATCATTCAGCTATTACTTGTGTTTGACCTTCATATTGTTGACTCACAAATTTTCATCCTCTCTTAAAATTTCTCCCATCCTTACAATTCCCTTCCATTCCCCAAGCCAAGAAAAGCAAGACACAGCTCCTCTGCAGTCAGTCATTGATGGCTCTTATTTTGTTCAGGTTGGGATTAGTATCAAAGGCAACCAAGGGAGCCTCCAGAGCACACCCATCTCAACGCAGAATCAAAACAGCCAGCAAAGAGCCAAAAGGTGAAAGAACAGAACATCCTAGAAAGCTGTAAACACAGAGCTGACATCCTTCATTTTGAATGGATTTTTATTATTTAATATTTATAGAAGCGTAATATTTAGCCTAAACTGTCACAGGCCAAGCTTCATTATATGAAATGAGGTATAGCCATTTTCCCAACGAGTCTTGCAATCCAAGACAAGCAGCACGCAAAGAAGTGAAGCAGAGAAATAACATTATGACATTATGCACACCCACATTTGGCAAAATGTGCTTGAGAGCTAAAAGAAGAGCAATAAAGCACACATCTTTCCTCTTGGCCAAAAAAAGACATTTTTAGGCCTCTTGATACCAAGATACCAATAATGAGGTTCCTTATCTAAAGGGAAAACACTTTTCTGAAGCTATTTCCAGAAAAAGCAAAACAAATCTTCCCCTTTTGAAGAGGAAGAGCTTTTACAATAATCAGAAGGGTACATCCTAAAAGACCTAACAATGAAAAACAACCTGTGCTGGTAGAAATTATCATCAAAATGAAGATGATTGAATTTGATAAAATACTAGAAATGGAAGAAATAGACTTCTATGTGCCTTGCTCCTGTGCTGGTTCAAGGAAGCAGGGTATTAACTTTCCATTAAAGTATTAATCTATGGGAACTGTACTCTGTACTCCTTAGACTGATGTGATGGATACCTCCTTTGGCACTCAGTAACCTGAGATTGCTCATTTGATCACAGACCAGCCCTATCTGACCCTTTAAATAAGAGGCAATGGCAAAACACTGTTTTATTACTGTTTTATCCCTTAACTCCTAGTTAAGGGTTACACATTAGGCCTTACAGTCTACTAACTGGGCTCATTTACTTGTTCAGTTCTGTCTCTAGTACAGTATTTTGCTACGTGCACTTAAGTGCTCAACTAAAATACACACCTGCAACACAGTCCTAAAATAGTTTTTCAGCAGGGTATTCTGCAACGCAGTTAGAAGCTGATATTACAATTACTGAGACTGCACTACAGAAACAAAGGAGAACAGCCTAGTGAAACAGCAAGGCCTGCAGAAAAGCTTCTGCAGTGCCCCATGTCGAGCAGAGAGCATCTCCACACCTCTTCCTTATTATTTATTTATTGGCTTATTTATCAGTCAATTTTCATGGACAGTAATGCTAAACCTGGATAAATGCTTGAGCATAGCTGTTGGCAAAATACTGGACTCCTCCAGTTTCTTTTCCCTTCTGATATGGTAGAAGATAAAGCCAGAAAGACAGAGAGCTTCGTTGCTGGCAGGATATAACTCCATCAGTTTTAGACATCAGTGGGCATTGCAGGAGGGCTTGGAAAGCAGACAGGTCAAGCAAGAAGTTGGTTCCTCTTGTGGGGGAACAGCAGCAGTGTGAGTGCTCCTCACTGTTTAAGAACGTCCCTGAGATCGCTTCTCTATATTCCAATTACAGAAACTACCACAAGATTTAGCCAAACTTTTGTGCATGTCAAGCTAAGGAATTATAAACTGAGACTTTCAAGGAAGGAAATATTTTATAGGCCTTTAAATTGACACTGATTATTTTAAAAGCAAAGTGAAATGTATAATTTTATGAGGATTTGAGCATGCACTTACTCTGTAATTGTGAAAAAATCCATGAGTTCAGATTTTGTAGCCTTGTTCCAGTATGCAAACAATGCATCTATGGAAAATATTAAAACAAATAAGATAAAGGCAACAAACACATAAAAACATTAAGCAGAAGAGTAAACATTAGTTCTCAGTTTTTATGATGGGGATTCAGAGAATTTGAAAATGATTACTGGGAGTACAGATGATTATTACTATTTTATTGAAGCTGATTATACAACTGCACACAATTTTTTTGGAGTACGCTTTTAATGAATTTGTAATATTTCCATATTGCTACATGTTTTGAAGAGTAGTAAGCGTGTAGCTGGTGATGGTGTGGGTGTTCCTAAAAATATGACTTTAGAAGAGTTTGAAATAGTAGTCTTGCTATCTGCTCCTTTATAGATTGATGTCAACCTTTTTGAAGTCTTTATTTGCATTTTTTCTCTTGTTTTAATCACAATGCTTTACCACAGTTTTTCTAGGACTTGCTGGGCCACCCTGGTCAACTATGGACTAGTCAACAAATCGAAGCTATTGGAGACATGCACAAATTCCCAAACCTGCTACATTTTTTTTCCCCAAACCTTGTGGCTACATAGCCAAAGCACGGACTGTTTTGCAAAAATGTTTAAAATCAGCTAACAAAGTCAAAATTACTACTGAGGTGTGTGACAAAGTTTGTTTGATATTTCTCCTTCTCCACTAGAATTCAGGCTAAACCCATCTCCCATTGCAATGCAAGTTTCATATCAACTTATTAAACCAGTAGATTTTAACCTGAGCTTCCTGGTAATTCTGACAATCTTCTTTATATGTTCCAAAAAGTAACATAGTGAAAAAATACTTTCCTTTTCTATCATTCTTTGCAGTTATCATACATAGTATCTATGCCATTACATGAAAAATTAAAAATGTGACTGTATATTAAAATATTTGTAATCTTTCAAATATCATTCTTAATTATGTAGTACAATAAATTAGAATTCAAGTAGTACTACATAAACTAGGCTTATATGGTTTAACAACAAAATATGCTAAGAAAGTAATACTCCCCTTCACGTTTTGCACAAATTGAAAATTGCAGTATTTATACCAAAGGTTGTTTCCTTTTTTTTTATTTGTAATGCTGATGGAGGTTAATGATGATTTTAAGTTCTATGACCCTAGAAAAAATTAGAAAGGATTTGCCCTTCATGCAGTATCTGCCTGCGGCCCCCTGATAATACGTGAGTCTTTCAGAATTTTCAACAGATAATCTTGCGAATACCTGGAGAATACTCTGGAATATGCAGAAGCACTAGTATTGCCTCCCCAAAATGGAAAGATACAGGGATTAGGTAAATTGGTTCACTCTCATATGGGACATTCTGCAGAACACAGAGCAGGACTTGCCATATCCTATAGCACTGAAGAGAGGAGCATTTATTCTTCACTCCAGTCTCCAGTCTAGACTGTATGATCACACATGAGTCTACCAAAGCTATCAGTTTGCCTTGTGTATTGAAAGAATAATGAATATTAGGTGGCCACAAAGTTTCAAACAGGATTTAATTTGATCAGTCACACAGATCTGTAAAACTTGTCACAACATGACACCTCCATCAAAATATTCTGTCAGTTTCAAAAAAAATGTTGTCACGTGCATAAATCAAACACATCTCTTCCAGTGTATTGAAATTAGATGGAATTACCTACCATCTGACATACTTCTTAAGATATGAAGAAAGCACATGAGCAGACTCTTGATCTCTGCTTGGTCAAGCTTGTCATATCGAACTACGGAACTTCCTAACGTGCCAGCCTGTTGATTCTGAAAAGAAAACAGACAAGGCTTTGGCTACAACGTTCTTGAACTGGTAACAAGCTAAAATATTTTCAATTATCTTATTAATCCCTGCAACAGCAACAGGATCTCAGAATGGAGACAAAATGTTTCAGAGAGAGGAGACAAGCCAACACTTCATACACACAAATACCAAACTAAGCCTCTTTACCTTCATTCATTTTTATTTGCTTCTTTGGATGAGTTTTTCTTCCAGGAAAGGAGGGAAGAGGAAAGGTTACCTAATAGTGACTATCAATCAAGATAATTATGATTTGGTAACCATGTTGTGGAAAATGGACATGCCCTTTCTGTGTAGTTGAAATAACTGTAAAAAAATACATAAAAAATACATCCTCCTTCTTCAAAAAAGTCTGCTCTTTAACCAGTATGCTATACTTAACTGCAGAATACGCCTACCTCCACAACACTCTCTTCATTTAAAGACTTAATAACACTTATGTTTCCCTTGGGAGTATGGGAATAATGTGTTTTTTGGTAGACTAGTGAGAAGCTCCTCAGATACCCTTTCTTCTACCTCAAGACCTTGTTTATACAGTTCTCACATTTGTGGGAAGTTAATCAATTGCCCAAATCAAATAAAATCGATCCAAAAAAAAATTAAAGAAATCCATGACTGATCTTTTAGAGAGTACATCTAAGGAGCTACAAAAAGGAGAACAACTGTAAGAATATACAAATTGAGCATTGGGCTGTGGCTTTTCTCTAAAAGAACCATTTCCATATGAGCAAGTGCCAAAAAACCCTCAATTAAGACCTTTACAGATACACTATACGTTACATTATTTAAAGGATAAACTATGCCCTCTTTTAGTATCGTTAACCCTCGGTTTCAATATGAGGCTAGTTATCTGAATGGCAGGATAGCAAGTCATTTAAGAAGTCTTATCAGTCTGATACAATAGATCTGTGCAACTCCCTGGTTTCTATAAGAAAGCCAGATCACCTCAGCTTATCTTTTTCAGGACACACTAATCATCCTGGAAGAAATCCTCTACATCAGAATGCAGAAACAGAAGTCTGTGTGTATGGGTATCTACATATCTCAGAAGTTAGTGTCAGTTAAGAGGAAACACACACTTATATGACCCTAATTACTGTATATTCTAAATACACCACAACCTACTTATCTTTGAAATATCTCTACTCAGCAAGGAAGTGCTACTGTACAACATTATGAATACTGAAATAATGCAAGTAAGTAATGACTGGCACAATTTAAACTGAATTTAAGTTCCCAGGATTTTTAGGGTACTGTCCAGAGCACTAGATAATACGGCTTCTAAAACAGTTGAAAATACACATGGACAAAAGTAGGACTTAAAATTATCTCAAAAAAATTTCTGTAACTATGTACACATTAGAATCGAAACTGGTACACTTGTGATTTCACCAGTATAGTTCTACAAGCTACTCTGAACAAAACTTAAAACAAAAACACAGCTTTTTGCAGTAATGAGATCAAGCAATGAGCAAAAATCTGAAGATACATGCATGGAACAACTGATAAGCTAGAAAGAAAGTTTGAAAGCAACAAATAAGCCAAGATTAAGTATTCTTCTGAAAAAAAAAATGTTAACAGCATGCAAAACACAAATCCTATAGTACCATTTGCCAGACCAGAGTAGAATTTTCAAAGGACACTGATTCCTTTGAAAACCCTTTCACTTAGTAAAAGCAAAAAACAAACAAAAAAAAAGAGCAAAAAAAAAAAAAGAAAAGCTACACAGCTGTAATAAACAACATGAAAACTAAGTAATAGATGACAGTATTGCCATTTAGCAACAGTGTACACACGAGACATTTGCTTGGTAAATTCCAATGAATTGTTTTTACTCCTATTTATATTAAAAATGCTAAGGCTCAAATTCTGCTAATACTTAACCTGATTGGATTTTTATGGTTAAATTAAATTATGTACATGAACTATTACAGGATTGGCATTTGATGGCCTCTTATCTGGTTGCTTCACACATGTTTGCTTCACAATGCAACTGTTGCAGAGAAGTGGCAAAACTACAGATCACACACTTCACTCAGCAGCTTAACTATACCAAGCACAAGAAACCAAATACTTCTGGTAACTGAAGAGAGAGAGCAGCATGCAAAATTTTCTCGGGCAAAGTTGGAATTGTCAGAAGTGAAAAATCCATAGTGACACGGTTTTTCTTTGCAGGGTGGGAATTTTCTTCTTCTTCTCCATTGGGGCGCATAGCATGAGCAGAGTGCCTTCTGAGAAGCTTCTCTCTCTGCCACAGGAAGGCATGTCAGAGTCAAGGGGAAAAAGTTAACATGTTGTGACGGGCACAACAAGATCTAAGAAAATGAAAGGTGATCAGTATCAATACAACCTCCAGAAAGACATGACTGAATAACTAACTCATAGCTACTGCAGCCACAACTCCTAATACCTAGTAGGTTTTGAGTAAAATGATTTAGAGAAGTCAAACTAATCTAACAGAAGTCACCTGGAGAAAGGGCAGCAATTAGCTTTCTTAGAAATATTAAAAATGCTACATATATTGTGTGTAGAAGAGGATGAAGCAAAGGTCCCCACAAAATCGAAGAAGCTGTCCCAACTAGGTTTCAATTCTCTTAATATACTTCATTTATTGACTTAATTCACCAAATAAAACACCAGCTATTGCTTATGTCTCTAATTAAAAAAAAATCTTTTTTTCTTTTCCCCTGTAGAATAGCTTAATAAATGCAATGCAAAAATCACTAATATAACAACTATAGTTAAGCAGAAGCAAAATCACGTAAAATACTGCTCTACAGTTACTCTGTAAAGTCAACCTCATAGGAGATTACAGAAGTTATCTCTTATGGGAACCAGAATCAGTTTTTAGAAATACAGCCCTTTAGAAATACAGTCTTTTGTTTTTCTTTTGTTGTTGTTGTTCTGCTTTGTTTACCTTGTCAAGGGAATTGCTCTTGTCACTTTGTCGTTCTGGGAGACTGTTTCCTGAGTCTGTACTTATGAGAGAGCCTCTCGAGTCAGCATTCCTCACACAATTGATGTTTGGAGTTGATGTGGTATATGGGGAAGCTAAAAATTGCAACAAGAAAAAAGTGTACATACATGTACAGAAAAGAGATACTACATAGCTGAGTAAGGCTTCTAAAATATCATATATATGTATATACACACACACACATTTTAAAAAGACAAACCATTACATACAAAGAAGATACAGATGAAAAACACATATGTATAGATACACACGCATTAACATGAAAAAACATTATTTAAAAAAAACCCTCATTCTTCATTTTTCATCTCATATGATTTTTTTATTCACAAGAAAGTACTAGTTAATTGTACCAGAAAACAGAAAAAAACCAAACAATGTGCTGAGAAGAAAGATGGGAGGATGACTGAGCTGGGCACCCTGCAATCCCCTTAGAGGTGGTCCTTAACATCCCCTACAGAACGGGGCATTATGATGCTCTTGCAGAAGTGACTACAGATGTTATCTCTTATTTCTCTGTAGCAATGCAAGAACAAGATTTGATGATGCTGGGGAGCAAAGCTGATAGCTCCAGGAATCAGTTCTCTTCCCCTCTTTTGTTTTTGTGTGTGGGGTTCTGGTTTTTTTTTTTTTTTGAAAGGCGGAGACAAACAAAACCACAAACATCTCATGAGAAAGCTTTTTAATTTGCAAACTGCAAATTCTAGCCCACACCAAATAGCTGATTGCATCAGGATTCTGTCATCTAAAAGTAGAAAACTACAGAAATGTCTCTGTGGATTAAGGAGAAATTCTTGGACGAGAGGGAAAAAGCCCTCCTAAACCCAGATTTAAACTCCACTAATATGTAACATTCGTGTGCACATTTGAAAAGCAACTGGAGTTGGACACAGAACAGTTATGTTCAGTAACCAGGAAAAAGGAAATATTAAGAGCTTACCAATGCCAGAGATGACACCAAAGAGATCTTTAGGAAGGCTGTTATCCAATGTGTTTCCTGACTTCTGTGGTGTTACTAAGTGACTTGCAGTTGGCAAATTAAGTGCATCATCCTTTGCACTCTGTTTGGCAAAAAACAGAAAAATGTGATTAATATTTTCCACTATCCTGGTTCTAGTGCATATTATATACTTTTATCTTGCAGAGCAGCATTTGCTTTTTGTTTCTTTCGTAAGCATTAATTTCTACTAATTATGTTCAAAAGCATGGGATGAGATGTTCAAATATTTGCACAAGTAGGGACAGTTTCAAACTTAGGACATCCAAACACTGCAAAATGAATAGACCATGGAATTTTAAACATTAAAAACTAGATATTTCCAAAATGTACAATTTGTTTTTACTTCACATACACAAATATTTTTCTCATTGGAAGAACACCATAAGTTTATTTCTTTCTTAAATTGCAAAAGAAACACAGAAGAAAGCGGACAAACAAGAATAGAAGAATTCTTTAATCTTTAAATCTTAGATTCAATAATTATATCTAACTATATCATATCAATAAGTTCATTTAAAGATTCCATTTTAATTCATTCTCCTTAGACTACCACTTTTCCAGAAGTTCACTCCTTTATAGTTGGAATTTTTCTCTTTTTTTTAATTAAACAAATGTATTTTTGGTCCATTTATTTTTCTTTTGAACTGAAATAGGAAAATAAGATTTTTATACATATGTGTATATATGCATATGTACATATAAATCTTATTTTCCTGATTCTTTATATATACACTACAAAACTACATCTAACAAACAGTCTTTTATACTGAATAGCAACAGCAGCTACTGATTCTGACAAGGTTTTAACAAACACAACTAATTCTAGATATAGTGGAAGACAGTGGGAGTTTTCTCTTGAATAAGAATTAAAGGCAATATTACAATCTACAAGTTTTGTACAAAACGGCAGGACAGACTGCAGAGAAGGGCCATTTCTGGCAAAAAAAAAAACCCACAGACATGATAATTTAATGAAAACTTATAGAGAAACAATAAATATTTTAACCTCAATTCTATACTTCTTTCAAATTCTTTGGTGCTTAATGCTGTCAATAGAGACACATCAAGTCCAATCCTATGTGGTCTATAGTTGCACTGATATACAGGAAGGTGCCCCAGAGATGATGCACAGGCAAGATATTACACGAGCGTATCACTGGATGGCATTACAATGACACTATGGTGGTCTGGGGGGGTCTAGCATCCTCAAAAACATCAGAAATTCCAAAAAGGATCAATAAGGGAAGTGTGGCTTGTACATAGGACCAAGGTATTTACTCACAATACAAGGCATACAACTTACCTGTATTAGAAAACCTGGGGCCAAAATCACAAAAGTAAGTAAACCTAATTTAATAAAAAGCAAGGAGAACAATCTCGAGGAATGTGAAGTTTTTCATATATGAAAATAGTGTTACCATTATGGAAAAAAAAAATCAGAATCTCATATAAAACTGGCCACTCACATTGCTGGAAGGGTTAACAGGAAACGGAGACACATCTTTGACATTGATTCGCTGAACGTTTTCTATGAGCAGTCCAAAGAGTGGCAAATACATAGTGGCTATTCTTGCCTGATGGCTCTAAAATAAAGTTCCAGAATTCATTAGCAAATAGCAGATTTCATGTTGATTATCCAAGACTATTTTTTAAAGCTACATTTTCTTTAGTATTTCTCTTAAGCTGCAGAAAAAATGCTTCAAGTGGATTCTTTTTTTTTTTTTATCTAAAAGTAAACAGAGTTAATTAATTTCATATTGGCTTGATAAATTTGTGGTACCTGTTAAAATTTCATGGCTTTCCCATAGAACAGCTGCTTCCCTTTTTTAAAAAAAAAAAAAAAATCTGGAAAATTAAAAATCACTCAAATTTTACCACTATAATTTGCAGCTTAAATTCTTTTTTCTCAATAAGATACGATAAATGTACAACTGCTGAATCTTAAGAGCTAATGTTTATTGAAAATAAGAGCTTTTAAAACAGACAGTAAAATCTGATTACTGTACCTCTTCGAAATTAGTGCATCTCAGCTATTTCACCATAGCAAAAAGCAATAAGCTTAATTAATAGCATAATTATGCTAGAAAAGGAGCTTTGTACTTTTATTTGGCAAAAACATTTGGCTTTATAGATTTTGATACCATTATCAGCTACATTTGTTCATACTAATACAGTGTGAACTGAAACAGCATGGGTATAAATTAATAGATTTCACTGAAAGAAAGAAAATATGGTCTCGGATGCACTGAATCTTTATATTTTGTACTCCTAATAGAGAAAATGCACTTACCCTGGAAGCATATCTGTCATCAAAAGAATGCTTTATCATCAAGTTCTTGAGCACACTAATTGCAATCTGCCGGATGTCTCTGAACTCCTGTAAAGCGTTTCCCACCTCCCTTAGAAGCAATCCCACTAAGAAGTGATTCTTACAGAACTCATCTGTTAATGAATAGTCAAGGTGAAGGTCTGGAAATAAAGCACAAGCCCTCTGTAAGGAATAGATCCAATTAAATTAATGTATTAATTGACAAAAAGTTGAATAAAAATGTTCTCAAGCTTATTCACAAAGAAGATTCCAGATGATGTCACCGTAAATCTACACCAAGCTGGGTATGTATACAGATACTTCTATATGGATGTTAAAAGATAAACACACAAATATATATCAGACACCAAAATCGAGCTATTCAAAATAATTATTTGAATACCAAATGTACCAAAATACCAAAATGTACCAAAATACCAAAATAATTACTGAACTGATTTGCACAGTGAATATAGCACACATGGCATCATCTATTTACTATAACACAGATGAGCTGATCTCAAGACTTTCTCTGATTAACTTTGTTCAACACAACAGTTCAAGACCAGGGGCTCATCTCAAAGTACATTCATTTTTTGGAAGAACTCCCCAGTAAGGGAGTCCATTAAATGGGAAAGAAACACAAATAGAAATGCACAGACTTTCTACGGTTCTCCTTGTGCAAATAACATAACAGCTAGTCACATTCCAGCAGAGATGTCTCGTGCGGGATAGCAAAACAGATCCAGAAACACTTGTGCAAATGATCTTTTTCCCTGGCTAAGCTCCTAGATCACCAAGGAGCAGCATTTTATACTATTCTTTATTGTGCAGTTAGAAATACTATTTCTTCTAGTTCGGTTATTGCCTTATACACACTAAAACAATCCACAGAGGCTTTTCATTGGAAAGATTTACACAATGTTAGTATCTAATGCATTCCTGAAGGCTAAAAAAAACTCAAACACACAAGCTCTATGCAGTTGTCCTACTCATACTATGCTGTTCTACCTTAGCAAAACGTCTGATGAGTTTCATTCAACTTTACCAAGACAGCAGAGGATACTGAAAAAATATTTCAAGAGAGATAAATCTACCAGAATTATGGTAGATCTGGTATACCAGAAGTATGAAATCTACCAGCCCAATGGAACTAACAGGAACTATCAGGAGCTTATTTTCCTTGGGTGTAAAAGCACCTTCCTTGTCTCTGCTATGCATGTTTGCTTTGCATCAACGCTAGGCAGAATGTAATGGTTTTAAAGCTGCAGATGCCAACATACTATTTATTTTTGGCACGTTTGGTTAGGTGTATCAGGAGCCCAGTTTTATGTACAAGAGATGTAGACAGAAATGAGCTCCACAAGAGGAATATGGAAACACTGACCAGGTATGCAGGGTGTGCGCCAGGAAGGCCAACACATAGCTACAGCTGAAGCTGGAAATGGCCACCAACAGCAACACGAGCTACTGGGGAATGGAATGACTGGTGAGGGAAGAGCTCTGCTACAGATGACCCAAGAGTCCAGGTGGACAACAGTTTAAACAGGAATCAGCAGTATTTTCTGGCAGCAAGGAAGGCTGCCCAGGCACACTGGGCTCTATCAACAGAAGCACAGCTGGCAGGTCAGGAAGGGATTAATCTGCTTTGCTTGGCGTTTGTTAGATCACATCTGTAATACTATGTCCTGTTACAGGCCCTCTAGTACAAGAAATGTTTAAGTGCATTCAGTGGAGGACCAAGATAATGGAAAGCTTGGAGCACATGACCCCTAGAGGGATAAATTCAGGGAATAAGTTTGGAGATTAACCTAAAACAGCCTTTTAACACATAAGGGAGGTTGTCAAGGAGATAGAGCACAGCAGAGAGGTAGTCATCATAATTTAAAGCAGAGGAGATGGGCTGCATACAAGGGAAAGAAATTCTTCACCACAAGGATGGAGGGACTGACTGCTGTCCCAAATGAGTAGTTTCCTAGGGACACTGCAGAATTTCCATCCTTGGAGGTTCTCAAGACCTGACTGGACAAAGCCCTGAGC
>VZSG01000343.1:410746-485203 GCA_013398315.1 Nothoprocta pentlandii | reverse complement strand
ATCACACTCTGCACCTACATACAGAAATGCTGCAGAGCTCTACAGCTAGTGAATTAAAAGTTAACTCATGAACAGAATCAAACTTCAAGCAGAGGAGGGAAATGAGGCAAGAACCAAAGATTTAGTCTACTCTATCTTTCAGTAACTAGATACTTTGCACAGATCACCCCGCTACCTAAACTATTCTTTTGATATTAAGAGATTACAACTTTGGGGTGCCAGTTAATACTTTCAAAGTTTCAAAGATATCATAGACCTTCAGTTACAGTCTACTTGTTTAACAATAAAAAAGCTGTGACATACGAAATATAGCATACACTTTTGTAGTTGGATTACCTTGGTATCTCTGAATTCTGCCCTTTCCAAATGGCATTGGTAGATTCAAAGGGATGTAGTGCTCATGATTACAGACTACACGGAGAAATTCAAATTTGAATTCAAAGAGTGTCTGCAAAAATCATTTGAAAGTGTAAATACAACAACGGATGCAATGATTTGAATAACATGCCCCAAATCACTTTCTTACACAAATGGGTGGTTTCTCTCAGTCTGTGAAAGTTCCATATGCCACCAACAAATACTTTTAGCACAGTTCATAACCAACAGCTGCATATAATTCTATTTCCTATTTTCTGTCTCCCATAGCAGAAAGCATAGCCATTTAGCATGTTATACAATGACAAAACAAAATTCTGGAATCACACAATATATACTTTATATATCCTAAATATATATCCAAACACATGCTATCCCCATTACTGTAAATGTATGGAAACACATGAGCTATCAAAGATCCCAACTAATGGAGACAATTACGGACTGACTTCTTGCTTGACATTTCTATTTAGCTTTACCTCCTTCATTTTTTAAATATATATGCTAGGGAGTGGACACTTTGAAGACTGAAAGCAACATATGAAAAAGTTCTTTGTTGGGAAAGGGATCAAGGCACAGTACGGTACTTCTAAGTAATATGCTTGAACGTAGCTGGAAAGAAGTCTGAAGTCTAAATATAGAACTATCACGCACAGGCATCAGAAAGAAGCAACTCCTAAAAATAGTTTGTTACAAAAAGAGTACCTTTGGATCTCCTGGGGCAAAGCAGCTGATGTAGTTATTGATTTGTTTGAAAACAAAACCTCTGTCCATAAAGGTAAAACACCTCTGAGGAAGACAAACAAACAAGAAACAGTATTGATTTAATACAGTCTCAGTACGTATGTGTTTATCTTCAAAAACATTATTGATATTTCATTCAGTCTGAACATAACCAATAAAACAGGCATGCTACACAGATGAATACCACATTTTTCCCCTAGAGAGAAAAACACAAATCACAGACGAAAAAGCAATTTGAAGATAAATCACTCATCTTGAAATACACGCGAGATGCCCCGAGCAGCTTTATCTACTGTTTTGTTTCCCCTCTTTTTTTTCTCTCCACTGCATCTTATTCATTCAAAAAGAAAAGATACTGAAAGCAGCCTACATTAAAAAAAATGTGAATAAAAACCTACTCAATGCATTAGGTTTTTGTAGTGTTGGAAGCAAATATGGATATATATTTCATATGTATCCATATATATGGATATATGGATCCAATATATGAAATATATATCCATATATATGGCATATATATGAAAAAATAAACAAAAAGTTTGGAAAAGATATTAATTCATAAAAAAAAGCCAGCTATGAACAGATGAGTCTTTTGATTACAAAAATGCAAATTCTACTTCAATACATTTTTACTTCAGCATAGAAGTATACTTAAATAGCACAGTGCATATTCAGTTTTATGTGACTTGGCCTTAAAAATCCTTAAAATGCATAAAGGAATAGCATAAATGAAAAGCGACCGCGGGACCCCGGCCCTTGTGCACCTACTTTTATGAAAGCAGCGAGGCTGTGGTTTGCATTTTTGGAAGCCTCTGGATTGTCTCTGTACTTCTGGGTGATGTGAGGCATGAGCATATTCACAACTGTTTCAACTGCATGATGAAAGGAAGCGGAAAACCTCTGGTTTCGCAACAGCTAGAAGCACAAATGCAAATACACCTTTAGTACGATTTGTGACAACAAAATACAAAAGAAAATCTATTTTAGATAAGATCCAGATAATCTGTCAGGGAAGGAGGACACTTTTCAAACTACATGTATCTACTATATGACACTATACGTATCAATGATACTGTCACACACTTTTCTGTCATGAAAAGCAGGGGTTTCTTGTTGCTTTGAAATGCATTTTTAAAAATTCCTTTGACTTTTGCCATCATGGAAATTCTCACCCATGCATTTATCTTTTAAGAACTGTAGCTCTTGCTCATCAGCTACATCAAACCTCAGCTGTTCCAGTCTTCAGAATTACAAGAATCTTGTTTTCCAAATATGCAGGCTTTCAGGATTTACTTTTTATCATCTGTATTACCTTTGTCAATGATTTCATACATTCTGACCAATGCTGGTAAGTTCTCTTCAGGTTTTTGCTGTTGTATAGCCAATTTCTTAACATTTTATAGTCTTTAGTAAATATTCTATCTTTTGTCTGAAGGAACATATTGACAGAAGGGGTAGTGCTGAGAGAAACTGGCAATGACAAAAGCTGTTTTAACTACACAGTCATATTCTTCCTTTCTGTAAAATGTCAGATATCAGACTGTTCTGGAAATATTTTATTAGTAAAATGCTTTTCTAAATTAAATTGAATGCAACATACCCAGGGACAGCAAATCATTGTCAAGGTCTTGCATAAATCAATGATTACAAAATTTGATGCATCTGAACCGTGCTCCAAACCCTCTAGTTCTATCTTAATAAAAATTCAAGATATGTAAATGTAAACTGAATTTTCCCCTTCCCAAATCTTTTGGTTCTTTTTAATGAAACACTTAAAATTATTTATAGCAACCCTAAAAAAAAAAAAAATTGAAATGTTTTAGAGAAGTAATGTATTGCATGTTTTAAATTAAAAAATACTCGACCTTTCAAGTACATAAAGTTTGAGGCCATTACGTCTATCCTACTGTTTGTTACTAATGAAAAACAAAGCCAAGGACTTCTCTTATGACTTCTCTTAGGTCTGATAGATGAGACCTCTCTTAGGTCTCATCAAGTGATGAGGTTCTTTAGGAGTAGTAATAATGGTCACACTACCCCAGCTCACGCACCCTTCCTATCATCATAACACTCACAGCACCAACTAATCAAACCTCTATCAAACACTTGTAATTGACACGATATTCCAGTGTCCTTTTTTCCCTTGAAAGGCAAATCTTGTTATATTGAATTTACTCCTCATATCCTGGTGCTCTCCAAATGCAGGAGATGCCATTTAGGGGAGAAGATGCTTAGTCATGGACGCTGGCAGAATCATTCTAAGAAGCAGTGTTTGTTTTCTGTTTGTTTACACAGGCTCTTGCTTTTTTTTAAAAAAAGATTACATTCTACTGTATTTATTCTATCCACCATCTGATCTTAATTTAAAGCAGTAATTGCTACTGTAAGGAAGTTACAATTAAATTAAGGAAATGGGTTTACATGATAGCAAGTTAGTGGTTTCTTTGAAGTTTTTTTAATCCAGTCTGCTCTTTCCGAACTTGTGAGGATTCACTTGTATGTTTTGTAAAATCAGGAACTTTGGTTAGTCAAACAAAAACATTCCCCTCCACCCCCACCAGAATACCAAATACAAAAGTAAACATTTTCAGTATTACAAACACCATGTTTTGAAAACCCTGCCCAGAGGTGCCATATTCTGTAATTAGAATATACATCTTTTCAGTGTTGAGAACTGTAAAATAAGAAGTACTAGCAATACTGACAAGAAAGTCAACCACAAAAAAAAAACCCTAAACCAGCAGAAGGGGGGAAAAAAAAAGTCTTTTGATATTAATACTAAAGTTTAGTTACTCTGTATTTACCAAAGTTGTCGATATCGTGAGTTGTCAACTCACTTTTGAGTGATACAATTTTAATTCAATTGCAGGAGTCTGTAGAACATTTCAGCTTTAAAATAAGAAGTTTCTCTCTTTTAGCAGACTACACTTTTATTTCAGTTTAGTTAGTGGCTGTAACAAGTAAACTCAAAATAGACTGTGGTAAAATAAGAAACATTCCTTTTACAGACTGAAAAGAGACAAAATCTGTTCTAAGCAGCATCAAATCCTTAATGGAAAATTAAGCTTATAGATTCTGAATTAACAGCATTTTTATTGATCAGTGGTGGATAAAGTGGTGGATAAGTCTTATCTCTTGCTAGAAATTTTGATGTAGCCCCAAACACTTAATCTATTTTAGCTATCAATTAACACCCAAGTGAGAAGTTTGACATCTTCAGTACACAAAGATACAGTGCACGAAGCGTACAGAAAAAGCCCTTGTGCACATGTTTGTAATTTTAAAAACAAATAATAAAGACAAGCAAATATTAGACTTCGTAGTTCCCCAGGCAGTTTATTTTAAGACGTCTGTGATAAAGGCTTTCCCTCTTCCACATTTCAGAAGGTACTTAAATCGGTAGTACTAGCAGCATGTCAATGCCTGATTTCTCAGCAGAATACATACCTATTTCTAGATGAAACAGACTACAAATAGCTGGTGAAAGTTTATGACACTGTGAGAGGATATATCAAGTCAGTTTTGTACAAAAACATCCTTTCTCTGAAAACAATCGTCTAACCTGTTTTTAAAAAACATCTTCCAGTAAAGGCACCAGAATTTCATCAGAAAGAGTGTTCCAGGACTGCTGTCAAATTAAAAAGTGGGGTTTTTTTTTTTATTAACAATATATCTATTTTGTTGGGACAGAAAAAGACATGACTGTCTCTTCATGACATTTTAAGCAAAGAGAACTCCTTGTAGCCTTGTGTATAAACGCAACACAGCAGCTGGCATCTCATGGTATTATAAGCAAAAGTTTGAAGTTTTCTTCAAATACAAAAATCACAGGATGAAGTCAGATATTCTTTGCAAGCTTTAGCTGCTCACAGAAACTTAGACTACAGCACAGCAGGGCAGAGTGGATGGTTATACTTAAAACACGTAACTGATTTTACTCTGAAATGAGAAGGAGCCCAGACACACCGACTGGTCATCTGGACAGCTGCTCTAACATTCCACAGCAGTGGGAAACCATTACATCATCTGGCACTTTAAATATCCTCCTCCTTATTTCATCCAGAGGCTAAAATGTGAATTTCTGCTATTTCTACTAAGAGAGCCTGACACCTTCACTGTACGACGCATTTCTACAGAGGTGCTTTTGGACAAAACAGTAATGGATAGTTCAACTTGAAATCCCTAAAGAAGCAACTTATATGTCCTTCCTCTCCATTGTTATGGCATCCCTCAAATTATGTATCAGTAATTAGTGTTAAAAAGAGTCTAACTGAATACTGTGATAAGGCATAGTGGAATAATATGATTCTTTTAACTGAAAGTAAATGAGTAATAGGAAAACTTTTTTTTTCTCCTCTATTTTTGTCTTTTACATACATACTAAGAACAAGTGATGTTCTTAGTGATGCAGGACTTGGACTTCCAGCAGGTTACTTTTGAGAATGACTACTGATGAAAAATTCATTTGATCAATTATATGGAGCTCACCTGCTTCTTAAAAAGAAAAAAAATGAATTATTAAAAAAAATTATTGATACCAATATAGGAAAGTCCAAACATTTAAAGGTAAGTTGAACTGGGATTTGAACTCTACTGATTATCCCACAGTAGATTAATATTAAATAGAGTGCTCTATAACATCTATTCCTGATCATTATCCACTTTGCTGTTCTTCCCCATGTGCTCCAGAGTTGCAGTTATGTTCTAAACAGACAGTGAAAACACCAATAAAGGGTCCAGATCACCAGACTTACTCCTCCATATGTTACTGAGCTAGGAGCGTTTTGTATACTTGAAGCTTTACTTCTAAGTATTGCTTCAGAGAACTACTCTAAGTAACTATTTTTCATGTAAGAAACATGGTTATCTATATGCCAAGCTCATCTGTTTCTAAAATGCCTGTTTCTAAAATACTAGTATTAGTATTGAGTGTAGGAAACAGAGGCCTTCTTACCACCTGCAGAAAGACTTCAAAACATGTTAGTCATTTTTCTCAGAGTCACTTAATATCACAGCCAAGAGCTACCGAGGAAAAAGATGGCATATTTTTGGATAGCTACATCAAAGGCCACATTGCTAATTACTGCTTCTAATTCACTGTACCATAAATATGACGAAATCTTACTAAAAGAGTCCAGTGATTTGCATAGAATGCTCCCCTGCACAGTTTTTAATGGGTTGCTAACCTTTTATAATAATCTTCTATAAGGATCTGTGATTTTTCCTACTATTTCACCATCTTTCTCCTGCTACTTTGCTTTCCTTCATCTTCTAATAAAGAAATAGTAAACATAAATTACAGCAATATAGTACGCAACTCTTTCTTCTAATTTTCTTATACACCATGAAAACATATAACTAGGGAAAGAAGACATTGTGCACTTTTTAATTTGCAAAAGTGAACATACCTTCACTTTAGAGTTTTCTATCAGATGCTGAGACATGGATTTTATCAGAACTTCAAAGAAAAACCATGAATACTGTGGAGAAAAAACATATGTAAAATCCTCATGTGCACTCAACAGCTATTTCAGTATTGCTAGTGCATAGTCTTCAGTTCTGTTTACAAACATATATGAAAAATCATATTTCAATATATACCTTAAGCAGTTTGTTGCTTGTAAGAAAGTCAGCAGATGGCTTTAGAATTGTGGTCATGGACTTGGTCAATTCTTCATGTACAGTCTTATATTCAGAAGCAATATAAGGTTCAGCTTTATAAGCATACTTGGGGAGGAAAAACAGAACAGAATTTGAGATTATGACATAATATGAAATGACTGAAATTAAACTCAGTTTAAATATACTGGTTTTAGATATTTTCTGTTTGTTTACTTCTGCCTACCTTGACATAAGACCTCAGGTAACTGTCCAAACCTTCTTCATGACACTGGGCCACAATATGGATAATAACTCTAAATAAGAATCAGAAATCAAACTCAGTGAGAGTGCAAAAGAAGGGTATGGTTGCTATAGCAAAAATGTTATTCAGTTGCAATCATCATTTCAACTCCACAAAGCACTTAAAATTCTTTACCTTGTCACATTGACTGCAACCTCCTCTTGAGTAGCTCTAGTGAGAACTCTGAACAACTGGTTGAGAACAGTTGGCAGGAAAGCTATCATTACGTGGCCCTCCATAGCATGAAGGCTCTGAAAGAAAGAAAGAAAGAAAGAAAGAAGCAGCAGTACTGTCAGTCCTTTGAAACAATGGCATTTAAATAACCAATTCTGAAACAAAGCTCTTTTCTGTACTAAAGAGGATCAGAGAAGCTGTGGGACATGGGAGATGATTTAGAACCTTTCTTCTGACCAAACGGGGACTGGAAATCAAGTCCAGTTCAGACATACACTATATTCAGCACTTAAGTTCTTACTTGAATGTCCTGAGTAGACAGTCTGTTTTTATGAACTGATGCTATGGAATCAATATATTCTGTTCTGGATATCTGGAGTAACTTGTACTACCTTATAGGGATTTTAAGGTGATTAAATATTGGCTTCCATAGCCAAGCACTCCAATTAGGATGGAAAACTGCAGACACAACAGTGATGATCTAAGCAAAATCTGTATTACTGATATTATTGTATGTCAGCACGCAATACATTACCAGTCAACAGACAATATCCATCACACTACCGTGGGCAGTTTGATTTGTTCATTTGATACACTTGGCCATTAGTATACTGAAGTCATTGCCCATAGGCTGACTGATACTGTCTCATTATTTCCTCATGCTGTTCTACTTTTATATTTCCACTGTAAATTATTCAGGGCAGGGAGAACCTTGTTCTTGCTATAGCTTATATTCCATAAAGGAGACCTAGACAACAGCTGAAGCTCCTGTGTCTTACAAAGATATAAATAAATAATTTGTTTTTAACTGCCATTTTATACCTTAAGATATTTTACAAGATCAGTTCCCAGTGCACGAGCTCCAGACTCTGTTTTCTGACAGTACTGAAAAAAATTATGCAAGTGCTGATCCTAGCAAAGACAAAAAGAATCACAAATTAAACAATATCTAACATTTTTACCCATAATCTAAAACAACACATACAATATAGGTGAAAATGTGTATGTGTGTTTATGGTCAATTTTTAAAACTAACTGTGCTGTTCTGAAGAATTTAATCTAAAAGTAATGCTGATTCTTTTTTTTGCCCATGCAAAAACCTTTCAGTAATTATGAAAATTCATTATACAGAAATTAGGCATATTCTTTCACAACAATTTACACATAGAAAATAAGCTACAAACATTAGTTATCCCTACTAACGATCAACTACAGCAGGACTAAGTGTTTTGCAGACTTGCCATTAAATTGTTTCACACAACTACGATCTGTCATCTAACAAGAAGGAAGGTTTAGATTGGACTGGATGACAGCAGTAGACAGAAGGCTCCCATTTGGAAGAGCTTTAATGTTAGATCTGCTCCTTTTATTTTTGATATGAAAGATGGACACCATGAACAGTGCCCAAGAGATAAAAGAGAACAGCATATTAATGAATGAGAGTTTGAGAATTTTCCCCCAATATTGTATAT
Organism: Nothoprocta pentlandii; assembly: GCA_013398315.1. Lineage (NCBI taxonomy): Eukaryota > Metazoa > Chordata > Aves > Tinamiformes > Tinamidae > Nothoprocta > Nothoprocta pentlandii. The sequence goes on along the minus strand of VZSG01000343.1, from coordinate 476,536 downwards.
GCACGTTATAAATACAAATCATTGCTAAAGTTTATTCTAAATTTGTTTGTTTTGTAACTTACCTGAGTATACACTGTTGACACCAGATGAGTGGATATTTTTAAAAGTTGTTTGCCTCCATCTACCCACTTGATTTCAGGACCAGAATGCTGCATACACACAAACATACAGGAAAAGCAAAATAATGTGGCTGAATTTATGAATAAAACAGTGCTTTGCTTATAGTACCAGAAACAATATATTGTGCTTTTTGGATTTCATTTGTTAAAAGGCTGAGGAAATATGTGTAGTAAATAAAGAGTTCAGTACTACTAAAAATGTTCATGAAGCTTAAAAATGGCCAGTAAAACAACTAGTAATTCTACAGCTAATCATCTTAGCCTTACCCTCCCAACCACAGGAATGAACAGAGATTAATAACCATGATAAGAGCCTTAAACAATAATTAGAGTTACAAAATGAAAAGATTAAAGATGTGATAGAAATGATGGATGAAAAGCTTTTAGCAGAGGATGGATTTTTTTTTAAATGAATCCAGACCAGAAGAGCAGCAAAATTCCAGCTGTTGATTTAGGCTTCTTTCTCCAAAATGAGTCCTTTTTTTTTTTTTTTCCCCTCCATATTTCTTCCTATTACTGAAATCTCCTATCACATTTTACATTTTCTATCCTCCTTGACACCATTTTTATTAATATATTTTTTCCAAACTTCGTGCTTTGAAAAATAAAGTGATTAATTTTACTACTTATAGGTGAAGCATAAAGAGTACAGAAATAATAAAACGATGACAATTTTTAAGGAACACAGGGATGCACAGAAAGAAAACAATCATAAAATGCTAAAAAATGTTCAGTATAGGATCAGATTATTTGCATACCTTCTTAAACTGGAAGTGCTGAATATATTTTAAAATATATTTTAAAATTTGGTTGTAACAACTAGTTAGTGATTTTCACAAAAATATGCAACAAGAACACTTCCTTAGCACCTCAGGTACATAATAACAGAAAAGACTACTTAACAGTTTAAATGAAAAGTGGTATTAGGGCAGTCGATTCAAATTGTTGTATATATTGGAGTTCAGTTAGAAGTTTGGTCTCTAATTTCTGTTTGAGTTTGTCTTCTCTAAATCAGTTGCATAACTTCTGTAAAGCATTCAATTTTAATTATGTAAGACATTTTTTCCACTAGGAAAGAAGTAAATTAGAATGAATTTCTGTCAGAACTGGGGGTTTACAACTGTCCCTCCTAGCCTTTTTTTTTTTTTTTTTTTTTTTTTTTTTTTTTTTTTTTTTTTTTTTTTTTTTTTTTTTTTTTTTTTTTTTTTTTTTTTTTTTTTAAATTAGATCAATTTTATGTAACATACCTTTCCAGTCCCCACTTCTTGATAACTAAGGTAGCCTGATGGAAGATTAGCTGACACCGGAATGTGTTGCTCATTTGTCACCACCCTTCCATCCTTTATTAGTGGAAGCCAAGAAAAGCCAACTATGAAACATGAGAATAAAATCGTTTCATGAGTTTATATAAAGAGTCATTAATATACATATGAAAGTCTTCTTGGACAATTTGGATAATTCACAAAACAGTAAGAGCTACTATGAGGGCCAAACACAAATTTGAATATGCACAATCACAAATGTCTAAAAAGGCAAATAAATTGTCTAGGCAAGTTCAAAAGCATTTTTGGATCAGTTCAACAGGATCCCAAGTTACCAGGCAAACCTCCCCACCAGTTCCTGCAAGCAAAGCGGGAGGAGACAAACCTTGTGTTTCAACAACATCTTTCTTCTTTGTACTCCCTTTGCTTGAATTATCACAGCTGACATGGTAGAAGGTGAACAACAAATGATGTTTTTCATGTAACTGAGTTGGCAATTCTATTTTAATCTGAAAGGCAAAAAAAAATGGTCTTTGTCTTCAGTTAGAACGATGACATCACATACTAGATGTTTCTTAAATTGGTCTGTATCACTTTTTAGCAGAAGCAAAATTTAAGAATAATTCATAAAAAGTTAACAAGGGTATATTGACAGTCAAAAAAGGTCAAGTCACTCAAATAATCACCAACAACTTGAATCTTCAAAACTTTTCTGGCATTTTTGAAACTCAGAAAATACAGAATACAGTGAAATTGAATTTATAAAGGTAGCTTACCTCATCATAAAATTCTGGATTTTGGTGGTGATGCAAAACAGCAGCAAATGCACTTCTAGTAAATATTGGTCCACCTGGTCTACCATAGATGCACTAATAACAGGAAAACAGAAAAACAAAGACTATGACCTTTATTCATTTCCACCTTAGAACCTGCTTCACCCAAATTTTTTATCTTTTAACTTGTGTAACATGTTTAAATATGAATGAATATTCATAAACATAACATAATGCAATTTTTGTAGATCAAAGACTTTCAAAAATATCACAGATTTAACATGGATATAAACAGGTACTAAAAACTAAAAATGCTGAGTAAGTTGCTCTCTGCTTTCAATTGTGATATTTATATAAGCACATTGTATTAAAAAGCAAATTAACTAAATACAGAGATGTTGCCAAGATGAAGAATTAGCACATCCACAGTTTGATTGAAAAACTGACAGCTCCTTTGAGAAATATAACCTCTTCTCTATCTGAATGCCTAGTCCAGAAAACTGACTAAAAGCCATCTGTGTTGCCCTTAAACTCTAATATTACTAGAATTAAGCAGTCTGGCTTTTAATTTCCAATATGCTAAAAGCAATCCGCCCCACCAAACAAACAAACAAACAAACCCAAAACCAACCATTAAAACAAATCAAAACTTGAATTAGGGATGACACTAGAAACAAAATCTGGTTCTTTTGTATAGGCTGAAGATTACATGACCACTAGATTGCTTGTTCTTATGTAAAGTCAACACTGATTTCCCTTCAGGATTCCTATATTTTTTCCACTTTCAGGCAATTTTACTTCTTTTTCTTTATGGTAGGTTAGGAACAAATGTAGAGCTAGGCTCTGCGGTTGATCTAAAGCTTTATTGTTTTAATTTCTTCAGAATTCCTCCTATGGAGTAGGCATAAGCCACCTTTTGTTTGCAAGAAGCTTATTCTTGAAATTTTTGTTCATGAAAAGGAAGGAAGTACTCTGAGGGCTCTTTATTTTCTTCTGAGAACAAGCAATTCATTTAAAAAACACTCCTACATCAAACGCAAAGGAATAATAGACATCTGCTATCATAAACCAGACAAATTAAGTATTAGCATGCAATTTAGCGAATTGTTCACTATTTCCTTTAACCAGTCACTAACCTTTAAAGGTAGAGAATCCTCTTCATCAGAATCCTTGAACTCAATGCATACTGCAATATTTCTAGCCTAAAGTGGTTTTTAAAAAACAAAAACCCAAATACTCAATTAGAATGACTATCAAAGAAATAGAATATGTAACCAATCTCAAGTCAATTGGCGAGAGAAGAACGTACTCTTTTCCTATACTCACCTTTGCAAAGGACTTCTGACTGTCATATTTCAAGTACTTTGGATAAACATAAAGATGATTGTTGTAGATGGTGAAAGGCTGAGTATGTTTTGGTATACAGGGAACAAATTCCTCTATTTCAAACGTTATTAGTGTCTTGGTACTGTTTTCAAATTGTTTCATGGGAATGTATGATGAGTTAACATAATCTGAAAATATATTAAAAATCAATAAAAAACTGAAGAGAAAAAGCTTGTACGTCTATTTAACACTGTTTATTCATACTTACTTGGAAAATCTGGTGACACGTTATCAATTGTAACATCCAGATTTCCTAAAATAACAGGAAGCTTGGCCATCTTTTCAGGTCTATAGGAAGGAAAGAAAGAAAAAAAAGAAAAAAACCACAAATGTCAATGCAAATCTACCTATCAGAAATGCCAGGGAAAAGAGATAATAGGAAACAGAACCAGAAGTAATATCCTGAAAAATGACTGTGTGAAGAAAGGTGGTTTGGGAGTGGAAAACTGATCTGGACTTTTTTTTTTAAATAAAATTCAGACCTCTCTTTTAAAACCCAACAAAAATAGAACAAGGTAAGGCTTTATTCACAAATGTGAATAAAGATACGGAAACGCATGCTTTTTATTTCTTTAACTCAAAATGAAAAACTTCATTAAAGGTAAGTTATGTGTATCTTATAGTAACTCAAGACCTTTTGCAGCACGGAGATAATTAAGATTTTTGCATCTGTACTGGTGCAAACTTGAGTGAGAGGGTAGTAGGGAAAGAGAAATCATTAAGTTAATAAAAGACGCCTTCCACACAAAGTAGCCTTTTTCCTACCTCTTCTTTTTCCAAAACAACGACCTACCCAGCAATTATCTACTACTAACCAGCCAACTATGAAATTTCATGTAGCTGATTGAGAAATACATTTTAAAGAAGAAGTATCTTTCATGTTAAAACACCAGTGGAGAAAACTTTACTAGTAAATACAGTCAACAGCTGCTTTTGCTTTTTTCTTTAATTATTGCACAAGCAGCAGTTACAAAGTTTTCCAAAACCACCATCCTTGTGCTCCAAACCAAACAACTGGCTTCTGGTTCAATTCTGGATTATAAATCTTAGCCTTAGACATTACAATACATTTCTTATTAAAAATTTCTGTAAAATACTGTATTCAATTACACAAAAGGATTCCCTTAATTCATAAAGTAAAGCAATAAGGCAGGCTCATTTACTGATTTAGTTTCAAAAATATAGTCTATGATAAGGAATATGAGTACATAGCATTTTCACTGCTATGTATGAAGACCAATGAATCTTTAAGCTGTGCGCTGAAACAGAATTAAATCATGTAAGTCTCATCCCCTCATCAAATTTGGTGAGCAAGAAAAAAAATAAAGTTCTTACGCAAAGTCTTATGAAATTTGCAATCAGTAAGTGTTAAAATTAACAGAAATCCAAGTAACTGTGATATATCAGAACTGCAAATGCTTAAGGAGCAAATATAGCTCTAATATACCATACTCTATTTATAAGAAAGGGGATTAAACTCTGAAATATTGTAGTTTATTTGATATGGTCATCTGTCAGCCAGAGATTATTAAGTCTTACAGCCAAAATGATGTAGTCTTTAGGAATCCTTTATACAAAAGGATGACTGAAGTCCTGTTGTTTAGCTTTCCTTAGCCACATTCACCACCAATGAGGCCGGATACTGCCAAAAATACTTGAATATCTTTCTGTGAGAGCTGGCATAAATATATTATTCATGATCATAGTATTTTTCCTTTAAGAACACAAACACCATACACATTAAACTGCTAACATAACTAACAAATGAGGAAATTAAACGTACTTTCTGAAATCTGCTAACAACTTCAGCATGTCTTCATTTGAAAGTTTATTACTGTCTTGTCTGAAGAGAGGAGAAAATCTTGCATTTTTGTCTAGTGTTCCTGAGGCATCTTTAAACAGTGTCCTGAAAGACAACATCTTGATTCCAACTGAGTTCATGTAAGATTTAGAACATATGCAATATTGCTTTCACTGTAGGCAAGCTCTGGCAAGTTCAGTCTAACAAATAAAATGTGGATCAATATTCTTAATAAAAAATAATTAAAAAATAGGCAATATTCAAGTTATTTGAACAATTACATAATGTATATAATGGTTGCTTATAATTATTTCTCCCACTACAGAACTGAAGTTCAAATCTTGCTTCCCTGAAATCTACGGTTAATTTAAAACAAAACAATAAATACTCAAAATAGCACATTAAGTTTTAAAAGAGGCTGCCTATAGAAGACTGTGTTAAAAGAACAGTTATGAAAAAATAGACCTTGACCAGGTCCTTCCTTACCGAGCTGCCCAGGCAAAAGGCATTCTATATTGTCCTAATCTCTGGCATGCCTGCTTAGCGTTCTTCAAAACCTTCTGTGCAACCTGCATGGGACACAATAGTAGCCAATTTTTAAAAGGTACTTGGTACTTTTTTTTTTTTTTATGGTGTAAGAAATCTTTCCACACATATACACTCACAAGAATTATAAAATGATCTTTACAAGACAAAGATACTAACACTATGACTGAAAGATGAATGAAAACCTCTCTTAACTATACATTTCTGGTTAAGCTGTGTCTACTGATTTCACAACTTTTCATGGGTGAAAATATGAACTCATCTATACCTTCTGATAACATGTGCCTAACTATGTAAGGAAAAATGATGATGAACAAGTCCCTTGATTTCTGCCTTTTTTCATTTGTAATTATTCAACAACTGACAACTATAAGAATATAAAAAATGAGATGGAATAAAGAGAACAAATTACAAAAGTAATTGGCTCTGATATGAAATCACTAAATGTATCCATTTACACTAGATAAATACTTATGACAAAGCTGATTTTATAATATATGAAAACTATATTAAATATTTAAGAAAACTAATATTTTACTTCTTAGTGGCAGATTTAATTCTTTTATTCAAAGGAACTAAAAAGAGAAGCCTTTTTAAAGATATGTATTAAAGATATGTAAAAACCACACATTAGGTAGGAGACAGGATTCAATTGCTTTTTTGAGACAGAATTTAAGATTGAAGACAAAAACATTTTTTTCCCCCACTCACTTCTCTATTCACTGCCATTTTATGTACTGGAATACGTTCCGTGCAGTAAATACTAAAATATTGTATAAATATTCCTATTATGAGTAGGTATAGAATGTGGTTACTGTATTAAGATCTCACAGTCTTAGTTACAAGATTTTACAACTCTCCAATACTCATTTGTATTAAAATCTTTAATTTTTGCTTTTATTAACTCCTAAGTGAGCAAACAAACCCTTTCCATAGAAGCAACATATATAACAATGAAAGGCAGAAACCCACCAGTCTGAGCTGCAGTCACAGAATGGCTGAGGTTGGAAGGGACCCCTAGAGATCATCCAGTCCAACCCCCTGCTCCAGCAGGGACACCCAGAGCACGGGGCACAGGGCAGCATCCAGGCGGGTTGGGAAGATCTCCAGAGAAGGAGACTCCACAGCCTCCCTGGGCAGCCTGTGCCAGGGCTCTGGCACCCTCACAGGGAAGAAGTTCCCCCTCACATGGAGATGGAACCGCCTATGCTTCAATTTGTACACATTGCCCCTTGTCCTATCACTGGCCACCACAAAGAAGAATTTGGCCTCTTCCTCCATACATTCTCTCCTGAAGTATTTGTAGATATTGATCAGATCTCCTCTCAGGCCTCTCTTCTCCAGTCTGAACAGTCCCTGATCACTTAGTCCTTCCTCATAAGATAAATGCTCCAGTCCCTTCACCATCTTTGTTGCTCTAGATTAGACCGTCTCTAGAAGCTCCCCATCCTTCTTGGCCTGGGGAGTCCAGACCTGCCCCAATACTCCAGGTGCAGCCTCACCAGAGCTGAGGAGAGGGGCAGGATGCCCTCCCTCCACCTGCTGACAAGTTGACCAGAACCACTAGAGCTCTAGCAACAGCTCCTGACAGAGCAGGTGGGTGCCCCATTCCATTAACAGCAGCTGCCTGAACGCTTATTCCTGATGCTTATATTATTATTATTATTCATTTCATAAATAGCAGCTCCATAAACGGAGCAAGGCTGCCTGAACATTACGCCCCATCTATACTGCTGACATTATGAAGAGCTGTTTCTATTAACACTTGAACCACTTCTCAGTCACCCTCCCTGCAAAGCAGGAAACACTGAGACATGAAACCTTGATCAATGATCACGGCTAATTCACCAGAGTGAGCAACGTTCAAGGGAAGAACAAGTGATTTTTGGCCACAGAATTTGCTGCAGTTGTAGCAATCCTGCTGTGAACTGCAATATGCTCATTGGGTTGACACTCTGGGAGGACTCCGCAGCCAGGAGATTTTGTTTTGCCTTTGTTTCAAATAAATTCAGCCTAACACCAAAGAACAAGAATAGAAAAAATAATTCAATGCTTAATTGTACCAGACTATAAGCAAATTAAAACCAGAAGTGGACAGCACAAGCAGATATGAAAACAAATGTTCCTAGTGGCGATTCCAGTAATACAAGGCAACATATTCTAGTACTCAGCATCAAATTATGGAACACTAGGATACAACTAACCTTCCCGTACAGGTCAGGGCCAAAATGATCAAAAATAAGGTACTCTCTTTTTTTCCCCTCATTTAGTAACAGCATATACTTCCCAAACAGACTCTTAAAACATAAATCTGATGATTTCTAATGATAGTTGCAAAAATCTCAAGTATATCTGGAAAACTGGCTTGATCTACATTAAGACTGATGGAAAAGTACTTTTTTTTGCATTCACATTTACCACATTTCTATCAGTAGAACAGAACACTGTTCCCCCTGAAGAGAGCGTATAAAAAACTTTTGATTGATATTCATTCTTTTAAAATCAACTTATCTTGTCTCAGTATTTTTTCCAACACCACAAAAAAAGTCACGTACCTTGGAAGAATCTGAACTTTTCATATATGGCTCAGCACAATGGGTAATACTTCCTTGTAACACTTTTTCTATTCTAGCCACGAGGAAAATGTCAGGATGGGGACAGGTGACTGAAAATATTCCCTAAATATACAACAAGAGAAAAATATAAAGGGAGAAAAACACACTTTTTTACTTTACATAATGTAAAGTCATTTGAAACATGTAAGAAAACTGCTTCTATTCAAAATCCAAGTCCAGCAGTACTATTTCTTACCTGTCTTGGATATTGCAGTACTGTTTCATAAATCCCCTGAATTCTGTGCAAGCTATCACCACTACCATTCATCATTTGTTGGGAAGCATTGGATATCATGTGTCTCACTGAGATGTGGTTCAAATCAACATGGAAATCTGCTGAAATCTTCCGGTTATTTTTAATATCAAATAATGATAACGTGACAAAGAAAGGTTCTACCTAGACATTTTAAGAAAAGTGAAATGTTATTGCCATCTATATTACCATAAAGCTATAGGTATGAAAAGAAAATGAGCATCATATTTAATTACAGAAGGCCATCATTGTGGTCATTATAGACAAGGTATGAAAGCCTTAAAGAAGAATTCTAACTTCTACAATTTGACAGAAAGGTTGCTTGCATAGATACTTCTCCTCGAATTGAGTCTTTCATTTTGATTTAAAGAAAAAAATAATCACAGTATAAAATACTCAATCACAGCAAGGAGTTTCTGCAATTAAATATAATGACAATGTTGATATACAGAAATTTATTACTACAGTAACAGTAAATAATTAGGCAAGTTATTTACATTTGTAGTTGGTCCCTCTTCATTTTCAGCAATGCAGCTTTGCAAATTGAAGGATAAATCATTACACTTCACAAGAATTTTTTTTCCAAACTTCTCTTCAAATGGCTTCACTTCTGGTTCAATACCAGAAAAGTCAAGTTTCTTCAATTGGGGAAAAAAAAAAAAAAAAAGTTAAGTTGTTCATCTCACAGGGATCAAAACATCAAAATAAAAACAATACACTTTCTCATAAAATGTCTAACCTGTGCATCTGGATCCAAGGCAAATAGTTTAACTCTGCTTTCACTTTTGAACTTGATTTCTGCTTCTCTGGTGCTCTGTTCAATGGAAGGGAAAAAAAAAAGGAATAGGTGACTATTAAATGTGAGTGGGTTTCAATTTAGTTTCCTTTTCTGTGGTGTTCAAAGCTGTAAACACTTTTAATTCATGTCCTCTTCTCTGCTGAGCTTTGCAACTCTTAAACTACAGTTTAAGTTGCCCATGAGAAGGCTCCTCTCTTCTAATAGCTCTTTCAAGACCCAAAACACAAAAACATCAGCAAGAGGGAACTTTCAGGGCACATGGAAAGCACACTACAGTGCAGCCTCTTGCACCACTTTGTTTCTTTAAATGACAAATAACTTTCACAGAATCATTTCACATTAACAAACAAGAAGTATGAATGTAGGTTAAAGCTCAAAGTGATACTGAGAACAGAAGATTGTTCAGGAAGCAGGAGGTTATCTAAATTAAGAAACACCATCCGAGCAAATTTTCTTGAGCTCTGCTGGGAAAGAAGTGGTTTTCCTGTGGGTAGGATGGGAGAGAAAAAAAAAAAAAAAAAAAAAAAAAAAAACAAAAAAAAAAAAAAAAAAAAAAAAAAAAAAAAAAAAAAAACCACCTCCCAAAACAGCAAAACCTCACAACTCCAAAGCTACTGTATAGAGCTAGGTGGTAGCTACCAATCCTGCCTGGGATTTCTGGATACCTACTTACTGGTAAAATAAAAGTAAAATGGAACAAAATAGAATATGTAAAGTGATGGTATACATAGGTTACTCTTCCATAAGAAGAGATTATTTAAAGAATATTCTATATTTTTGAAGTCCCAGGACGTATGGGATGAGCCAAAAGCAGATGTAGGTATGAGCCAAAATTAGCAGTGTAGTAGAGCTACCTTTCCTAAAGTGTAGCTGGCTAAACAGGGATACGAAGTATTGCATTACAGACAAACATTTTTTCTAGATCCTCAACCTACTTTTTAACCTATATTGGTTAAAATAAATTGCCAGCCCAGAATCTTCCTTACTGACCATCAGCTGGAAGTGATCTCCTGCCCACATTTGCTTTGCTGGAGTTTGGAGAAACTCCTACTATGCCTCAAGCAAAACAGAAATCATACCAGCTCTACTCACCAACCTAAAACAGGGGTTGAACAATCATAAGAAAAATCTTAAATTAATGGCAGACCAATTAACTTGTTTTCAGCTGACAAATGTTATTGTTGTTATCCACCACTTTGGCTGATGAGCATTTTGTAAAAGCACTCCATTAAGTCTGATTTTTCTTACAATTGTTTCCATTAGAACTTTTACAGATCTATCAGATCTGTATTTTATCTTACAATTTCCCCTGGCTGTTGGATTTCATTTCTATGGCAAGAAAAACATGAATAATCTATATATGCTTAATTTACAATACAGTAGATCCTAAAAAAACCACCGTAGGTGCTATATGAACAGAAAATTTGTAGTCCTTCTCAGTATGAGCTTGTGATGTTTTTAAAGAAAGGCATCATAGTAGCTCAGTGGGTTAATCAGTCTTCAGTGGTGATGAGGCCAGTGAAAATTATAACATCTTTATTGTTGCTGCACATTTGAAGAGCCACGGTCACAACATATGATGTGTCTAGAAGATGCTAATGAGAGTCTTCCAGGTGTGTGAGAGAAGGTGAACTTCTGGGGCATGCCTGGGAGGACAGATGCTTTAATGGATTTCATTTCCCATTCTCTTCAACATACACATGAAAAAGAGCAAGTTATTGTGAAAGAAATGAGCAAGACTTCCAGTATCAGCAGGGCAATGGTAATATTGCTTATTCAGCATCTAGTATGACTGGGAAGCATCTGGCATGTAAGTTTTGGGAAGGGAAAAGAATGAAGAGGAAGATGACCCAAGCCATAGCAACAGCCAGAGTTTGCTTCAGCAAATCCATATTGACAGGTCTTCTGGTCTTTCATTTTATGTACGTAAGATGATTTTGACTGGCAGGCCCAGTCAAAAGTCAAGAAGTGAAATATCTATGCAGCCACTGACATTACTTAAGGCATGGGAAGGTCTCTGCAATACAATTTTCTCATCTATAAATGAAGAAAACACTTTCCTGCCTCAAGAAACACCGGGGCAGTTACGGTTAAGTAGGTGGTGGATACACAGGTCATGATAATCATACAGTTATTTAAAAAAGGCATATATGGTTATTTAAAGCAGACATCTCATTTTCAAATATTACCAAAAAAAATGCTAAGTAAAACGCACAATACTATCTTATTCAGCAATATTATAAATTAACAGCTGGTGACAGGAAACAGAGCTTGGAAATGCACTCACAAGGGTCAGCCTTCCTAGGAAGACTGGGGCTATTTTTTTTTCCTCCTGCCAGGTGCTCTAAAATCACCCCTGAAGGAATTTCTCATTTCTCATAGGGATATGAGGTCAGCTATTGTGAAAATACTCCTCTTAGAACCAGCAAAACAACTGAGCGACTATAAATTCATCTAAAGGAAGGTTCAATAGTGCATAGGTCTTCCTACACACTGGAAAAAAAAAAAGAAATTAGTAAAATAAACAAGTTAAAGCACAAACAGTGCAGTAACACAAAAGGATAAATTCTTCCCCTGCATTTCTCCTCAAGGGAAAAAGGTTGGAAAACTACATTATAGCAAATTGTTTTCAAAGTTTGTATTTAGTAAAATGAACTGGAATGGAAAAAAAAATGCAAAGCTTAGTTTGAGGGAAACAAAAATAATGTAAATGAGATCCATGGAATAAAAAAAGTTAGTGCTTGAAGAGATGAGAAAAACATCATGCTAGAAAAACATCCAGCCTGAAGAGCTGAGATGACTCTCATCAAAAGGTCATGGAAACAGGAAACAGCATTTCTAGTACTAACATCACACCCAGGTGCTACAGCTCTGAATAGAAGTGGCCTCCAGAAGCCATATGGGACCTACACATTCCATTCTAATAGCTCTGACTCTAAAGCGAGAAAAAGTATTCCATACAACAGAAGCATCTAAATTTATATTTATGTTTAAAATAGTTTTTCACAGTGTAATATAGCTGTTCTGTTCAATTCTCACAGCTCTTCAACAAAAACCTGACTGTCCCAGCCTGTCAATCTATTCTGATGGAATCATTTGACATTTTAGCTACAGTTGCAGATGGGATCTGTTTCATTGTTTACTCTCAGTTTATAAATTGCATTCCTTCAGAAATAGTAACTAGGTCACACAGACCATCTGAGAGGAAGAGGAGAGTATTTCTGAACCTGTTCACTGAGAGAAATTCCAAGCCTGCAACCTGTGGCCCACAGAAGAAATAGCAAGGACGTCACAGTGAGCAGTGGACATCCTGCAACTTCAACAGAGACGGGCAACCATCTCCAGCCCTTATGCCATTAAGCCTAAATTTCCTGGCTTCACACAGAGCCTTACAGACGTTGCTGCAACACAGCAGTCACCATCCAAACGAAACTAAGTATGCAAGAGGGTATGGAAAACTTCTGTTATAAAACCTTTTCACTTCTATTCTGTCTTACGTACTGAGTAGGAGTTTTCACTGCGTAACAGTTTAAATAATATAGTTCATACTCTAATAGAATCCAAGCAATGAAATCTTTTTGATGTTCTTTGGGGCCCCATACCAAGGGAAAGGCAAGGAAGTACTGAGTTCCATCCCACAAGCCCAGCCAACCCAGAATTCTACCACAGTTCTCCATGAACAAAATTAAAAAGAATTATCTAATACAGGAAACATCCTTGAATTTCCCATCTAGTTAGAAATAAAACACATTAGGAAGAGGATCTCACATTTATATTACTGCTATTAGGTTTCTATGTACTTCTAGTTATAAAACTGAAACTTGATTTTAGTATAACCAGATTTATACAGGAATACTTTAACACTTATGTCTGCAATATAACAAAAAAGCATGTAAAGCTTTTTATATAAACCTTTAAGGGAGAAGCTAGTTTGCTTCTAAAAGCGGAAGAATATGTAGAAGCTCAACAGAAAACTCTATTGCCTGAAGAGCTTCCAAGCTTTCAGAGTACTACAAACTGCCTGGAAGCCAGAAGGCTTTACTGAAGCCCACTGAAGCCAGAAGGCTTTATTGAATGTTTTGGTGGTTAAGTAAAATATTCTGGGTCCACATTTGTAATAACTTACCTTTGCACTTTCAGGATAGTAATTATCAAAACTACATGAGGAGCTTTCCATTCTGCTTTGCTCATCATCTGCAATTAGAAAACCATGTTAAAAGTCAAACAACAACTCTGAGAGTTCCGTAGCAAAGTTATTTCTGACTCCTATGTTCACAACTCTTCCCCTCTTCAAATGCAACAAATGTTAACATAAGCAGACTGTGGATTACTGCAGTATTCTGTTTTGATGTAGTGACTTCCTGCAGGATATCACCAACTACTGTAGTAACAGAAATTGCTAAAGTAGAAGTTATTTGCAATCTTACCTAAATAACTAGCTACCAGCTTTAATACTAATTTTGATATCCACGTGAGGAAGAGAGACACTCAGTACACAAATTTATGTATTTCAGTAGGTGTTGTAATTTGATTTTAAAACTAAGTGCCTTCCCTCTGCTCATTCATGTACCCAAGTCTATTGTTCAATGATCCAGAGTTGTTGTCAAAGCAGCAGTTCAGCTGCCTCTAAGCAGCATGGCTTTCCAAAGCCAATTTATTGACTAAAATGTCTTTTACAAAGCTGCAGGTTTCTCTATTTCTGATTTTTGTTGAAAATATATCCTGTTCAGTACTACCTTCACATAAGACGGTGATACCTTCTCTGAAATTCTCATTATTCCTTTTGCTGTATCATGCTATTTATAAGTAGCCTCTTCCATTTTCTTTTGGATATGCATGCACTTAGTCTGGGGACAAAGTTGTGCATTTTTCTTTTTGAGGGTGCATTAATGAAGGAAGTGGGTACCACACTATCAAATAAACCTGCATGTCATTCATTAGAGATGTCTGCCTCACCTATTCTTAACCAGCCCTAACAGAGACACTTAATATCCTGAAGTGCAGAAACAGTATCTGTGCTTAAGGGAATTATATCTAAAGTAAACTCTCTCACAACAAGCATAACCTCTTCTGCTGTCCAGAGTGGACACAGGATACTTTATTTCCATTCTGGAAGCATTTTATGTATTATAAAACAAAACCCTTCCCAGTCTTCTGTTTTCCTTAAACTACCTGACTCCTCCCGATTTTTCTGGGTAGGTTCCATTTTCTAGACTATCATTCCTCTCTTCCGCTCTCCACTCAGCTGGAAAGAGCACAGATCAGTGCCCTGTGGACATCCGTTCTGAAAGCAAAGCAGCTTACAGCACTGAATGGATGCCAGTAAAGACCTCAGTAGCTGGTTTAACTTCTTTATTCTTAATGAAACTGATACATATTACACGAGTGCAGATGCCCTGCTAACGCCCATATGAGACAGTTCCCATCAATTCAACAGACAGTGAAAAGATGTCTAATTTTTCTAACAAAAAGTGATAAACATAGCCCAAAGAAAGCCTTTCCTTGTAGCTGCATGTACACAGCCATCATCACATAAATGCATCACCATTTATCGCTCATTACTGCAAATTATGCTTACCCTCATGAGATTCTCCATTTCGTTTTTCTTGCATTGCAGCCTCGAAGTTAAGCTGCAGGATTTTGTTCAGTGTGTTTATCCACTCTTCCATTTCCAGTTCACTGTCTGCAGCTAAAAGGTAACTACTTTTGTCTTGCATCTTCAGCTCAAATGCAAAACGTCTGACTTTATTGTTCTAAAAATAAAATAAAAGACCTTTTTATGACATCTTCTCTTTATATCCTGTCTTCCCATAAACTGAAATAATCTCATATCTCTTAACAAAAATATACAGTTCAATGCATTGAATTAAAATATTAAGACTGAATTAAAGTATTAAAATGGTAAACCTTAAGAAAAATTACCCTTAAGTTTCGCAATTTCAGTCTAAAGAACAATTCTAATTTAAATTTCCACGGGTTAAATCTTGACATAAGTGAGGCAGATCACACTCCTACTTATTTTCAAAAATCATTGAATTAAACATATCTATGTATTTAAATTACCTTGCTAAATATATACATTGCGTATATTACATGACTGCATTTTATGCCTGAATGACTTAGCTTAATAGAAGTGCACATTCAGTGATTTTTGGTTTTGCTCCCAACTGTGATTCAGAATTGGTCTCAAATTTCTAGACACATTTCTGAAAAGCCAGAGTGCCAGGATTAACTGGCTGCTGATAATGTAGAACACATTATATTTTTTAAAGATATAAGTCTTAAACAATAAACTTGTAAGGGTCTAAAGTACTTTTTTGCCTAGAAACTACTGTATGGACCTAACATTTCACCTACAATAGAAAAAAACAGTAACTTAGGGAGCTGGGCAGAAAGTGACAAAGTTTCAGAGTATTATATTCCAAGTATTCCAACAGAAGGTATTCCAGAGCACTCCCAGGAAGTACTTATGTAGAAACAAAGGTTTTCTAGCATTACAATATAGTTTAAAACCAACAAACAAAAAAACTCATGATGTTAAAGGCTTCAAAGAATAAGAAAAGAAAATTACTACAGGACACATTTTTGCTTTTTGGTTTCTTCTTCCAAGAATCAACTTTACTACATTATATTTTCACAAACTCAGAGAAAAAAAAAAATGCAAAAAGTGCCTAAGTGCATGCTAACATCACTGAGTCCCAAGAAATGAAATATTTTAGTGTTGGCAGAAATCTGAAGAATTTCTCTAAAATTCTCCACAGTGAGAAAAGTCAAATGTTAAAGAAAACTGTGTGTGGTTATTAAATCTCATTATCTGCACATATACTGGATTCACACATTCACTGCACTGAATTCAAAGCTGTGTGTGCCCAGTAGATCAAATGTGCATTTCTTTCATCTGTGACCTGTAAAAACATTCGTGTTTTCTGACAATGCAACCTATAAAACATTGCATTGCCCCAGTAGCCCGTAAAACAGCTGCAGGCTGAGAAAAACAAGACCCAGAAGGGGAAGAACTTTTGCTATCAGAGAAGGATGCCACAGCAGAGGAAGCTGTACAAGAAGAGCAGAAAAAGGATACGTTGTAAGAAGCACAAAACAAAACATGCCACGGCATCTAGAGAATAGCTTTCTTAAAAAAGGGAAAACAATTTGTGTAAATCTGCACAGACAATTTGTAGGGTGAAAAAGTATATTAAAATTATAACACTTTTCATTAAAAAGAAATCTAATATGTATCCAAAAATGTTCTTACTTTTTTTTTGGAAAATTGAATCCTTTATAAAGCTGTTGTATCTCTTGCATAAATCTTCACCAGCAAAATTTATACTCAGAATAAATTTTTTGAAATGCACTTCTATTCAACTTTGCCTATTACTATCAAAGTTAACAAAGCCTTAAAACCAGGATTTTTTCTCCCAGGTAGGCTGTGCCTAACAAAACAGTTACATGATGTACTGTAAATATCTAACAGAATCACATGAAAGCAATTCTTTTCTTTGGCACTTTCTGCTGACAAATATTTTGCCAAAAGATTTTAACTTTCTAAAATAAAGGAAAGAACATAAAAGTAATATTAGAAAGGTCAAATGAACGCATCTGGAAGTAACTGAATTTAATACAATTCCCACAACAAAAATCCCACACAGGAAGCTATGCAAAATATGTTACAGCCCATGTAAGTACAAAATGTAACAGAACTTCAATTTTATGCTGTCATTTTTGTAATGATTTAAGTTGTGGTTTTGGGGTGTTTGCTTTCAAATTTTGTTTGATTCATTTGATAAATATTAAGCATCAACAAGTGTTTTTTTTCCCCATTTTTGGAACATTTTTCACATTCAATTTCTTTTCCAGTAAAACCTGTTTCATCGCCTTTGCAACACGTAGCATCTGTAGCTCATGTGCCTCATGTGCATAACAGATGCTTGTCTGTGTCCCACAAAAGTTATCTGAATTTTGGAAAAAAAAAATGTACTTGCTATCAAATACGGAACTGAATTATAATTACCTGAACCACTCCCATGCATGAATCTAAAAATATAGATCCTTTGGGTTCTTTTGATATTTTTTCATCTTTGTAGAAATTGAGATTATAGGATCCATCACCAAGCTGGATTAAGTGGAAAAACCTTCTCTTAAATGACTAGAATAAAAATAAATAAAGTTAAGACAGTAGCATTAATCAGCTTCATCTTTCAAAACCCGTAAGTATTATTAACACACAAAGCTTACAAAGAAAGAAAACTTCTACTTGAACATAATCCAATAAATTCCATTGAAAATGCAAATGCAGTCACTATTATTACAATTTTTTAAATGGAAATACCTTATTACACTGCAAGATTAGTTGAAAGTATTTTTCACTCATTAAATATCTTTAAAGTGGCCTCTATAACATGATAGATAAAACAGGTGCTTATTGTGAAAAACACTATTAAAAATAACTTTCTAAATAAGAAGGTAACACAAATAAAACCCATATTAGAAGAAAAGAGATCATCTTATGA
Source organism: Nothoprocta pentlandii (assembly GCA_013398315.1). Taxonomy (NCBI): domain Eukaryota; kingdom Metazoa; phylum Chordata; class Aves; order Tinamiformes; family Tinamidae; genus Nothoprocta; species Nothoprocta pentlandii. The sequence continues at coordinate 458,472 of VZSG01000343.1, read as the reverse complement.
CACACCAGAGTCCATTTGCGACAGCGATTTAGAACACTGACTTCTTACACATACTGGATATTTAACACATTTTTTCTAATTTAAGTAGAGTAAAAGGAAGGAAAGACTTCACTAGCACAAATTACATACAAGCATCCCTCTTTCAGGCCATGCTGTTTTTGTTAAAAGCAAAGCACGTGCACATTGCCTTCTCTAAGGCAGAGTGATAATTTACTAGTAGAGGTCATTTCTTATTCTCCATGGGGCATTACCAGCCTTACCCGCATTGTCACACTGATTGCACTGTTCATGTTGCCTTTGTAGAGCCATCCTTGCTTTGTTATCCCACCCTTCTGAGATCCAAGAGATGCTGCATCCTGGAAATGCAAGGAGGTGGAGGGAAAAAAAAAAGTGAAGTTTTGTATCACAGGCTGAAACTACGACATTTATTGCACATTTCAGAGGTTATTTCTTAAAGATGACACAGGTACGCTTACCATGTAGTGATATTAATATTCTGTAAATCCTGTCTGAAATGCTATAGTTATTTTATTTTATTTTAAACCAAAGAGCAGGGATGAGCATCTAATTTTGATCGGTAAACTTTGCCAGTTACATACATACATATATATATATTTTTTTTTCCTCTATGGTCAGCAGGATAATCCCACTTTTAGAAAGCTAAATATTTAGCAGGATAAACCCCACTGAACAAAGAGAAAGAGAAAGCTTGAACCCCACTGAAAAGAGAGAAAGAGAAAACTTGAAGCATTTCCTTTTAAGTTTCTGCATAGATTCAAAGCTTCCTGTGTGTTTTCACCAATTGCTATAACAAAAATAAAACAAGCTCACGCTTATCCTTCCTGAAAGTTATTTCTAAATAATTTTAAAAACCTTCAACCAAGAACTCTCCAACTAAAAGCTTTGCCTTTTTGCTTCAAAAACGTAAGTTTCTGAAGAACTTAAGAAGAACCAAGTCCTGCATTCTTGAATTTCATCTGTTCTTTTTATCTAGCCTTTGAAAAAGAACAAGACGAAACTCAACAGTAGCAGCAAATTCCGTGTTTCCACGGTAGATCTGACACAGGAATCACCTACCACACGTGCTGTGCTGACCCCCTTCCCAGCTGCCCATTGCTGGAGCTCAGTAAATCTACACACAACCCCATAAGGGGTTAGCAGCTACTACAAAGCAGCACTCTGCTACCCAAACCAAGCAAACTGACAGATTTGAAAGTACCTCCAGTCATCAGCTCAAGTAATACTGAAGAACAAACCAATATTGCCAAGCAGACAATTTTACTCCAGTTTCCAGATGAGGTAACCCCTTCTGGCACGTCAAAAACAGTCATAAATCAGGACTTGTAGGAAGAGCTTTAACCATCTAGAGGAGAAATACTCCTGATAAATTATTATGTGAGCATTCAAAAGTAGCTGAGCATCCAACTGTGAACAAAAAGATAAAACTTCAGCTGCCCTCAAATACTTTCTGATGCTCTTTCCCCGCTAGCAAGAGCTAGAAAGTAATTGTGTATTCCTCCAATATTCCTGTTCCTCCAAAATGTCAGTCAGGCCGCTATGGAAATTAGGCCCAGCGAGGACGACCCAGCAACCCAACTGTTCGAATCTCCGTCCTTCCATTTTGGGGTGAGCTCCCAGCTCACAAGGCCAGACCTCCAAGGCTGAGAAACTGTCGTTCCTATTTGAATGTCGTTACTCCCATCACTGTTTCCCCATTACTCAGATAACATTTTTTCCTGTACAGCAACCAGCTTACAAACAAGAGGAATGAAAACGCTGTTCTTCCAAACGTGACTCCACCATTACAAATCCAAGACGCTGAGTTACTGTCAGAATTTGGAGCAGAACAGCCCAGGCCTAGCTGTCATTTCCCCAAGTCCGCTATACCCACACCACCTGACATGGAAAGAAATCCTTCATTACTTGCGTTTACAAAAATTAGGACAAAAAATAGGATTCAGCTCTATTAGCACTCCGTTTTCCTGTCCAAGCCTCTGATGTGCAAGTGTTTCCCCATTCTGTTGAACCACACAGGGCAACCCCGAGGACCGCTTGGGCCTCACTGCACCGTTACTGTCAGGAAGAATTCTTGCCTACGGAGATAAAAAAAAAAAAAAAAAAAAAAAAAAAAAAAAAAAAAAAAAAAAAAAAAAAAAAAAAAAAAAAAAAAAAAAAAAAAAAAAAAAAAAAAAAAAAAAAAAAAAAAAAAAAAAAAAAAAAAAAAAAAAAAAAAGAGTTTTCCAGCCTATCACCTGGTAATACAGAGGGACTCAGAACCTGCAGTCATTAACACACAGCTTTTGCGCTGAAATCATACTTCCCGTTTCCTACTGATAAGTTCATTTCCCTATTTTTATTATTACCATTGCACATTAGGCTTCACTTTTTTCTTTCTTTCTTTTTAATGGTCTTTTCCACAAACTCAGTTCTAAAATTCACTCCAACAGTGATTGTTTCAACAAAAACAATTCCTTATCTTGATGCTGTATCCCACACGCTGATTGAAAAGCTCCATTTACAGACATCAACTTAATGGCTCAATAGAAGCAATTTAGTTTTAAAAAGAGAATTCTCTCCACTTTTCAAAGTATAAAAATTAAATTACTTTTTATCTGCTCTTTCCACAATTTTATCATTTGTCACTATATTTGTTTGTATCATGCTCTTCAGAAATGAAACTAATGATTTGCCTCTATGCTTTCTTAGACTACAAAGATGGCTGTGGTTGAAGAAAAACCTCTGACCTTCATTCAGCTGTTTCTACCCAAAGGCAATACTTCTCCTGAGGAAAGACTTTCGCCCCTCCACACCTATTAAACTCACTTTTTCTTTCCTAGCACACTTCTTTATTCTGTTTGCATTTTAACGACAGACCTCTGTTACTTCAAAAGGAATAATGACACTGCAACTGTTCCTGTTGCAGCAAGAAATCAGACTATTGCAATTATTTCTTCATTTAATTGTTTTCATGCTTCACTTTACTGTTTTATAAATACTAGAAGGATTTTGATACAGATATATGAAATTATTTGCCTAAATATCATAGTACGTATTAATAGCAATGTTGCAGAAACAGCATCCCAAGACAGTCCGTTCTGTAATCCACTTATTCAGACATGTTCCCTGGACTACTTTTTCAAATTGAATCCAACAAATATTGTAAAGATTGCAAGGAAATTAAAGTAATTGTTAAATACTAAGAAAATCTAAAAATCATTTCATTTTAGTTGTTGTCTGTGATGCCAGAGTTCAAGCAGTCTTAAAAAAAATAACTAATGAAAAAGACTTGGCATTCGACAACTCTATGTTTTGAAACAGGGCATGGTAAAAATAAAATGTCACACACATAGCAGAAGCAGTTATTAAAAAACAGTATTTGGTATTTGAAACATACTAAAAATCACTTGGGGCTACAGACATCTCTAGTATTCCGAAATCAACATCACCACCATCTTCAGGATTTATCTACATTCAAAACTGATGTGAACAGTAACAAATTGATGTGAATTCACACTGTATGTTATGCTGTTAAGCCTGCTTGAGCGTCTTTTGGAAAAAAAGTATCTCACCATGATTTTACTCAGCTTACCGATTCAAACCAACTGAAATATTCCTCTCTATAACTCTACAATGAAATAGTATAAATTAAGAGAGATCACCTTAAGGATTGTAGTTTACCAGTATTTAACCTTCTTCAGCTTCACTTTCTGCCCCAATTTCATCTACTCACCTGACAGATCTTGGGTACGCAAGACTATTTGAAAGGATTTTCCACCCAGGATGGTCTCTCTTTTTACCTCCTGCCATAAACACTTAAACCTAACTCCTAACCTATTGTGACACAACATTCTTTACTGAAAGCAAGAGAAAGTAAGGAATTGTTATCATCTTACCTCATCTTTATCTGCATCTTCATCCACTTCATACAAATGAACCGGAAGCTTCTCTGATTTAGTCCCTTTACTGAGAAAGGAAAAATATTCTAAAATACTAGAAATGTTGTGACTAGTTATAGATTTCATAACTGTCAAAAAAAAGGAGCTTATTTCCTTAACTGAAGAGGACAACGCGCAATAATAGCCAACTAAAACCATGTGTTTTTCATGAAATACATTTCTTATCCTGCCCTTCTAATCTGCACACCCTGGCCACAATCCTTTCATTGTTGAGCTCAGAGCTGCCCTTACACGTAGCCAGGAAGAACAAAATGTTTTTTCCTCCCACAAACGCTACATTTGTAAAATCTTAGATGCAAGAATTAACACCTATAGCCATTGGTTCCTTTCAGGACAACATACCTAACGTTCACCCGTTCATCTTACTAATGACTTGCATGGCTTCTGTCAAGAAAAAAATGAAGTCCTAGCTTTAAAAAAATAAAAAACAGCAGTATTTGAGAACTTCTCGCAGGGACAGAAAGCTATTTCTTATCTAATAGATACAGAATGGTCAGAAAGGACAACACAGATCTTGCACCGTTGCAGTATTCAGTGTACTTAGACTCTCTCATGTACTTCAGGTACTGTTAAGGATTGCTTCCCTGTAGTATCTGGAAATATTTGAAAGATTGCTCTAGCAGACAGTTCAGAAAATATGTAATAGACTGTGTAGATTATATTTCTGTTTTGAATCATCCCATGAAAACAACTGCACTACACATCTGCTCGAATCCTCCCAGTAGAATACATAGGCATAAAATACAAATCCAAGTCCCATTAGTGCAGCTGGCCTTTGTAACTGAGAACTGCTCAATCCCATGAACTAGGATTGACCATAAAGGAAGCTACCACACCTCTGCTTTGCTAAAAGAATGGGGCCAATTCTCATTCCTCCTTTCTTTATTTACACAACACAGTAAAAAGTAGCTCTTGGGCCATGAGTTATCTTCGACACGTCCTTCAAGGAATCCCCCCAGGAAATCATGCAAGAGAGCAAATCATTCAGAAAAGATGAATGAATTTTATGGTATTTGATATTCACTTTGTAAGGGGAAAATGCAGGTAAAAAGGTTTAATAATGAAAAGGAGCTGAAACAGAAAGCTAATTAGAGACTGAATTCTCAGAATTAGGAAGGTCATGAAAAAGACAAAATGTTTGGAAGAGAAATAACTAGGCCAAGATGATATTTGTTACTACAGCACAGAAAATAGACAAGAAGAAAATTATACTATGAATGAATATTAACAAAGAAATAGGTTAACTGGTTAGCAGTAAGATGACAGACACATGCTACAAAAACAACAAACAGCAATGCAAAACATTATCTGGATTTACGAGGGACCCATTGGATACGGTAGCATAAGCAATATTTTTGAATTGTTTTTGTTTTGAATTTGTTAGTTTAAAGGGACATTGCAGAAATGAATGAAGAGAAAAAAAAATCCTTCCAACTCATCTTCTCCATTCCTCACCCTATCAAAAATGATGAAGACTTCCAGAATGTGAAGAAGTCTTCAGGAGGCATCTCCTTATGAGTACACAGGAAATGCAGCAGAGCTTTTCAATAAAAAAGCACCTCCTATGGAAATCTAATCACTTAAACATGTTTTTACTAAGACCTCTCTTCCAAAAACAGGTACAGCTTTCATCACTTACTAATACTAATTTACTCGTTAATGAAAAGCACTTAGAGTATAATAAAACTATATTTTATTAAATATATAACAAGAGTTAATATCTGTATTCATTTTTTTATATTTGTGCTGAAAATGTTTTATTTGTAGGTATATATTTCTCCAAGAACTCTGACAGAAGTACATACAATCAGTCAATTGCTTTTAAGTAATCGTGAAGTAGTACTAGACTTAATCTCTGTAACAAGGATAAGCACATGCAACTCTAGCGAGATGATTCATTTTAAAATGAATCTCACCTCTTGTTTACACTTCTAAACCACCAGTCTGCTTTTTAAGAGCACACTGTATAGCCTTACAATGCTCAAAATTAATTGCGTCCACTTTTCTCAGCTAATATCCTATAAGTATTTTTCCATTAGCCTTTATTCTCTCGATGCCTGGAGAACGAGCTCAAAGTTTCCTTTGAAATTATAAAAATCAAGACAAACTACTATCAGTTTCAACTAAACTTTGCCCTGTTTCAGTTATCCTATTACTCTTAAGTTACCAATAACATCAATTCTCATTCTGACATCTCTGTGAGTAACTAAGAGATCTTTCCAGGAAATGACTGAAGTCCATTTGATACCTTCAAGTTCATTGGCATTGAGAAATCCCAAGAGTATCTAGAGAGCAGAAACCTGCCTGAATGTGATCCTGTGCAATGTGCTCTGGGTGACCCTGCCTAAGCAGGGGGCGGTTGCATTAGATGATCTCTAAATCATCCAGAGATCCTCGACCATCTGGGGATTCTGTGAGTATTAAACACTGATAAAGCATGTTTCAATTTCTACATTACACAAATTAACATATTTCTGGAATAGATTTAAAGTTAATTCTATAATTCAAAAGCCGCATTATACCAGCGGATAACATACTCACTTTGGAAGCTGTCGAAAGTCTCCTGAGTAATCTTCATATCTATAGTTAACAACATGCCAGTCTGAATTGTAGGTTTTGATGCACTATTTAAAAAAAAAAAAAAAAAAAAAAAGTGAGCATTCCCCAGGCACACAGAAACCTCCTATGTTATAGCCATTTATGAATTACTATTGTAACCTTTTGAATACACACTATGTGTAAAAGAAATGCATCTTCAGACCTAGTTTCTCTTAGCTACTTATGTGAGTTGCCAGTTCCCTTGGTTCTGACCAGGATGTTAATTGCTTTACCTTTGTTAGTTAACTGAGCCTTTGGGGCAAAACATCTTGTCAGTTACAATTCTGGCAGCTCTTTTTTGTATTGTCTGCTTTTTCAACTGATACACATTCAGTTAATCTTTCAACATCTGAAACATGATGTTGTAAAGTATCAGTTGTAATTCTAGGAAATCTGAGGGAATTCCAAACACCATGATCTATCTTAAATCTTAATATGATTTGTTCATAATAATAGTTACCCTCAATACCTGTTTGAAGTAATTCTAAGAAAAAAAGAGGAAATTAGACTAAGGGAGGAATACAATGGGTGAATCATGAAGATTAATGAGCTCCAGTAGAAGCAATTGTTTGGAAAATAGTGCATTTGCATTTTGAAAGATATTAAAAACTTTTTGAAATATTAGGTGCTGTATTTGTGTGTGGCTAAGTCTATTCGTATAACATAAAATTTCGTACCATATAGTTTCTGGCAATATTTTGTTAGTTTTATGTTCCTTTTGTAGAAGCCAAGCCAAATCAGAACTTTCATGTTTTAGCAGTTTGGGTGGAGCACAATGTTATTTTCCACAATCTTGTTCAGGGCTCAATGATGTAACAGATTTTTAACAGCTGCAAGCATGCGGTTTCAATTTAAATATTCATTTAAAGCCACTAAAAGCATACATTTAAATGAAAAATTAACCTCTGTTCCTCTGTTGCAGTATGTGCAATGTGTTTATATTGTAATACTGAGTTTTCAGAGTTACGTTTTTTCAGTTCCAGAGAAGTATGACTTTGACTATTAGGCCAATCAAAGGTGATCAATTCAGATGCTTACTGAGTTCACCGTTTTCTTGTTTTATCAAATATATACTTCTAGCAGATGAAATGTTTTACTGAAATACGTTACCTGCTGCAAGAAGTTGTACTGCAGTAAATTGTATTGAAAATGAAAGAAATTGTTCCAAATTTTCTAAATTTAACAGGTAATGATAGTAATTCAGCAATCAGGCTGAATTTTGCCCTCTAGAAATGCTACCTCTGTTAGGAAGGCATAGTTAGGAAAACTTCTGTTCCAGTACAATGTAAAAACTTAACTATGAACAAATATAAGCAGTTATGTCATGGAAGAAAATGGCATAGGGTGAATTTTTAATATAAAAAGGAAATAATGTTGACGCGTTTAGATTCACTGTTGCTCCTAATATTAGCCAAAGGTATATAAATCAGCCATAATGATCTGAGAAAGCCCAAAGCATAAAGTGTTAGGGTGCAGAGAAGCATCTGCAAAAGGCAAATACACAGATGAGATCCTTTCTAGCAAACAATGGAAAAAGCGCCAGTTGCCACTGTCAAATAAAGGGCAATAAACAGTCAAAAAAAACAGCAGTGAATAGTTAACAATCTTTCTGAGATTTGGGTTTGATTTTTTTTAAAGTGTAAATGAAGAAGAAACAAAGCAATGCATGTGTAATATTGCTGCCAAACACAGCAACGTGCAGTTCCAGCCTTACCTCAGTTACAAACAAACTTTGAGCTTCTTTCTCTGCGTTTTCAGGGACGGTGGAATGTATGTATCGACTCTGCCGCTTCAATAATGCTGTCTGATAAACAATAACAATAGAATATTAATAAAACTTGCAATTACAGCAGTGATGATACAATATGGCAACATTCAGCTACATCACCGCAAGTAGGATGGAAGTCCCGCTGAAAAGGTCCTGTGAATACAATTTAAAACTGCCAATTCAAAATTTATTTTCGTTCAGAAAGTACCAACTTGTTCCTTTTCTCCTTGCCAGGAGGATGAGATTGGAACCTGTAAAAATTCCACGCCGTAACAAAATGAGTTTTATTTTATTCTATTAACATGGGTAAGAAAATACAAATAGAAATAATTTCACCTTGACGACATGGTTCTAATATCTGAAGGCAGGCATTTAGGCAGTGTTATTATTACATATAAGAACTATTACTCAACAAAGTAAGAAACCCAAAGATGAGAATTTCAAGGACAGATCTCAGCTTGCAAAAATGAGATTTGCACTGTAAAACCAAAGGTAAGAAAGGCAGCCATGATTCCTGCATATACTCAAGTGTATCAAAGGACACTTAATAAACCAGCCTAGTCTTATTCTAGGCCAGAGTTTGGAGAAACAGCAGAAAGGTTGCCAGAGAGCAAGAAATCTCTCATGATGATGAAATTTCTATAAATACACAGACTGAAGTAAGCGATAAGCATTTACGTATAAAAGATGGAAAAAAGACAAAATCTACTGAAGAGCAAGTGAAAATAACTGCAAGGCCAATAACTGCACATCTAAAAATAAGTCTTCTGGCTGGGTCACCATGTGGACACAAAAGCTTCCACAGCCGGGACCTAAATGGGAGTTTTCGTACTGCAGCACCAGAGTACAAGTAACATTACAGGGCCAGGAAGGAGCAGGCAAGATTGTGAAGAGAGAAATCTCCTCATGCTACTGGGCAAGCGGGAATGATAGGTGAGGACATTATGGTCAATTGTCTCCACTGAAAGTTTACTCCATGGAGTGATTTCAGTATTTCTGTTGCTATCAAAGCCTCATCCTGTTACCTGGGGAGCACATTTGAAGTTACAAGTATAGTAAAGGTTTAAGAAAAGAAAAATGTATCATATTATCAGGGTGAGGTGGTCAGTCTAGTCCAGTACTCCAATGAAAAGTGTCCTAACTGCTTGGATAGGAGGTTGGGAGGGATCAAAAGCAAAACCCAGGAAAAGAAACAAAAATCCCACAGGACCAATACATCTTGTAATACAGGTATAAACTCTTTCCATTTGCTAAAGATTAGCTGTGCCCTGCAGCAAGATATTCATTCACACTGAAACAGCATTTAAGAATGATGTATTCTGAATTCCAGGAACATATTCCTTATTTTAACCACAGAATTAAAAAGTTACTTCAAATCACACAGTGCATTTTAAATATTTGTTTCCATAAACACATTGAAGTATACTTGTTTATTAATATATATATATTTTTACAATAGATGGCACAATATATGGCTACATAGCATGATATTATGACTTACAGATTTAATACAAAGCTAACGCGTCCTTCTACATGAACGTCTGCTCAGCACCTTGAATATTCACAATCTCTGCAGTCAAACCAAGACACCGTTCTTTCACTTTTCAATCTCAGGTCAAAAATTGAGTCAGCAAATACTATATGGGAACAACATCCACCATCTTTAACAGCGAACGAAGCTCATTTTCTGGCCATCAGAAAAACAACCTTAGTTTGCCTTAGAAAATACTGGTGATCTGCCGGAAAAAGCAAAATCACCTGTGACTGCCATACATCCACTGCATGCCTGCATAAAGAGGCTGAAAGCATAGGGACAGATTATGTCCCTCTTAAATGGAAGCCAAGAGTAAGCTCCTTCACTGAGGTGAATTCAATCTGAGAGAGGCAACAAATTTATTCTTCTATATCATAAAAATAGCAGCGGGTACCAAGGAGAAACTGCATGTTCAAACTGAAGGAAAAGCTGCACCTTTTGCCCCGCCACACACACAATTCATTTAGAAAAGGGGCTTTCCTATCCTACTGCTTCCTAAGACGGGTGGGAGCAGGGAAGAAGAAAGGAGAGACAAACTAAGCAAATCATTTTCTGATAAATATGTCAACTGATACCACCAAGCAAAACAGTTACAGGGGCACAGACAATTAGGGGAAAAGAAATAAGCCAATAAAAGCTAAAAGACAGAATCTAGATCCTCATCTCAGTCTGAAATCGTTTGATATTTGAAAGAAAATTATTTTTAGGATATACAGGTAAACATGTTTTGGTTTGTTTTAGATCAGCAACTATTGTGGCATTTTTCAGGCAATTGAGAAAACCATGAAATCATCAGGTCTACACTATGGCAGGCTTGAAAAAACTGAGGCAGAGGTACATAATTCTGCAGCTTCTGCTGCTGTTATCCTGTGGCATAGTTGGGTCATACGGGTGCAAAGCTTTCTCTGCTCTTCCTCATGTAAAAAGATTATCTTGGTATTGCAGTATGATCAATTATGAAGCAGAAGAGTTTTAATTTGTTCACATTAGCAACTGTGGCAATGCCTGCTGCTGCTTTCTCAAGTACATCAAGCCATTGGCTGCAGTAATTCAGAGAGCCAGGAAATGTAACAAGTGATGGTATCTTTTCATTTGGAGCGATCCCAAAAAAATAATTACTGAAGCAACAAATAAGGAGATTTTGAAATACGAGAGTGTACACACATATACAGCAAAATCAAAACCAAACAAAAACACAGGAAGCAAACACTGAGATTGAGCAGAAAGTAAGAGACATTAAGGTTGTGCAGAAAGTATGTGGAGATTATGTCATTTGAACTCTTGTAGCAGGAACATGTTCCAGCTTTTGGGGCTTCACTTGCCCTCCGATTTATTTCAGCATCAGGAGCTACAGAACGTGTGCCCTGTGTTCTCAGGGATGAAACCCTTCCCATCACCGTGCTGTCAAACGAAGGCAGACCGGGATTCCCAGGCGCTTGTGCTGACCCTGCTTTCCAACCGACTGCAACGTGCAGCACTCCGGGCTCAGGTGTCCCTGGAGGGCCCAGCAGGAAAGGCATTTTCCTTGAATCCCACAGCCAAGGACTCCTGGCGGCTCCAAACCCACTGGAATTCCCATGGAGAATCTACAGGCTGGGCAGGCCTAAGGGCTACAGCTTCAGCTGGCCTTTTTCTGGTTCAGGCTCCTTCTGTTTGCTAGGGAGATTTAGCACTACTTAGGACTTGGAAATAGCCAAATACAGATTTTTGGTGTTAATTATCTCAAGCTAGCAGGTGTTCTCCTGTTCTAGTCAGCTTCCAGTTATGTTTTACTGGTGTATTTACTGATATATATGTAAAATATTTTACTGCTGTTGAAATCTGGCATGCAATTCTCTGACTTATGTTAGCTGATCATCCCCATGCTTGAGGGGAAGGTAACAGAAAAATGCCCAGGATTCCTTTTATGCTGAATGTGCTTTTGGGGGATACCAAAGACTGCCAGAAGACATGCAAGCATTTTGCAGTAGTGCTCTGCATACCTAAGTATTTAAACAATCATAAAAATGGGGTATGATAGGCCTTTTTCCAGGTTTATACCAATTGCTGCAAAGTATGAAGCAACAAAATGACAATCTTTAAGTTTCAGCAAACGGACAAGCAGCATGTATACATTTTTCAAAACAAAAATACAAAATATTTAAATGTTTAATTGAGTTCTCAAAACGATACACTTTTTTTTTGAGAATAAGGTGCTGATGCCTACATTTCTTTAGCAAAAAAATAATGTCAGATCTTCTTAAGCTTCCAGTGTTTTCTCTAACAGGTCAAGGCGGCCCAGGGTTGGTTTCTGAGCAATTCTACCCCCAAAACTAGGTCCCATATACACCTATTTCAGAAGCAAAGTGTAGAAGTACATATAGGTGAGAGACAGAAGCCAACCAACCACTATTTAAGCCTCTTTATATTTGCTTAAAGCCAAATTTCCAAGAGCCCCAGCTCTGTTTTCACCCATTCATCACCTCCTTTTTATATTGGTATACCTACCTTTGTTATATTGGTATGTATTTTTTGCTTCCCTTTGGTAGTACTTAAGGATTTGGTGTCCCCTGACAAGGTTCCTCTCTTCCTGCTCAGTAAACCTGACAATCACTTAACAGTGATACTTTTATTCTTGGTTTCTATTAAGTCTCAGCAGCTACAGTGAATAGAAAAAGCGCAGTCTCACTGCCGACGGAACAAAGTCTCTGCCAAGACCCATTTTAAAAATTACTTTTACTTCTTTCCAGGCTCTTTCTAGTGATTGTTGCTGAGTATGAACTGCTAAAATTTCCCCTCTCCAGGAAAACTGGAGAAAGAAATATAGGCAAATAATTCAGCAGTCACTTACTCAAGCCATTCTTACTTTGGATGCTGTTACATTGAAGTAAATCCTCACGAAGCAATGACAGAAATTGTTTTAAAAGACAGGCAATAGAATAAAAGGCATGTGGTATGCTAGGATCTTGCCCTTAGAGTTGCTAGATGAAATTTATCAGCTGTAATGGCCGTGACAGAAGCTGAATCACAAGGTAATTCCCAAAGCTGAAATGCAGCCTTGTTTTAGAACACTCAGCTACTACTTTCCCATGCACAAAAAGGACTTCAAAAGAAAAAATATAGCAAGACTCCTTTGAACTTTTTGAATGAAATTTCTGTTGTCTCTAAAAGGAGGATATTAACTGCATGTTAAGATTTTCTTACTTTTTTTTTCCTCTACTCAAGATGTGTTGTGCTGTAGGATTATTTACATTTACTATATTTCTGCAGCACCAGCCATAACATCTATTTTCAGAACTACATTGCACTAACTAAAAAGTGAGAGCTTTAAGCAAGTGTTCTATAAAAGACTTTCGATGCTGCTGCTCCTCTTACAGACCATGATGATTAGTGTAAATAGGAACGTCTGATTTTTAAAATCTCTTCCTGTTAATACCCAAGACCTTCACATCTTTTGGAAATGGCAAAGAACCAAGACAGAGGGAGAAAAAAAAACAGCAAACAGTAGGAAATAGTGACAGTACTGGGTACTAATAAAATCCAGGCAGAGAGTTTGCATACAACCCACAGAGATACCTTGTTTTAAATAAGGACACACAGACAGCTCAGGAGGCAGAGCAGCTGTATACATACACAGTAGCAGTTTTCAGTACAAATAATACAGATCTCTCACCAGCCAGTAAAACATGATAAAATACTTATTTGGTGCTGTCTGCTTCACAGATTTTGCATATTGCCTTTTGATGTCACAGCATCTGACTGCTATTTGATACAGTTTGGCTTTCCAGCCTGTTCCCCCCTGAGTTTTAGAGAGCAAGGAGACCAAAAGTATTTCTCTCTGTGCTTGGGTGTCTCTGCTACCCTCAGCAGCATGTGTGTGTTTACAGCACAGTGGTTCAGGGCATCCTCCTAGTATATAATTTAGTTCTCAAAGTAATTGCAACTCAGGCCTGGGTGTGATGGGGTAGATGCCCACGCAAATTCAGGTATGCGGATACCTCCCTCTAAACAATCCAACACGACCAGGTAATAGAGCTCAGTGCTGTAGAGAGGTGCACTGCTCTGTACAGCTCCACATTCATACAGGTTTATTTGCTTGCCAGGCCTGATTAACAATCAGCAACAGGGCTAATTAGTTCATACCATATACACAGCTCTATTACTTCCAATTTCAGCATCCGTTCATTGCACCATCTCGGCTGCCTCTGCGGAGAGCAGCAACGGAGAGTGAAGACACCCTGCTCATTTTCACACCTCAGAAATACAATTAGGGCACTACCTCATGCCACTGGAACTAGATGGAATCATTTGTTGGAATGTGAGTCAGTATACTTATGCTGTAGTTACAAATCACATGTGCCCTCATACCCTCATCACCTTAGAGGGCCATAAGATCAGGCATCTCAACACAAGACTATAGTGACTTGATGCACACCTGCCCCCTCTCCTCAATTCCCATGTAATTCAAGGGGAAATAATGCTCCACAAAAGGTTTTTAAACTCCAAGGTGGTAACCAAATTCAGATGACTCAAAACAAAATGAAAAAGCATCTGAGTGAAGCTCCCAAACACCCTTGGAAGAACAGTGGGCTAACTCTGCAATGCCATACTTGATTTGTGCAGGAAGATATCTGCATTGCTTGTGTTTCAAATAAACTAAGTCTGTACTGAGGAAAAACTTGACCGTAGGAATGCAGGTAACATGTTCAAGTCAGGAGTTTTAGTTTAGAAACACAAGTGTTCGGGCTGAACGCATCTTACGGCAGGGCAATTGGTTTATGGTTTCTTTGAAGAGCTGACCTGCTACATAAATAAGGTAATCACCACCTACTCACTTCATACTCATTGAGTTATGATTTCAATATGATCTATGAAGGTAGTACATTCAAATACTAGTTTATTTGAATAAGAAGTATATCATTATTTGGTAAATTACTGAAAGTCATGTGACTTGGAATAACTGAGGCATTAGGCATAGCATAGGATTAATGGGAGTGGAGAAAAAAAAACGTTTTTATCATTATAGTTAACTAAACTGTTTAGTAACTAAAATATATGGACCTTACTGAAAAATTTAAAAAAATAGCTAGAAAGTAAAAGGAGCATGAAAAACAAGGATATCTAAGGCTTAGAGAGTCTAGTTATTCAGAATGAAAGCAAACTTTCTTTGCTAGAGATCAAAAAGATCTCTAAATATAAAGAGATCACCTTCTAAGATTTGATGAGAATTAAGTTAGGGAGAATTAAGTTAGGGAATAACTTGACTAGTGAACTCAGTGCAGAAAGCTCCTTTTACCCCTCCTCTCTCCAAGCAAACAACTTCTGAAGGGAGAAAGAAAGCAAAGTAAGCTGTGCATGGTGCCAAGAAGCTGGTTAGTGTGCAGGATTTCCAGTTGCCAACATAGAGTTCACATCAGTTCTCCTCAATGTGCAGAGCTCTGAGGTTGCACAAGTCACAAACTGAAAGCGCCAAGGACAATGACTATGGAACGAGACATTAAGTAAGTTTAAACCCAATATCAACATGGTACAGTTATTAAAAATTGCAAGAATTAAGACAGTTCTACTTTGTTACAATTCCAACAGTTAGGTGGTTAAAAAACTGTATTCTGTAATCTGCTCAAGTCTAAATAACAGCAAGTCAGTTACATAAGTGCACTACCTAAACAATGAAATCAGTTATCCAAATTAAGCATGAACACTGGTCTCCACTTTCTGCCAAAACAATTTCAGCATCTGCACAAATTCAATCTTGTTACCAATCTACACAATTTATTCTGTAATTCTTAAAATTCAGATGGAGATTGATGTTTCGGTGATATCGAAGTGCTGAGGAATAAACATGAGAAGAGATTTTCAATACTGTTTAAAGTGCCCGAAAAGCCATGCCATTAACAAAATAACCTTACTTTTAATGTCTTTATAAATTATCAGGGCTTGGCTTCCTTTTTAGGCAAGTGTTTTTTAGATTGTAATCAGTTTAACCTAAGCAAGAGGAAAAACTTTGAAAGAAACTGAATGCTGTAAGAGGAAATGGCTTGAGCAGATTTTTATACAATGGTAGGAGTTTCCACCTCTAAACTGTTCAAAGTCCATGTACACTCATTGTTTTAAATCAGTCTTCTGGGGGATGAAGGCAACACCAAGCATTTCAACTGAGGTTTACCAAGAGTTACCCATCCATGGTGCAATACCATTGAGTTAGAAAAGAGATATCAAAAACTACATGTGAAGCAGAATGAAAAAATAAAACAAAATTATTGAAAAGATTTAAAGTTTCTGTGCTATAACTCAGTAATGCTTTAAAATATTGAGCACAGATTTAAACTTTTTTTTAACAGCATCTGAAAAAAAGGTAGATAGCTCAGTGCTATTAGACAGTTATACGTTTAAGCTAGTAAGATTTAAAAGGAGAAATTAAAAAAAAAACTGCTTCACACTGTAAATAAGTCTTTACATTAATCTAGTTAAGGCTAAAATGAGATTCTACCAAAGATGAGAGGACAAATCCAGAAAGCACGTTCAGATATTACAGTGATGATGGATAAACAGGCAGGAAATCTGACTATCATTATGACCACCTGAAGGGAATCCTTTGATATAACACACACTTGGCTGCTTTGATGAAAATCTGATTACGGAAGTGAAAAAAGGATGACCAAAGCCAAACTGCTCACAGACCTAAGCCTGTGAGCAAAATTCAGTCATGTAGATTATGAAGACAAGAACTGCAAAAAACAGACTTTTGAAATGGCAGTTAAATATCTGAGACATCCCATGTACTGCTCAAACAAAATGCCTGGGGATATTCTTGATCAATTTGTTTCTAATTCAGAGTAGGAAAGCTCTGAGTAGAAAGACATTTGTGTAAAAATCAGTGATAACGAAGTACAGACTACTGTAGTCTGTACTGGAGAAGTCTCTACTGGAGAAGAGGAGGCTGAGGGGGGACCTGATCAGCGTCTATAAATACCTCAAGGGAGGCAGTGAGGAGGAGGGGGTGGCCTCTTTTCAGTGGTGGACAGCGACAGGACTAGAGGAAATGGCCACAAGCTGAGGGACCAAAAGTTCCACAGGAACTTGAGAAAACACTTTTTGACAGTGAGGGTGCCAGAGCCCTGGAACAGGCTGCCCAGGGAGGTTGTGGAGTCTCCTTCTTTAGAGACCTTTAAAACCCGCTTGGATGCAGCCCTGTGCCACGTGCTCTAGGTGACCCTGCGTGTGCAGGGGGGTTGGACTCGATGACCTCTGAGGTCCCTTCCAACCTTAAGGACTCTGTGATTCTATGATTTATGCCAATTATAGTCTCAAATATATTTTTCTGGTTATGCTAACTTGCTCTAGCAAAGTTTCAAAAACAGTGTATTTACAAAGAAAAACACAACTGTTCTATAAAGATGTACTATGAATAGCACAAGTTTCAGTTAAATGTAACTGTCTTAACTTTTTAGCTAAATGTAACTTTAGAGTCCTTTTGTGCCCAGGATATTTTGTCAATTTTGGCTGGTGACACACAACTGAGAAACAGTTTATTTACAGGTTTCATTTAAACAAGTTGATACCTTTCATTGATATGGAGGGGAAAGGAGGAAAAAACAATTTTAAGAACTTAAACATGTCATTTTTTTTTTTTGAATAAATGTTACAATTTCCTACTCCATAAAAACAGAAATGTACTTTAAAACAACTCTCTGATCAGCTCCTTCTAAAGGCAGTAAGCTTGCTAAGTTACACAGGCAGACCTCAGTCTGAAAGCGTGAAGAAATCATGCTATTTCTTCTACTGTAACTTAACAGAACAAATTGAACAGTGCAAAGAGGCTCTGATGGCACCCATTTTTATGTTTGCTATGCTAAAAAGACAACTGATTAACAAAACAGTGCAAAGTTATTATTCCATGAGTACTATTGCTAAAAATCTGATTAAAAAATAAAAATTCAAAAGTTAGATTACCTGAAAGTCATCATAAGGGAAAAGCAGCATCTCACGTAGAGCATCATTCAGAATTTGTGTTTTCCTTTGAACAATGACATTTTCATAGTCTATTGGTTCGATGAGCTTTGGTTTTGCCTGCAAAAAGGAAAAGGGAAGGTATATTGTGAAAAATTACAACTGTTGACTCATTTTAAGAGGTTACTCTGTCAAAAGGTGCCAAATTCATTTTTTTCTACTTTAGAAACCGAGTAGTCAAGATGTAGATTAAATCATATCATGTCACATAGTTAAATACAACTGATATTCATTCATATGAGCATGCTATTTGCTTCAAAAAGAAGAAGAGACTAATCTCAGTCAGATGCATTTAACATAAGAGCAGTATCAGGGATCAGCTAATGCTGCCATTATAACTAATCAGGAAAAAATGCAATTTATATACATTTCCATACCTTATTATGTTAATAAACTTTCAAAATCCAGCAGTACTACACAGAAGAAACATCTTGATTAGCAAATAGTAACTGCTAAATTTGAAAGCAAAATTAATCATTTGCATGGTAATAATATTCCTGAGAAACCATAAAGGTATTTGTTTTCCTCTCCAAAAGTGAATTAACTAAATTCATTCATCACAGATTTCAGAAAACTTTATTCACAAGAACTCAGGAAAGCTCTCAGGCCACCCAACTTACCCAGGATTCTCTCATGCCTACCATGGCTTAGTATTACTGCTAATAAAAACGTAAAAGCAGAGCAGAAAGCAAAAGGTGAAAGGGTCAAAACCTAAAAAGTGGAAAATAAAACTACTAAGAAAAGGTGATGAATGAGGTGGACTTTTGTCAAGAAAAAATGCTACTATCTACAGTCACTCTGGAAGAATTTCCTACAAGTTTATCATCTACATTACGGAACAGTATGCGCAGCCCAACGCAGTTAGCAGCCACGCTTGAGGATGATGATGAGTTTATTACCTTTCTCAGAGGAGATGAATGAATAGCAACCACTGAGCTAGCTGTATATTATATCCCCAAACATTTCGCGAGTTTAGCGTTCCCAGTTTCGAAGCAAAGAGGCTACGAGTGTTGCCAGTGCAGAATCAGATTTATTTGGAATATTTTCAATAAAGTCAGACTCCATAATCGCTGTGCAGCTACAATGAAGTAAACCACCAAAGGAGACTCCAAGGACTCCAAGGCTCCTCTCTCCTTCACAGCCAGGTCCTGAGCCCTCTCACATTAGCACCAGCAACTGAAGAATCCCATTCGGGGGGCAAACTAGGCAGAGCACTGTGTGTTTATGGGGTTCCCCCAGCCTTCAGTCCCACCAGTTCACTGCAAAGCTGCACACCGGCTGCACGACCACTGGTGCCAACAGATGGGAGCTAACGGAATCCCTTTGGAAGCAGACCGGATTCAGATTACTGCCCAGAACAGGCAACTTGGTCTTAATTAAAAGCTGTTGCAAAATAATTCGTCAATTCTGGTCCTTACTTTTCAGAGAAACGCTCAATTGAGAAAAAAACAGCCCTTAAATGTATCAAAATACATAGCATGAAGTACATTTTAAAATGCAACTCAAAAAACTTCTTAAAAGGA
This sequence comes from Nothoprocta pentlandii, assembly GCA_013398315.1. NCBI lineage: Eukaryota > Metazoa > Chordata > Aves > Tinamiformes > Tinamidae > Nothoprocta > Nothoprocta pentlandii. Next base: position 439,104 of record VZSG01000343.1, on the reverse strand, counting down.
AAGCAGAGACATATATACGGTGAATCCAACTGGAGCCTGAATTCACCGTCCCAGGATGTTTGCTGCCTGCAATAGCAAGTGGAACGAGCAGAACATCAGGTCCCTTAGCACGTGGCAAGAGAAAGCTGCCACCTCAAACCAGGAGCGAACCTTCATTTGGTTCTGCATTGTCACCCTTTCCTATGAGGTATATATGTATACGAGGTAGCTTCACAGCCTCACCAAAGCATTAAGTTCATTGCAAAGGCAGAGCTCTAATCTGCCTCACAAAAGAGTTCCAGCACAACCCTAAAGCTGATAAAAGAAAACTTAAAAGCAAATGAGCTTTGCCCTGCACAACAGGAGGTAAGCTCAAGATTAAAAAAGAATCCTACCTTAGTAGGAGCCTTTAAAGAGCCTAAAGCTGAGGTCCTGAGCACACAGCAATCAGCCAAAGGGACGCTCATACAGTGGGGCAACAGAATACATCAGCTTCACATTTACTCAGTAAAGTTTCTTCTGCTCTACAGAAATATCATTTTTACAAAAAAAAAATACTGAAGAATTTCCCTCTCTGTGCTTCTCCAAAGTATTACTCATTTCTTTCTTAGTCATATGTCAAAGCGTATGAAAAGGAAGAGGATGTTTTATCAGTTTAAACCAGATATGAAAAAAACAATACACAGCGCATTGACTTTGGCTTTTGGCCAAACCTAAAACATTACAAGGAAGCTGATCCTCTCAAGCTCTTTTTCAGAAAAATATTTTTTCCGGTCTATTATTTAATGCAATGTAAAGGAAAACGTAGGTATAGTATTATCGAATTTGATTTATGGACCAGCTGACACAGATAAGATCCAGCGTGGTCAGGACTCAACATCAAGTTTACAGAAAACAGTGTTAGCCTCTCAAGCGAGGCTTCAATTTCCCTATTAATTTGCAACAAATAACTTCTTTATTTCCGTAATCTAAGCAAGAGCACAATATTTCATGGAGTCCATCGCCTGGATTAGCCTGAGACATATTTGTGGGAATATAAACCAGAGCAGAGTATTGCTGTAGTAGAGTATTGCACTTCATTTTTGCCACTGTATTTCAGATATGAAAATTTATCAGAAACAAGAAGCACTTGGCAATGGCAGCCAGGACACCAACATGCCATTTTAACCCATCACAACAGGACTTTTGGACAAGAACTGTCAAAAGTCATCAGAATATGCAAGAAAAATTGCAAGGAAAAATGCAAGAATTTTAAGGCAGGGGTTCAATTGTTGCCTTGATTATACGTTACAGAAAAAACAACGAGCCATACTACTTCTTGTAGGCTGCAGTCGAGACAAACGTCATCTTCCACTCATCCTCTCACAAAACAAGGTAGGGCCAGGTTTTTCCTAAGAGCAATGGTTAACCTTGCACTACAAAATATCATATACTTATAAGACATATATTGATAAGATACATATATATAGTACATATTCCCTTGAAAGCTTCAGTGGAGCCCCTCAAAAGGTGAAGGGAGCAGAAGCAGACAACGCAGTAGGATGCACGGAACACAACAGAGCGGCTGAATTTCCCGCCCTTGGACAGCCAAGCTATTTAACACCCAGCCTGGATAATGGCTCATTGTACCTTATGTCTCACAACCACAATTGTCCAGGCTGCGTTATTTTTTAATTGACTTTGAAACCTATTTTAAAAAAGTGTACGTACCACCGAGTTTTTTCTTAAACATTACATTACTTTTTATGGGTAAAGGCAATTTAGTAACTTCGGTTTTAGAAAAGAAGGAGGGAATAACCTTTTTATAGATTTATGTAAAGAGCTTCCTCCCACTGTGTGTATATTTAAGCAGCACTATAATTTCATTGACAAATTCAAAACTCCTAAGGTACTAGGACTCAAAAGAATAAAATGCATTCTTTAAATCAGTCATGCCTGTGCTTATGTGTGTGTATATATATATATTTATATATTATGTGTGTATATATATATATATATATACACACACACACACACATATAATATATAAACTAGGCCAAAAGTGATTACCATAGTTACAGACAAAGAGCCAAAATAGATGTGCATAAAAGTATGTCTTTTTTTCAAAAAACAATAACCACTGTTACATTTTTCTACCCAGGTTGAGTGGCTGAAAACCTTTGCTTTATTTTTTTACTTCAATATTAAAGAAGCTGTACTGGAAGAAAGAGTGTTCCAGCATCCCAGCGACTGTATTCAGAACTACAAAGCACCATGGTTTTACTTATAATAAGGTCTTAGTTGATGACTGTGGCCCACTTAGAGTACTACAGTAAGCCCCGCTATAATGCACGCCTCTCCATCATGTATCTAACATGCATGCAGTTCCAATTATTTAATTTCTAGCCTCTCCCATGTTTTACTTCTCCTTCAGACACAGAAGTGGCCACCTTATGTCCTGTCAAGTTTTCTGGACAGCACAAAAGCCTCAAAAAATAGATTTTGGCAAAGCTCTATCAGAGCTCTTGGAGCATCTTATGTTTTACTGCTTCAAATGCATGTCCAAGCTTGAGCAGGGCAGTCGGATGAGATGATCTCTGGAGGTGCCCTGCCAGCCTCAACCCTTCTGTGACCGCGTGATAAGCAGCATGAGGGTTTCCAGGAGCTCCCGCTTCCCAGAGCCACAGGGGCCAACAACACATCAGTGCAGCATCCAAATGCAACTTGGCAGCAAGTGTCCTAACCTGGTAACTTGTACAGCTGCAAACACCACAGCAGCTCATTCCAAGGCTGCTTTGGAGGCAAGACCTGGAAAATCTGAGTGTTTTTTCCATGGGCTCTTCTTGCTTGCTAAACTCAAAAGCCAAGGTGTTATGTGGTGTCATTTGAATCACAAGAGATCACACACACACACAAAGATACAAACACTGAATACATTCACGGTGCAGCTCCTCTGAGGAGCCTATCCACATTTTACTACTGTTCTTAGGTAAAGAAGTCTTCTACTACCAGGAGACATATTTGATAGTTCACTACAAAATTCAAACTAACCAAAGAAGAGGTTCTGATAGAACATGCCTACAAAAAAAATCTGTAAAAACACTTCTCACAGAAGACTGTCTTACCATCCTTGTATTAAAAATGACCATAAAAGAATGTATTTTAGTCAGTTTTACTTTGTTGTCATCTCTTAAAAACTGTTCACCATTTGTGAACATATCCTTTCAAAGATCTAGCAAATAAAAAAGTTGAAGTAAATGATTTTAGATGCACAATTGATTTCTCCTACTCAAAAAATACAGCAGTAACTGTCCATCCAGGAGTGAAACATCTAAACCCGAAAGAACAAATTGCCATGTTTTAGGCAGTAGCCACCCAGAAGGGTTTCCAGCTTGAACCAGGGCTTATTGTTCCAAACTTTATTCTAAGAAGTAATCTCATGAAATTCTAAGGTTTCTAGTCTAGACAACAAGAAGTTTCACTATTTATAGCTGTTACACCAACTAGCAACATATTAGTCTTACTCTTTACCTAACTGCATCCCTTATTAGTAAGAAAACATGCACTTTTACTGTGGCAGTAAAAATCTCCTGCCATGTCACAACCCAATAAAATAAAAATGGATGTAAACATTGTTAAATGAAACATATTAGCCTACTTTTTGCCTTGCATCTAGCAGCAGACTCCAAGCAAAGCATCCTTGCAGCAGGTGGCCTAATCACCATTTCATCTAGTTTTCCTCAATAAAATAAAATTTAAAAAAAGGCAGAAGCAAAACCCTCTCTAATTATATGCCACCTTTTCTATATACACTCTTCTAAATATGTAACACATTGAGGCAAAGACAGTAACTGAAATGACAGCAAGGACATTTTTGTACGTGACCTACGCTGGACCTCACTGCTCTTCCCTAGAAATGCTGAGCTTTGTTCCTGATACACCCACCTTCTACAAGACTTTAAAATGACAGAGGAGAAACACTAATCACGTCTGAACACTAAAATTAAGCTGTATCTGGAAAATTAAAACAATGCACTTTGTATATTTTATAATTAAACACCTGTTATCTATTTTTTCCTTAAGCTAACAACATATGCCTTTTGACAAACTACAACATCCTACGTATCTGCAGAAACACTATTTAAATCTCCTCACAGAGTATTCAGGAGGGAATAGAAGCAGTTCTAAATAAAGTTAAGCATTCCAAAGGCAGGAAAGCACACACAAGATTAGGTCATGTTGTACTGATGAAAATCTGGACCAGAAATCGGAACACACCCATACAAAAAAAAGAACAAAGAAGATCTGCACATTTTACCAACAGACTAGCGAGAAGCTAAAAGGCAGTGGAAGGAGACAGAAAACTTGTCTGACCTACATGCATGTAAGTCTTGAATTATATACAGTCAAGAAGTGCCTTAAAGCTTCAGGAGCGCTTTACTAAGCAGAGACGTCCAACGTGTTTTAGTTGGTTTCTTTAATGCATAGTGTGGAGCTCAAATGAGTGGCGATCCTAATCTGAGGGTCACAGTTCCCAGCAACTGCAATCACAGCTGAACAAATAAAGAGGAGACCTTCATCCTTTTAATCAGCAGTTAAGTGTGAGATATTATTTAGGCAAACTGAGATTTTAGCTAGAATGATGCAAGTCCGTCTTCCTACTGATACAGAAGTATGCACTGAATACTGATAGCCGATTAGTTTAACAAACCTCCTCTGTTATTTGAAAAGGTTTATTGTCTCAGTTGCAGCGAGTTGGTGGATTACTTACAGTTTGCTTGTTATGTTCTCTTGCTGTACTGTAAAAATTACAACTGAAGTAGTATATAGCAATATACAAATATACATATAAATGCCTTGGATTATGCCCCCGACATTCAGAGTTTCTTCACTTCCCCCTCACTGGAAATTACTTTAAAGCTTTAAGCTTTAAAAAAGTCAGTCTTTTAACTCAAGTACATCTAAAATGTTTTAGGTAGTTTTTAGAACATTTAAGTAAAGTCTGTGATACACAGTCTTCAAAGAGTTTAAAAATACTTTAAGTGAAAGATGCACTGGGCAAAAACACAGGTGCTAGGCTGGACTCTAAAGGTAGTTTCCATGGAAGGCTTTAAGAGCTCTGCAATGGACAGACCAGAAACTCCAAAAGAACAAATATAAAAATAAAAGCCTGAAGTCACATTCCAAGAGCCAAAGACCTTGTAAACCAGAACCACAAAAAATAAAAGACACACAAAGAATCAAGAACAAATCTGAAACATATCTTCACCGGCAATAATCCTGGATTTTCTCATTAGCAGGAGATTAAGCCATTTTGCAAGGGGGAACAGAGCTGAAATTATTAAAGGGAAGCCACAGCTTGTTTCAACAATTCTTACCAGCACCACCACAGGACTGTCCACTTCTGCCTCGCAGGGACCTGCATCCTTGCACTGCTGCGGAGACTCTATAACAAGCTCTTTCTTAGGATTTCTGTTAGTTCTCGCCTGCATTCTTGGATCAAAAATGCAAAGAACAGCAAAACTGTCTGCTTTTTTAGCATCCGAGTCATCAACATGCCAGTGATCCAGGGAAAACAATAGCTTTTTCCAGGCACAAGCAGCCCGAAGTGCAGCTAGCCTGACTTCTCAGCTGCAGTTGGCTAAATCTGTCGTGGTGGGAATGCTTGACAGGCAAGGGCCAGCCCCCGAGCGCGCTGTATTCCTCCCGCAGCAGCAGGGGAAAAAGGGAAGAGGTGGATCCACGTGCACGCCTCAAGGAGATGAATCAAACACACTGTGGGAGAAGCTGCGTTTCTAAAATCATTCCTGTAAAATAATTCCAGGCTTTTTACAGCACTAAGAAAACTGAGGATTGGATATTTTCAAAACTTTTATTATAAAATTAGCTTATTTCCAGAATAATAAAAGGCGAGAGTTTTTTTGCTCTTATTTTTTTATATTGATCTCAATTGCTCAGGTCCTATCAACAGGCAGCCACTAATCAAATACCTTCTCTCCGAGACCAAACAGTTTCTTGTTCTTCACACCTCACAGCACCTCAAAACCTTAAAAAAAAATACATCCAAACCCTTCCTCAGTCTCAGTGCTACTCCTATGTTAAGGGTTTCCTTGCCATTAGATTGTCTTCACACTGAAAAAAAACCCACCACCACCAACAAAAATAATATCCTTGTAGAGTGTGTAAGTTAACTCAAAAATAAAACGGAAAATAGTTTCAAAGTCCCAAATATTTCTGTGCTATTGCTTTTATCTACTGTTCAAACCGAAAAAGCCTAAAAATTCATGAAAATATCACTGGCCAAGGTAAGTTTATCTCATAATACTTTCAGCTTTCAAGCACTGAGCTCTTCAAATAAGCCATGAGCCCCTTTCAGTCCTTTTCCTTGAGCCAGTTGGCCATTTCTCTCTCAGCCTGTTACACAGATGAAAGCAACACTATTCAACAAGCGATCGCAGAAACATCTGACAGGATTATTTAAGCTACTGATAAGAAATGGAACATAAATGTCAGTAATAGAAATAGAGCGGGTGAGAAGATGTAAAGACTATTCTCAGTGGTGCCAGTGACAGGACAGGAGGCAATGGGCACAAACCAAAACACATGAAGTTCAGTTTGAACATAAGGAAAAAGTTCTTCACTGTGAGAGTTACTGAGCACTGGAGCAGGTTGCCCAGAACTATTTCCATCCTTGGGGATATTCCAAACTGTTTGGACAGGGTTCTGAGCAACCTGCTTCAGCAGGGGCTTGGACTAGAGGATCTCCAGAGATCCCTTCCAACCTCAACCCTTCTGTGACTCTGTTAAATACTAGACTGAGAGTGAGATAAAAGCCAAGCGCTACCATCTTCATCACTTACTCCCTCCTTGGTCCAGTTCTCTTTGCCCTCACTCAGAGGTGAATATTGCAAATAAGCAGCATTTGCACACAAATCACTGTTAATATTAAAAAAAATACAAATAGAAATAGAAAAACAGCTATTAGGAAAGTGAAACTTTCCATCAGGAGAACCTGGTATAAACCAATGATTCCCCATTTAGTTTCTCCATTTTAACCATTTCCCACTTTGTATTAGAACACCATTCTGCTAAAATAAGACTCTGTTTTTTTCTAGTATTAATAATAAATGCCAGCTTCGTATGAAAGCAAGTATTTCAGTGGGTTTCATTGCTTCCAAATAAACAAAGCAGAGGTAGGCAGACCCTTCTGGTTTTTAAAACTAGAACGAGTTTGGAATGCCAGAAGCTCCCTGCTAACACGCAAAGGTCAGTTTGAGCTCCTGGTTATGAGTCAGTGCAAATTAAATAATATCCAACAAGCAGCAGGTGGCCAAGAATGCTCAGAATTGCCAGGAATTGTGCATAAAAATACATGGTTATGAATGCCACACACAAAAATAATCCAGGTAGTGACGAAAAATGGTGAAAGGACTATGCTGAGAAAGAGCAGAACTGGAAAAGGCATATGCGGTAGACTCATACCATCGTAGCACTGTCTGGACATCAAGATCTTTGGATTCATTTTACTTTTTCCTTAATGCTTGGGTAAAAATGCTAAGACTGAGCAGAAGACCAAAGCAGGTAGGTGCAGGAGTGTTTTGTGATCTAATAAGAAAGCCAAAAGACCTCCAGAAAAGCAGAAATTAGATGGAGTCTGTAGCACAAAAAGCAGCAGCCATACTCTTACAGACTAAAAAGCCTGCTCTGAACTAGAAGCTTGACATTTGGAAGTGAATGTAATGGGTGAAGTAGCTGATTACAGCTGATTATAAGCTATCTATGGGACTCAGTCATGAACAAAAGGCAAATACAAGCCTAGCATGCACTAAGACATATTTCCAGTACAGATGTTAGCACTTCAGTCATTGACAGTTTTACAAAATCTCATTTGAAGTGTTCCTACTTCTTCATAAACTAAAAATAAAATCAAAAAAAAAAAAGTGGAATGGAGAGTAACATGTCACAGATGAGTGAAGCCTGTGTTTCTTAACCCACTAAAGCTAAGGTTCAATGGCATAGCAGTGCTGCAAGGACTATGTTGAAGGACTATGTTGATATGGAAAAGAGCAAAAGTAGTCGGCCACAAAATTATGTGGCACGTAAGAGTCAGTCTGGGTTCCAGATCTTCTAATAATGAATACAGTTATGGTGCTTCATACACAAATCCTGAGGTACAGTGGACCACTTTTTGGCATATCTATGGCATGGAAGCTCCAGTTTCACACGTGGAAGTGCACTTCCAGGCCAAGTTCCTCCTCTGAAACAACTAGATCTGGTATGGCAGCTCTGTTCCGCTATATAAACAAGAACAGTTGAAATAATACTACCACAGAGCCCTCTGGATCTTGTCACTGCAGCAACTTAAGAAAAGCTTTAACAAGAGGACGGAGATGAAGAAACCCTAAATAAACAGCTCCACAGTTCCCTCAGCACTGCGCTGAACAACACGGTAACTATTCACGCCGATCTCACAGCTACTGGCGTGATCTCAAACCGTTTTTCCTCCCTGCAACTACACTTGGTTTCTCACCAAAAAGCTACACAATACATAATCAAATGTAAGCTTATTCTGCAGATGTTGTTTTGGCCCGTGTGCTTAACAGGCTGCTCTTCTTCTCATAGCTGCCTCTTTAATAAGGCTGTGGGAATAGAATGGGGACTTTATTTCTAACACAGAGTTGCGGTTACCCTACAGGTTAAAACACTAAATATAAATACAAAACAGTTTTCCAAACATCATTTGTGCATAGGCAGGGGGTATATTAGACTGTATATGCATACGGCATATTAGACTGTACAAATTTCTGTTAGGAAGCAAGGATAATAGTCACTTTTTAGTAGCCATACTCAGAGCCCTAACAAGCACATATTTTGAAGCCGCTACCTTCATTCAATTCTCAACTCTGTACCATTTAAAACTTGTCATTTCTTAAGACAGTTAATTATTACACTTAAGTATAATTGATACCCTAATTTAACCTGGTATGTTTTTATGTTTTTCTCCAGTAGAAAAGAAAATCTCCTTAATAGGAATAATGCAGAAGAATCAGGAAACACATGAAGAGATTCACACCTCCTTTCTGGCTCTGATTACCCTTCAGGGCCAGCACAAGCAGTTTATATCCCTCTCCCTGCCCTTTCCTCACTGACAGGCTCCTTGCTTTCCACCTGCATTAGATACTTTTATTTCTCCTCACTGGAACTATGGAATCAAGTCAGAGTGGCAGTTTGCCCACCTCATCCATCCCACCCTCATTGCAGACACATCTGCAAAGCATGGACGGAAGGAAATAATAATTACCTTGACTAACAGCACGTTAACTAATGATTTACTATGCTTCTATCTAAAAATGTATCAAATGTTTGATGAATTTACTCTCTAAGCAAGGTTCTTTCTAACATACAGACATGGAACTCCTGGAAAAAAAAAGCAGTCAACTAGAGCAAATATTAAGAAGGCTTCTCTTAGAGCGAAGAAGGAAACTAGCAGTTTAGTTGAATTTACAGAAACAGACCTTCCTGTGTAAATCAAAGCAGACAATAGTTCAAGACCACTGAGTTTTACTTCGCTTTTATTTTGGACTTGCTCCTTTTGTTTGCAAAAAACGGAAGTACAGAACAGCTTAGACTAAATTATAATGGTATAATTTAAGATCTGAGGATGCAGCTGCCAAACAGGAACTTATTTTATGTAGATGGGGCTGCAAATATATTTAACTCCATCCAGAAAGGCCTGACTTCATTCTGCTCAGAGTACTTGCAAACACTCAGGATAATAAGGAGTTAAGAATACTTATCCATTTTTTAATAGTATTTTTAGTTTCATTTAACAAAGTCTTATAGCTTTAAACTGAAGCATCATTTTAGTCTGTTCAAGTACTTCTCTTTCATGTACTTATATTTTTTTAAACCAACCATCTTCTGATTCTTCTCAAAAACAGGACGAAAGACAAGGCATAATCCAGCATTTTTACGACTTTAATTTTAAGATACAGAAATTATTTTTTCTTACCAAATGGTTAATGTAAAAATGTCTAGCTTGCATTTCACTAGCATACAAACATATCCCACTGACAGAAATCTTTTTATTTAAGCAAAAGTGCAATGCAGTATTGCCAGAACTATATACTGCACCAGATAGATTTTATCTATTAAGCTGATAATGTATTTCCAATATAGAGGACTTAGCAAATACCTCAAAATCTTAATCCATAAAAAATGATGGAAAGCAGGAGTTTAAGACATGCTGAAAGTTTATTAACTTGCTATAGGACCTGTAGTTTTAAATCACAGAAATGCAACAACAACAAAAACAGGGTCCTACTCCATCTGCTGTACCAGATACCTGTGAATAAGTCTCAACACAGAAAACCAGGCAGGCACAAACAGAATGCCAAGAACAGAAGTTATACGACTGTGCTGTCAACACGGATCCCCAAACCACAGGAAGTTACTAGCAAAACAGAAGCCTACCTGAACAAGAATTCAGATTATGGATACAGCACATTTTATCTTTTTACAAACAGCAAGAAAGCAGGTAACGTATGTGAAGTTCCTCTGAACCTGGAGGGAGGAAAGATCAGCCTGCTACTCTCATTGTCATAAGTGGCTAAAAAATGCAGCATTAAGTTTAAGGACATTTCATTTGGAGCCAGTCCCAAATACAGGCTGTATCAAGATGACTCAAGTCAATACTCCTCGTCGAGTAGCAGGTTTCATCATTCCCTGATCCCTGATCCCCAGTTACCAGCCACAAACACAGACATCATACCTTTCTCTGCTAACCATATCAGTGTCTTGCTGCGAACTGGAAAGCCCTGCTGCTTGAACTGTGGCAACCATGTATGGGAAGAGCAATGCTGTTGCATGCCTGCATGTTCTGGCTATGTGAAAACAGGAGAATTTGACATCATTTACTGGAACCCTTTGTTTGTCCTTAACGCTTTTGAAGCTCTTTAAATCCCATGGCAACTCACAGCATCGTATTAGATAATGACTTTGGAAAAAAAAATGGAAGGAAGTGGAGACTCCTGAAGGTTTTGTAGTTGCTGCTGCTGTTCTTTTTTGCTCCCTCTACCCCCTTTAAAAAAAGAGAAGAGAAGAGAAGAGAAGAGAAGAGAAGAGAAGAGAAGAGAAGAGAAGAGAAGAGAAGAGAAGAGAAGAGAAGAGAAGAGAAGAGAAGAGNAAGAGAAGAGAAGAGAAGAGAAGAGAAGAGAAGAGAAGAGAAGAGAAGAGAAGAGAAGAGAAGAGAAGAGAAGAGAAGAGAAGAGAAGAGAAGAGGTTTAAGTGAATGTATGGACCCACTTTAGCACAATGACAACCACCCTTCAGAACCAACACTTCTTGCTGTCATCTGTTTCAGCAAGACACACTCTTGCACTGCCCTCCCACACTTGGCACACCTTGCCTTGCAGCAATGTTGAAGGCAGAGCATTTAAACTGTCACTGGATGATTCAGTGCTGCAGCTATACATATCTTAAAAGTGCTAAGTTTCTTAAGGGCCAACGGATATGCACTTTTCTGGAAGAATATATGGAGCAGAAAGGCTGAGCCATCCGAGAGCAGATGGAACAGAGCAGGCAGTTCACTGGGAGAGTCACTGCTCAACACATCCCACCCAGATGGAACAGAAAAGGTCACGCTCAAGTCAATTACTTATGGTTCCTCCTATGGCACAAAAAAACCCTGCAAATCTAACACCAAAGTGGATGCTCCCCTCTCCCCAATAGGGAGTACTTTCTCTAGCAAGAAAATCACTCTGACTTTACAAGTCTAAGACGAAAAACATGAGTGGTTAGGCCTTAAGGACCTTCTCATAAGGTCAACACACTAAGTGAACACTCTTATTTTACTCACTTGCCACAACTAGGTCATATTTCCACAAGAATTGACCCCACTCTGGAACAGGCAGCATCACTATCCCTCTTAATGAGAGGCATCCCTATAAAATTATACCAACTTCAGAATTCTTTTAAGGTTTCAATTGAAACTATCCTCAAAGTATTATTTTATGAAGAGATTCCAATAAATATAGGACAGGACAGAGATGTTGAGATCTCACAAAGAAGTCCAGTCAGCATGCAGTAAAACTGCACTGAAGAAAAAAAAAACATACATAGGTCTACATCATTACTTGAGAAGTTGGTTTAAAAAAACAATCTGCCTGGTTTAGTGGTAGTATAAACTTAAAAGATTCTCCTAAGCAGCTTTTATTGGGCCCACAATGTTTTGGATATCATGTTTTTAACAAGCCATTTATTTCATGGCATTAGAACCTCGCCAGCCAAAGCTGTTAACACCAGCTTGGCATATTTTGTTACTGTCCTTCAGATAGACATCACTACTGTGAAAATAATTAAATTAGGCAATTATTAACATACCCCAGTGTGTTAATAAAGGGAAAGACTGATAAGCACCACAGAAAGCTGCAGAAAAGGAATTCAGTAACACCTAATGGTTACATTGCAGTCAAGCCAACAAGTTACACTGACTACGAAACTGCAGCTACTAAATGAAAAGCCGAGAGGTTCTGTTTCCAGCAGGCACATAACCCATCATATTCACAGCTAGACATAGACTTTTACAACACTTCTTTCTGGTAACTGTGCAAGTGCAAACTAAGTAACAGTTATTTTAATCAAGGATATTTACCACAACAGATTTAAAGAATGAAAAAAAAAAATTCAAAACCATTAGGATAGACCTTTTTGTTTTGTTTAGTTTGGTTTTCTTTTCTTTTCAGACAACAGCTACTAAACCACTTTACATAACCAAACCAGCACTGTAGAACGTTTAATAAGTGGTAGTGTAATGGTAGTGTTGCACAGTCCAGAAAAAGCCAACTGAGTAGAAAAATAACTCAAAAAAAAAAAAAAAGTGAACTGTCTCCCTGTAAAAAAAGTCTAACTCCTCCATCAATCTTGCTTCTATATTTAGCTAGCCTCTATTTTCATAAGGCTGGCAACAGTCTTATTAACAAAATTCTAACTTTATAAATCTCATCGTAATATTATCATCATCATATTCTCCTTGCTTATTTTTCATCTTCATCTACCAGTACATAGGTCATGACAGAGCAGGAACACATCACAGTTACCAAGCAACATGGTTCAAGCACACAAGCTAAGATTTTGAAAAAGTATCTTTCAACTTGTCACAAACTAAGCAAATGGTATTTTTTTTAATGTTTTTAGAAAATAAGTTTGCCCTGGGATAACATTTGGTGAAAATATTTTTTGAGGTAAGATGCATGCTTATGTTTAATAGCATCTCAAACTAAATTTCTAACCTTTTATTAAACTGTTGGTTTATACCAGGTGATTGAGGGATCCTAATGATCCTGCAAACCCTGGGCATAAGAACAAAATAAGACTGTGTGGCAGCCTAGAAATACTCCTGCACTAAAGAAAAGCATTTTCATTGCAAGGTTGAAAGACATCAGACAGATGGAGATAAAAGTTCACTATTAAGTAGAAATTCTCACCCAATCTTCACTTTATCACAGAATCATAAAATCGTTGAGGTTGGAAGGGGCCTCTAGAGACCATCCAGTCCAACCCCCTGCTCCAGCAGGGACACCCAGAGCACGGGGCACAGGGCGGCATCCAGGCAGCTTGGGAAGATCTCCAGGGAAGGAGACTCCACAGCCTCCCTGGGCAGCCTGTGCCAGGGCTCTGCCATCCTCACAGGAAAGAAGTTCTTCCTCATGTGGAGATGGAACTGCCTGTGTTTCAACTTGTACTTATTACCCCTGATAAAAAGGAGAGCAAATGGGAGAGCGAACGGGAGAGTGAAAGCAGACATAGCTCAGATATTACAGCAGAGACAAATAGATAAGTCAGACACCCACACACACATCTGTTGCAACAAGTACAAAAACAAGAGAGAACACAAAGCAGTGATGCTGTCTTCTGACCTTCGCCCTACAGCTTGCCTTCTGAGGAAGGGGATTCCTGGGGTCTTCACCTTCCTACGTGGCTTCCTAGTGAGAAACAACAGGCAGTTTCTTCCCCTAAAAGCCATGCTAAGTTCACCTGGTTTGCAAACAATGGGAGATTCTGTAATTTAAGCCTTATACTTAGATGAGTTTTGAAAAATAACATGTCACGCTGACAGACTGCAGTATCTCTCCCCCTGTCTCCAGTCTGCAGAGAAAGTTGGTTTCCACTGCTAGGTGCAAGTCAGTGGCAACTGCTTCCTGCCCTCAGCCAAAGCTCAGAGCGCAACTGCCAGTGCCAGCTGGCACTACTGACAAGAGCAACTTCTTAAATCTAGGGCTTTTTTTTTTTTTTTCCCCTTCTTTCCTTAAAAATCCCAAATTCTGCTCTTACAGACTATCTTAGAACAGTAAAATGAGCAGGAAGTCATTTTGACCCCTCAGTTCCGCATACTCTTCCATACTAAACTTTCAATATTTACCCCAGGAAGAAACTTATCTTGGCCCACTGCTTCCAGTTAAACCGAGCTGACAGTCATACAGGAAGATCTGAACAATCACTATTGTGATTTAAAAACAGGTGGAAATTTGGGAGTAGAAAAAAGCCTAAGTGACAGACATCGAACTTAAGCTGTAAATGGTAAGCCAAGTATATTTTGTACAGCCAAATCAAATAAAATTATCCTTACAATAATACCACATTAAACAATGAAAAAAATATTATGTAATACAAAAAAAAATCACTGCAGTCCATCTTACAATAATTCATATTACATTTTAAAAAATATTTCCTCAGTCACCTATTTAACTGCATTTATGTCCAGCAAAGGTTCTAGGTCTTGAGTTCAACACATTGCAAAGCGCACTAAAGGTATTTGTCGGTTTGAGTTTGACAGTGTCTGGTAACCATGTGAAGCAGGCTCACTTAAAAATGGCTAACAGTATAAAAAGGCTTCTAATACATAGAGGAAGCCATTTTATTTTTAATATAAAACAGTATTCAGAATTTATAAAATGCTGCACTACTGTGAAAAGCAATATACATATATATGCACACACATATATGCCCTGTAAGTTATTTTAAGCATCTGAAGAGTACTCAGGTGATTCAGTATTCCTTCCTGGAAAGTTACTTTTTATTTATACATTTGTATAGACATAAAACAGATCTTCTTAAACCTGCCTTGCTGAATTCTGGTATAACATACAGACAACAAAGCTATAAGAAATTTCTAAAGGCTTTCCATAACTGCAGTCACACAGCACAGGTCTCCAAACAGGCCCCACAAGCTTGTCCAACCCTGCAGTTATTTCAGTGCACCACACCCCTCCTATTCCAACTACCCTGCGAGTGACAAAGCAGTTGACAAGTAACCCCAATTTTTTAAAAATAAATATGCCAGCCCTTAACTTGCCCACTTCTGAAGCGTGTGGTGCACAGCAGCTATTGCAATTCCACCCCCTCGGGCCCAACTGCAACCCAGCTGACGCACACGTGCGTCATTAACCTGGGGGGTACCAAGCCCAACATCCCACTTTAAAGGCTGCTTTCTGTGAATCTGTGAAACACTTGAAAAAAAAAAAAAAGGCCCTGGGGAACAAAGCAGATTCTAAAAACTACTCCCTTGAACCATTTTTTCTTCTAGAATGCTCCCTTATCCCTGTTAGTAGTTACACAGAAATAAGACATAGTTTGAAATGAAAAATACCCAGATGTGTCTGATAAATAAACCTTACATCCCAGGTTACTGTTTTTCCATCGATACATTCCTTAGTTCCTCCAGAAAAACAGAATCCTCTGTACTTCACTTGAAGTGCCAAAGACAAATATATTCCATGGGAATGTATATAAAGATCTAACAGCAGACAATCTTCTGTATCAAACCTGTTTAGAGAGTGTAAATTCTTTCAAGCTATTAATAGAAAGCTAAATAAATATACATGAAACCCATACAACACCTAAGATTTGAGGTCCACACTCATATGCACACGTGTATTACATGCCACATACATGCAGTAACAACACTAAAGTCGAATTCTTCTTTGTAGATATTAGATAAATATTAAATAAACATGGTATCCTGCTTATGGCTTAGCCTTCAATTAGCAGATAAAATTATTAATAAGTTCATATTTACCGGAGATGAATGAAACAATATTCCTGAATCTTCATTTGGCAAGCAGAATGCTGTATACTCAAGGGCATTGTTTTCTCCTTGCTGTTTGCAAATATACCCACAGTTTCTCTCAAAAACTGTACGAATGCCTTTAAACAGAACCACGCTAGTCGTGCAACCCATTCCAAATGTGGTGAATTTTGCATTTCTAGCAACCCTGATCGCATTTGTAGAATGGGTTCTTCCTTCGCTCGACAGGAATTATTTTCCTGTGCTTCACAGAAATATTTCTTGCTATCATCTTCATTAGTTCCAACACTCAGTACCTCGCTCGATTAGAAACCATCAGCTCCTGCTGCTGCAATCCTGTCTGCCTCAGCCGAACACTGCCAAAAATCCAGGCGTGGAAGACAAAAATCAGAGTCCTGAAAAGCAAAGGCTACCTCAGCTGCAGGAGGTAGGAGGCTTCACCATGCGCTACACTTCCTAGGAGAGATGAAAAGATACTCCGGAGGGCCAGAGAAATAGCTCCTCTGCTTCCAAGAGCCTTGGAACATAACGAAAGATGAAAGGCAACTGCAAAGATGCTGCTGCAGCTTCTGCTGCCAGTCACAAAGAATCCTCCTCGGCTGCAAGGAGCCCTCCCACAATGCTCCGCACAGAGCTCGGCGAGCGAGCGGCGCTCTGCCTGACCTAAATGTGCTTCTCAGGGCTCACAAACAGCAGTTTCCAAAGCAAAAAAGCAAGAAATGAGGGGAAAAACTATTAGGTTACTGCTGCTATGGAGACAAACAACATGTTACTGTGTAAACCTACTTTAGCACATTTACATGCTGGCAGCAGGGTTTTTTTTTTCAGTTCAGGCAACCCACACAGGAGCTGAAGGCTGACAACTGTCTGCACTTCTGTCTTTCTTCCTACTATGCAAAAGTTCCCATCTGACAGACGTTGACTTTTGCTAGTCCTTGATGGCAAACAGTCAATAGTCACACTGAAAAGAACACGGCTGAGTGGATATCTAGTTCAGATCAACATCCACCTCTGTAACAAAAACATAGTTTCGAGTTTTAAATACATAAATTTCTTGGTTTTGTAATGGCTCCCTTCCAAATTGATGCAATTTATCACTACAGGATTCCATTCTGCAGACTATACTAGCATCTGTGACTCAAGAAAGAAAGACTATATAAATTTTTAAAATCTTTTGTAAAAGCAACAAGGCAATATTAAGGCCAGGAACTTGTAAAAGTAACTATCCCAACCCACAATATGGGAGCATTGATCTTGACAGAGATCAGCAAGTTCCATATTTCTGCAGACCTAACCCACCACAAAAAAAGAGCTGTATTTATTTATTTTACGCTGCCTACTCACCCAAACTTTTCAAAACCTAAGGTAAATTTTTCAAAAGGGCTTGAGTAAAATTAAAAAAAAAAAAAAAAAAAGGATCTTTCTGAGAGTGATTATTACATTTCATGTATTGAAAATGCACTTTCTAGAGACAGAAAAGGACCATTAAACAGGGTAGTTAAGTGATTGTCCAAGGCTATTAAATTTGGACAGACCTGAAAAGATGGTTGGCTACAGCCTTCCTCCACAGCCAATATTTTAACAGGATGATTTCAGTGTTTCTACTGGATTATACAGATACATTATGGAACTGCACTTGAATGAGGTGATAGCTTTTATGCTGTCAGTCTCCTTAATTCCAAGTTACAAAATGGTCAGGATGATTTGGGGTATTAGCTTCTTGCATGCTTATTTTATCTTCTAAAAGAAAGGCCCTAACAAGTCTTATTTATTTATTCATTTTAACATAAATCTTTTTAATACACAAAATGATGGTTTCTTCTCAATTCATAATACTCAACATCTATCAAAATTCACATTAGATGAGATCAAAAACATAGAGGTGGTAGCCCTGTTATGTGTATGCTGAGCATATACAGGCACAACAATGAAAGTTGTCAACATGGTTCTCACTAGCCACATTCTTAATCATAAAACTGCGTGAAGGAGGGAATTTACAAGCGCATAGATGTTGCAATGTAGTTAGAACAAGCCAAATGAAAAGGAGTGAAGAATGAAGAGAGAGAATAAACAGATTTATGATATGAATAACAGATTTTCCCTCTACGCAAATTAAGTTATCTCAAGGAAATGCTTAGATGATATAGCAAGAGATTAAGATAAATATTCGAGATTTATTAGCGCTTTTCCCTAGCATCCAGCTTGTTAATGCATCTCAGCACATTCCAATTTCTAACCTAAATATAACATAGCAGTAGGCAGATACATCAGTTAAAATAAATAAATAAAAATAAAAATCAATATTTGACAGTGATCCAAGTAGTTCCTTCTATTCCCATATTCTCCACGGGAGCAGTTAGTACAGTTAAGTTAGTGCATTCCACATTCTGCAAGGACTAAAAATTGTGTTAAGGCAGTTTTAGATGCAAATAGTAAGAAAAAGATAGGGTGGTGGGGAAAGGTTAGAATTTGGCATGAAGGCTGTTCTGAATTGTGTACTTGCAATTGTGAATCTTTCATGGTTATGTCTCTGCATCTCCTCCTGTTCTCCTCTCTCTCTACCTATCTCGCCCCCTTAAAAGAAGAATAGAGAGAAAAGAGAGAGAGAACAGGACCACTAGGACCATTCTACACTGCTCCATTCACTAAGCTAGGACAAAGATAACTTTAGAAACATGGGGTGGCAAATATTACATCCTTAAACCAGATTGCATACCTTATATGTGAGAGGAACAAGTTTCTCCTTGTTTCTTTGCTCTACTGGACCTGCACTGTACCAAAAAGAAACCGTCTGGACCTGCTGAACAATATTGTTCAATAATGGCTCACGGCCTAACCACCAGTCCTCCTCTGATTGCACTAACTGCTTAAGAATCACTTTCCATGTGGAAGCTACAGGACTTCAGACCAATACGTCGGGCAACTCTGTGACAAAAACAACTTAATTCTGGCAAGCAGAGTCATAGAGGTAAAAAAACCATACATGCTAGAGCATAGACAGTCTTAAAAACTGTTCATATGGCTCAATTTCATATCAATTGTCACAAAGGTAGAAGTTGTGTCAACCTGACAGAAGCTGTGTTGACCTGGACAGGCTGCAGAGTTGGGCACAGAAGAACCTCATGAGGTTCAACAAGGACAAGTGCAGGGTCCTGCACCTGGGGAGAAATAACCCCAGGCACCAGGACAGATTAGGGGTTGACCTGCTGGAAAGCAGCTCCACCGAGAGGGACCTGGGAGTTCTGGTTGACACCAAGTCAACCATGAGGCAGCAGTGTGCCCTCGTGGCCAAGAAGGCCAATGGGATCCTGGCTGCATCAGGAGCAGTGTTGGCAGCAGGTGGAGGGAGGGGATCCTGCCCCTCTCCTCAGCTCTGGTGAGGCCGCACCTGGAGTACTGTGTGCAGTCCTGGGCTCCCCAGTATAAGATGATTAAGGGACTGGGGCATATATCCGATGAGGAAAGACTGATTGAGCTGGGCCTGTTTAGCCTGCAGAAGAGAAGACTGAGAGGAGATCTGTTCGATATGTATAAATATCTGAGGGGAGCATGTAAGGAGGAAGGGGCCAAACTCTCTTTAGTGGTGGCCAGTGACAGGACAAGGGATAATGGGTACAAGTTGAAACACAGGCAGTTCCATCTCTATGTGAGGAGGAATTTCTTTCCTGTGAGGGTGAAAGAGCCCTGGCACAGGGTGCCCAGGGAGGCTGTGGAGTCTCCTTCTCTGGAGATCTTCCCAACCCGCCTGGATGCCGCTCTGTGCCCCGTGCTCTGGGTGTCCCTGCTGGCACAGGGGTGTTGGACTGGATGATCTCTAGAGGCTCCTTCCAATATCAGTCATTCTGTGAGTCTGTGGAGAAAATTACTTGGGTTGATTTTAAATGTGCAGAAGGCCCTACAAAACCCACAGCAACAAAGGGGAATTTATCAGAGGTAACCAGACAGGATATAATAGTTGAAAGAAAACAGAGCAGACCTGTGGAGCCTTTCCAATGGAAGATGTTACTACAAAACAATATGGATAGCTCCATCACCATAGCAAAGCATTTCATAATGGCACGGGCCTTCTTCTGCAAGAGAACATAATTTAGGCAGTATTTAAGCATGTAAGTCCTAGTTTAAGAGCCACAAAGACATGTTTAATAGCTGTATTGAGAACAGCATTCTTGTATTTCGATGCAATTTTTAAGAGAATCTGCACATGCAGCAGGTCCTTAAGAACAAACTCTCAAGCAGAAGGAAAAACTGCTTTAATACCAGCAATGCTGACTACACTGCAGCAGCATAGTCACAGATTGAAGACCAGATGCAATATATCAATTGTATGAGATGTCCCTCACAACAAAAATGAAATCAAAAGTCAGAAGTTCTCTCACGAAAACTGTAGCAAGATTTACTTCTGCCAAGGAAGTAGTCACAGCTAGCTAACGTCACAACTTTCTTACAATCACAAACAAGAGAATGAGTGCTGATAATCAATATGCTCTTTCTTAACTTAGATAACTGGGAAGGAAGCATAACTGACGCAGCCCAAGAAATACTTTCCAAAGATTTTAATCTTACACACACCATGTTACATATGTGTTGATGGAAAGATACACATAAACTCAAAATCCCAATTACAAGCAATTAAATATCATATAGCTCACAGTTGGAAACTGAAAAAAGAGTCAATTTTCTCACAAATTTATTCCCCATAACTAACAATACATTTTCATCCAAAGATAAACAGTGGGAGTTGCCAATAAAGCATGCACCATAAATTCAAACTTAAATATATAATTAATCTGTATATAATAGAACTTTAGGAACTTGCCCAAGTCTGTCTAAATTGAGCTAATAAACCTAAAACACTGACTGTCAGGCACAGCACACCTACCGCTTTTAACTGTTTCATATCTTAAGACATACTATAAGATTTCTGCTATTGAAATATGCTCATGGTACTCCATCTAGTGGTCATATACCTTTCAGTTTTCTGGAGTTTAAGTGATTATTCTAGGCTCCAAAACACAATAAACAAAGCATAAGCTTATTAGAGAGCTACAGAACAAGTCACTAATTATAATTATTTGCACTAATACTTATGAAGACATACCAGAATAAATAAGAGCACAGTAGAAAAACAAATTCCACGTTTAAAATCCAGTTTTGAGCAACACTACTGTGTTCAGGGAACAGCTCCAAATTTGGGGGTTCATACATCTTTCTACACTTCTAATTCTTCTATATTCACAAGATTCAAGTCTTTCTCCTCCTTTTACTAGTTCAGACAGGTACATGTTCCAATTGCCTAGACCATTAGCTGCCAATATTACACTGAAAGTATTGACCCTTGAACTTCTCTAAGCAGTCTTATGACCCGCCCAGATAGCATGCTGCAAGGTTTATCTCCCCCCCCACCACCATTGGAAACTTCATATTTCATGGGAATAAATGCTTACTGAATCATGCTTTATGCTATAAATGGAAACAAATTTATATATAACACTGTTGGGCCATGTGAGGCCACATACAACACCAGAGAAATAGCTCTAAAGTCAAAACAAGCTTGGCAAAAAAGCTCGCAAGCCAATTTTTCCAGGAAAATAGAATTGCATCCCTCAAATAATTCTGCTGTGTGCCACCTCTTTTGAGCACTCTTTTTAAACTTACTGAAGACTGAGTTCTCTTAGAAATTTAAACTCAATCCCTCTTGGATTGCAAAACAATAAGAACGAAGCTTCCCTCAAGGTTCTTAAAAGAAAATAAACTACCAGTAGTTTTCTGCTAAAGCACCTACTACATCAGATGACATTCATCTGCACAAGAATTAGTGTCAGGGCAAGAGAGGGTGCAAATAAGCCTGGCAGAAATAGGACTGAAATACCACTTATAATCATCTCTGTACTAGGGGCAAATGAGGAAAAGCCTAGATAACCATCAGGTGACGTTGAGATTTAACATCTTACTCTGCCCACAACAGTGCTCTGGCAAAGAGCAATCCTTCTTAAAACACCGACGCAAGTATTAGAACAAGAGTAAGAAGTAGCACTGGCGAGGGCATCAAACTGGACTATAGATGAGTAGCTTGTACATACTTTAAAACAAAGCCTCTTTCTAAATATTAAGCCTACAGTGCTAGCATTTCCATTTGCCTTTTGATTGCTTCAAAAGCCTGTAAAATGATACCAAGAGCTATCATATTAAACTATTCCTCTCCCATTAAACTCTTTCTGTAGAAATCCTGTTTTTCTTGCATTCATATATTTCAGTAATCCTACCAGCAGATGAAGAGGATAACGAGATGCCTTGGATAACGAGTAAGGTACAAAGATCACGTACCTTTAATAACTTCAAAATGAAAGTATCCAAAGACAACCAAGGAACTGGATGTGCAAATTGCAAACACATTAAACAACCATAGAAACTATGTACATTGAATTCCAGGCTCCAAAAATCAACATCCTCCACTTGTAATACCATATAAACAGCCATGTGTTGTATTCTGTCTTGACATAAACAAGTATTTAAGTGTTTTGACACTAAATACTATAAAACATGATATATTGATATATTCCAACTATAACATGTAGTCACACTCTGTTTAGAGATTAACTTTATATTTGTAAAATATAATCTATAGCCATAACTGAGTCCCCAAACAGCAGATAAAGACTATTTACAAAGATGGATCTACCTTATAGCCTCTCCTGAATTCTCATAGCTTTATTCAGCTTTAATCAGTATTACTCTGTTTCAGCTTTGCTTTCGCTAACTTAAAGGCTTGGTTAACTCCCCCCCCCGAAACATATTTCCCTTTTTTATTACTTCTGTTTGAGGTCACTTGATATTTGTACTATATCAAAATGAATGTCCCCTAGAATCTTCAAGAGAAACTACTGATCTCAACTTGTGCATACTTTAATAGTGTTTATCCACATCCCTGTGGATAAACCCATTCATCCCTGAAAATTTTAAACAGGCTTATAAAAGTGAGATGCCTTTCTGGAAACTGAGCAGCTTTATTGCTTTAGTGTCCCATATTTTTCCACATATAGGCTTTTTTTTTCCACCTAGAATTATTACCAGAGGAGACTTTTCCAGCTGCCTTCAGCCTTCTTCAACTGCTGAAGGAGGGAAAAAAATATTTTAAATACAAGCAACATAAAAATATATTTTCTCAGAGGACAAATGTCAAGTTTCCTGATGTCTGGAAAAACAGAATTCCCCTAAGTTGCCTCAGTGAGCTAGCAATAATTTTTCTTCACTATTTGTGAAGCAAACATGCATCAGCCTGGCAGAAACTTAAAGCTACTTTATAAATACAAATATCCGGTTCGGTGATTGAGTTGGTATCTACATGGATTTATGTGATGTTCACTTAAGTCCAGCACAAACTACGCACATGCAAGCGACCACTAAGTCAGATAGCCACCTATGCTTAAAATTAACTTCAACAGCTACACCCACCCAACAGAGAAACTGGTCCGTTTTAAAGGTCTAGTCCTCAAAATTTCTAAGTACAGACCCTTCCATTTGCATAGGAGCATAGTGCAGTGTCAAGAAACAGATGACTAAACTCGATATACCATATTAAGTTTGTTGCATAAGATCTTCTATATGAGAAAAATAATCATACAGTTGTGAAAGTCACAAGTTTAAATTCAGGTGCGATGAGCTCTACTTCTATCAAGACTGAAATATGTGATCCTGCTTTAGCTTTAAAGGGCATGAGTAGGAGGAAGAGATGAAAAAGAGGTTATGCTGTGGTACTGTGCTGTGGCATTGTGCTGCATGAGAGCTACTCCTGAGAGTAGACTGAAGGCCAAATCCAGCAACAGCCTACATCTGATATTTGCTAACTGATATTACATATGATAATAAGTAATTATTTCAAAGCAGTTAGTCCTCTGTTTAGAGGATAGTAACTTTCTTCACTTAGTGCTCTACTCCATGCAGCAGCACAGGGAAGCTGCTTTGCAGGAAAGCACACAAGGCAGATCTGAACTCAGAATGAATGAATCAGCAGAAGAAATACCAAATCAGAATGAGTCCTACATCATCTTTCCAGTAACTACTTTCTTACAAAAGCAAAACACTTAAAGCATTACCCTGGGACATGAGATGCACCATACTTTTCTATAGGTTGAGATTCATGGAAAGCAAAGATGAAGATTGGAAAGACAAAGCTGACATTCTCTTCAAATCCAGACTGAAGCCTTAACAAGGAGAAAGGGGAAGGGAAAAAAAAAAGCAAACAAAAAAAAAAGGATTTGAAGACCAAAGATCTTTTAGGAAATCCAAGTGTTGTCTTTACAATATATTTATACTGTCTTTATTCAATACCTGGCGAGCTAAATTTTTGCATGAATTTTAAAACTTAAAGAGATCTATTGGGTTTACATGTAATACCCAAGACTGTATTAGATACAACAGCTTCTCCTTCAAATACTCAAGCCTGCTTTATATGCTCAAATTATAAAAACAGAACCAGTCACGATGATCAGGGAATTATTCAGATTTCACACTGCTTTCACATATCCTCCGTATCAGGCCCCTTTTGTGCATTGTTATTTTAAATACAGGTGAAACACTTTCTCCAACTTAGTGTATGTAAAGCCTTTCATTATATGTACATATACTAAGAGCATTTATTTACAGCTCAGCAGAAGAAAAGCCAAACTGGTACACCAAACACCCTCTTAATTGCTTACCTATCCTGAAGTGTAACTTTAATTTTATGTAATGCAGAACACATTATTTTGTCACTGAGGTAATTTATCATTAACATATTATTTGATAGAGCATCAGATATCCCTCCTGAAGTCCTTCTGATCTATAAAGAAAGGATCTTAAGTAATTCATCGTCACTTCAAGACATTATACCACATCCAAGTGGGCGTGCTCAAAGTGCGTAGGAATTTGCCCCTGATAAGACTGCTGGTTTAAGGGACAAGCTCAGCCACTTCTATGGGTGACCATAGTCACCACACTAAGCCACGTGGCAGGGCTCAAATCAAACCTCATCAGGAATGCACAGGGAGAGGACCAATCTAGGCCATTGGCACGTATAAAGTAGCAAAACCTGAACTCAAATAATCAAGATATGTTACATGCTGGGTACTGGTTTGAGAAGCTCATTGCCAAACAAGTTCTCAGTTCAGGCAACCAAACTGCACGTGTTGCTCCAGCAAGCTAAATCAAACAGAAAGAACCTTACAAGATGTAAAATGTTGACAGGGTAGCTTGTTTAATCGAATTAAACTAGCTTGACTAATAACAGCTGCGTAGTTTTTTTTTTCTTCTTTAACTATTCAGCAAGGCTACTCACTCTTTCAGTCAGCTGAAAATCCAACTTTTGTTCCACTGCAGAACCATACGAAAACTTAAGACACATTGCACTTTCCTAATAGCATGCTATTTTCAAACCCTTTTTGATTATTACCATCCTAGAAACATTTACAAATTGGAAAAGACAAGGCATATTTTATAAAACGCAATCTAATTAACCCATTTGAAAGATACATTTGAAAGATACCCATTTGAAATGCATTTCTCTTAAATATATCAAAGAAGACCAGCTGTAGTGTTGACAGTAAAAACAGGGAACTGATAAGACACCTGCCACAGAAATACGTTGGAGAATCTACACAACTTCAGAGGTACTTGCAGTTCACCTCTGTCTCCTGCTGTTAACAAAGACTGGGTGGTTTGCATCACCTCTGATGCAGAGGTGCGCACTCTGAGCCAATATTTGGCTTATCTGAACCAACATCACCAACAACTGCTAGCTTAAGCTCATGGCTTCCCATCTGCACATTCTGCATTTCAAGACAAGACAATGGACAACAGTTTCAGTATTTTCCCTGGTACTGGAAAGCTTCAGCAATCGTTCACAAGCAAGTGGTGACAGTAAGATCACACTAGCTACCAATGCTGAACAATGTTTAAGCAGGACATTTTGCCAAAATCTAAACTCAAAGAATGAATCCTAGAAGGTGCTTCTAAAAAGCAGTTCAGGGGAAAAGTGTGTTTTCTTTTCTCTAAAGAAAGACATCTTACCAGCCTATTCTACAACTATTACAACTGGTAAGAATGTTGTGTTCATATCTGCTTAAGAAATTTTTCAGATAATAAAGCTTAGAAACATCAACAGCTCAAAAGCAGGTAAGAATCACAGATTTAAGTCTTTTTTAAAAAATCTGTTGTAGCAGAGAAAAATGCTATCTCCATATAAATTTCTTCTTTAGAAAAAACAAAAAAGTACAATTTCCTCCCAAATGCCCCAGTGCTTGACAGAAAAGCTATAGCAGATTCAGAGGAGAAACCTATCTAGCTTAGAATAAAGGAACCCCTGAGACCACTGTCCGCTTATTACGTGACTTAAACCGTGTGGGAACAGGAACAGGTGATGATGTGAAGAGTATTTAGGATCACAAGAGGGATGTAATAGCAGGGACAAAATACAGTTGAAAGAGGAAGGTCAACTTCAGCATTGAACTGCACAGGCAAGAGATAGGAAATTAGTTCTATACATCAAGCAAATGGAAAAGACTGAAAATCTGCTGTGAATAATAAGTCACTATTTCCAATGCCTAAAATAGTGCTGGAAGACCCCATCCACAGAATCAAAGAATCACAGAATGGTTAAGGTTGGAAGAGACCTATAGAGGTCATCGAGTCCAGCCCCCCTGCTCCAGCAGGGACACCCAGAGCTCGAGGCACAGGATGACATCCAGGTGGGTTGGGAAGATCTCCAGAGAAGGAGACTCCACAGCCTCCCTGGGCAGCCTGTGCCAGGGCTCTGTCACTCTGTCACCCTCACAGGAAAGAAATTCTTCCTCACATGGAGATGGAACTTCCTGTGCTGCAGTTTGCACCCATTACCTCTTGTCCTGTCACTGGCCACCACTGCGAAGAGCTTAGCCCCTTCCTCCCTATATTCTCCCTTCAGGTCCTTACACATATTAATCAGATCCCCTCTCAGCCTTCTCTTTTCCAAGCTAAACAGCCCCAACTCACTCAGTCTCTCCTCATATGAGAAATGTTCCAGGCCCTAGTAAGTAATCGAGAGTAAGACTGAGGCAGTCATCCACTTTCTCACTTTATAGTTTCTACAATCACTTATTCTGCCTCCTAAAAACTCTGCGCAGCAAGCCATCGATGTAAAAATATCTGAACATTTGTAAGTACCAAATGAATTAACGATCAAAAAAATATTTTCTCACTCATCTCAATGAGGCCTGTTATAAGCATATTAAAAGTACTGTTTTGGAGGGCTGGGAATTGGTGATTATTTCACCTGTGGCATAAAAATACTTCAATCCTTTTCATGCTCCCTTAGAATATATACACCCTTCTTCTGCTCTTCTCCCAAAAGACCTGATCCCCAGAGAAGGTAATGTACAGTGGACATGCATGCATATGTAACAATGTCCTTTATCAGGTGGTCCCTGAGCCATTTGTGTTAAGTCTGCTATTACATACTCTTTGAGCCAATAATCTAACTATAGACCATGAAGAAATGTTATTTTTCCTTAAATTACAGCTACTCCCACCACACAGGGCTATGACAACACAGGACTATATGTTCTGACGAGCAGCACAAGAAAGTTGGCTCAGACCACATTCAGCACCAGCAAGATCGATCAGCTTCAAGTAACCGCCTCGCTGAAACTCCTTAACTAATCAGGACAAGGAACTACTAAAGCATTTGCCTTAGAGATAAGAAAACCACAAAGAAAAATAGATATATATATTGCGAATAAGAGCCCCAAGAAGAAGCGCTGACAGAATCTGGCTCAGGCTGTTAAATATGTCCTCTCCTGTGTGCAGCCTAGCAAAAAAAAGGGACGTACTTCTCCCCAGGTCCCTGTGCCCCAGTTTACAGCTGCACCTCGCCACACATCCACTTGCAGCAGTTTAATTTAACTAACGGGCACAAGTGCGAGCCAGGAGGGGCACACACCACCCGCCAGCACGGGCGCAGCTCCGGCAGCGGCGACAAGTGGAACACATTACAGCCCGGCTTGCCAGCGCTCATCCATCACCCCGCACGAGGCAGCGACAAAAGCCGTGCTTCGACTGCAAAACGACCAGGCAGCAGCAAGGTGGACGTTTACTTCCCACGCGGCAATGCCAGCCAGGGCGCAAGGCGCTGAACCTCGCCCGCTGCGCGCGGAGCGGGCGGCGCGCAGGCCTCCCCGCGCCCCTCAGGCACAAGCCCCGCTTGTCCCGCGGCAGCGCCCGGGGAGGCGGCTCGCCCCGAGGAAGGCTTGGGGGCAGCGCGGGCTCCCGGCGCCCTCCAAGTGTCCCGCGCGCGAAGCACCCGCCG
>VZSG01000343.1:382297-410271 GCA_013398315.1 Nothoprocta pentlandii | reverse complement strand
GGCAGCCCGCGCTGCCGGGCACGGCCACGCCCCGCCCCCAACCTGTCCCCGCCGCGCGCGCACACACCGGGCGGGGCTCCTGATTGGCCCTCCGTTACCTGCCCGGCGGCGGAGCCCCGCCCTCATTGGCCAGGCAGCCTTGGGGGGGGGGGCAGCCGGAAGCTCCCGCCCCTGCCGGGCAGCGCCCGCCCTCCGCGAGGCGTCGCCTGCTGCGCAGCCCCGCGCGGGTGGCGGCTGCGGCCAACGGCCGCCAACGGCCGCCAACGGCCGCGGCGGGGCCTGCCCTCCGGTCCCCGCGGGGGAGCAGCGGCGAGCGCTCTTAGTGCCGGTGCGTGTTCAGTGCGTGCGCGCGGCTTCGGTGCGGCGTGTGATGCGGCGAGGGGCTCTGCGAGAGGTCAGACGAGTTTTAGGTGCAACCTGCGAAGTGTGCGGCTTTGGGAAGCCTCGTTTGCCGCGCCAGTTAATCGTTCCGAGCCTGCAGGCTGGTCGTGCTTTATCTTAAGGTCTGGCTTTGCCCCTCTAATAAACAAATCTCTTACAAATCTCTTATTTTTATTTAAAAAAAAATCTTCATGTGTTTATAGATATTTTTCATCAATGAGAATTTTGTCTGAGAAACCAAGCAGTGATACAGCTAAACTCAGTAGTTACATGGCCATGGGTGCAGTATATAAATGCTGGTAGCGTTTGAGACCATCAGAGTTTGCACACATAGATTTATTTATTTTTGTTTCTAAACTACTGTGTAGCACTATAGTCTGTAGTTCTGCCAGGTCTGCTTTTGCTGACCTGTACACGTCTCAACACTGATGCATGGTGCGATTCAGTGCCCCAGATGAGGGTGAAAATGTGATTCCATGCTGATGCTTAAAAACCATTGCACGAGCTCCTTGTAGCTGGGGCTGTGTTCCCCAGAAATACCTCCCACAAAAGAGGCCCATTGTTTTTGGATGCTTCACAAATGCATCTGTAACCAATAAGGCTTCAAATAGTTGAGGAAACTTTTTCATAAAACTGGAGAATAAAAAGTCCAAATACCCAAATGTGTAGCTTACACTTAAGGAATTATGAATGTGAAGGATCTTGCCACATTACAAGTTTTTTGCAGGCTGACTCTCAAGATTTGTTTATTCAAATGTGTGAGCCATGGTTAGATTTATTTAGGTGCCTCACACAACTTGAGTGTGTGTATTGCTGCTCATGGTCTCTTCAGGAAAGACAGTGGTCAGAAAGGGAAGCCAGCAAGGCACACTAGAGAGACCTTTTTAATTGTAGAGTTTTTGATTCACAAAACCAAGACCTGACATGTTTATGAGTCACTGTTCCAGATGGTAAATGAGAAAATTAAAAACTGGTGGGATGCATACATTTGCTGAATATATACATGGGCAGGCAGCTATGTAAACTTCTATGTGGAGTGTCCAGAATAAGCTCTTCTAGGATCAGCTTCATCCTCTCCCCTCCCCATCTGTAGTATAGTGCCTAGTACATTCAGATCTCAGTCTCCCATAAGTAAACATGCTTTACATTTTCTATAAAAAATAGATGACTGTTTTCTAAAATAAGATCATGTTGTCAAAGTGCTTTAATGTTAGTCCCAGTTCTGACAAAAAAGATGAATAGTCTCCTGAATTAATAGCTGCTTAAGTGGAAAATGGCAAAACCTAACCAAATTTGTCATAAACAAACATTTCCTATATATGTATTTTATCATACAGCTTTGCTGGAAATGGGACAGTGTTCCAAACTGAAAAAAAAATATCCTGAAGGACACCTTTATAGGTAAAGATATATAGGAGAAGGGAAAAAACAACAACAAAGTAAATGGAAGCTTTTTTAGGAACATTAGACAAGAAAATTATCTGGAAGTTGAAAAGCAGAAGTAGTAAGTTAGCAGCTGGGAAATGCTGAAGATGAATAATTATAGTTAAGTATATGAATGAAAAAAATTGGCTCACTGCCTAAAGAAAATTGAGAATGATTTTTTTCTTTTTAAAAGAAAAGTCAAGTTCAACAAAGAGAATATCCTAACAGTGGCATAACTTCCCTACTGCTTTGAAATATTGCCAATCTCAGAATAGTGGGAATACAGTAAGCACATTTGTTACTTACTAGGCAGCAGGGTGACACAATTATAACATATGGATCTAATATATGTTTTATTCAATCATTACCTAGGAAGGATGCTAGAAAATAAAAGATAATGGTAAAAACTTTTGAACTTTCAGGACCAACCAAGTAAACTAAAGTAACTTGTCAAGAATCTCTGGCAAAATCCTCCAAACTCAGATGTAGGAATCACATGTAAGAATTCAAGACCATTTGACTATGTAGTATCAATAAGCAGGATTTGATGGAATTTATGCCTGTTGTTTAACTTTGTTAGCATTTCACTTGCCCAAAGGTAACGGTATGGATTTTAAGCTTCTCTGAAGGCATAATGCTATATAACATTCTAGTTAACATAGTATTATATGAAACCAACAACATATATGTCTCAGGTCTCTATTCAGTGAGTATATGTTGTTGAGACCTTCAATGTGATGAATTAAAAAAAAATGAAATCTGAAAAGTAATTAATGATACCTTGGATATCATCACTGAATAGAAACCTGATCAGCAAAATATAATAAGGATCTGGTTTTACTCCAGTCCTGTTCATTGCCTTCATTAACTTAAGTAAAGAAAGCATTAAATCATTACTAATATATTTGTAAATGTAAAGAAATTGAAGGGATAGTAAATATTTGTAGGAAGACAGTAATTCTGAGGTGCAGCCTGGATTTAAGGGAGACGGAACTTAGTGAAGTGCCTGGTTTAATAATGATGAGTGCAAATATATCCTAGAAAAAAGAATGTAATAATGCACACTGCAAAAGCATTGTAGTGTGGTTATGAAGAGCTCTAAATGGTCAAATTTGGATTTCAAAGCAGAGGACTATTAAGAAGTGATAATAACAGCATAGTTGCTGTTATTATATATGACATTCACCAAACTGTTATTGAAATAATTGTATTAAATTTTAAACAGATAATTGAAAAATTGAAAGGGACAAGAAAATCTGCTTTGCAATGAGAAACTGAAGAAGCATCTGTTTAGCTTATATAAAACCTTGTTCAAAATGTACTAGGCTTTTCAAATATCAAATGACTTTTTAATCTATCTGATGCAAGCACAGTGAGAACTTGTAACAGGCAGGTGGAATTATACTGGTTTAGAATAAACATAGATCCTTTTCTTATAGCTACAAGAAGACTTGTTTGAGACTTGTTTGGTATGATTTTCCAAAGAGCTTGATAGAATCCATCAACAGTATTCTGATTTAAGACTGAATATTTTTTCTGGACTCTGGTCGTTAAATCATCCTCACATTATGAGCACAAAACAGAGTTCATTTACAAAGTTATATTATTGAAGTAAAGCTAGATGATTGTAATATAATAATATTCTGGACTTCAAATCCATTCAATTAGGGAAAGATCAGAGAAGGATACCAAATCATAACAGAGGATGTGGTTGGACTAAGTGTTAAAAATAGAGGAAATAAGGGAGTACTCACTAAATGTTAAATCCACAGGCAGACTGAAGCCTTTTTTTTTAATCAGAGGTTGTCCCCATATCTACAAAGTCTTATTCATCCTAATTTCAGAAACCCCAGAGAGTGCAGAACAAGAGGATATACACATTTCCACTGAGCAGATGCATCCTAAGTTTCTTTGTTGTTTCCTTCATTCTGCTTGTAAAAAAGAGCATGTCTCATAAATGGAAATACAAAAAAAAAAAAAACCCAAATCTGTTATCCTATACATGGAAAACTGTGTATATCATGTAGTGAAAAAGCGTAAGATTTAGTGGAAGTTTCAAGGTAAAGTACTGGCAGCCTGTAACTGTTGTTGATGAAATTCTATGCATACCTACTTCACAGAATGATGTTACTAGTTTCTTTAAGCCTCACTATTTTAAGCCTACTAATAGAAAATTACCTGAATTGATTAGTTGGGTTTTTCTTTTTTTTTTTTTTTTTTACAAATGTAATTTCTATCCATTAGTGGAAATAGTCTAGGATCATTATAACCAACTAATCCTCCTTATTCTACATTGATGCAGTGCATAAATAGAGCTTCTGCTCCTGGTCAGTTAACACTACCTCTGTATAAAAAAAGAACATGTTAATTTTGTGCCCCTCCTACCCTGGCCAGATTCCAACTGGGATAATTATAGATCTATGTAAATAAATTTCTGTGCAAGTTCAGTAGGATACAGAATAATTCACTTCCTGTTTTTCCACTGACTCATAAGTCATTTATGACACTTCTTTGAGTATTCAGTTTAATTCAGGCTTCAGGGTAATAGTCCTTCTTCAATGTTACTTAGAAGAACTTGTCCATGACTATTAGTAAGAACCTTTATAGAATTGAGCAGAATTCCACTTAATTCTGTTCTACTCTGAATGGCGTACAACAAATGTTTGACTTCAAATCTGATAAGAAATTGCTGTAAAACAGAATCACAGAATCACAGAATATTTAAACTTTGAGTAGCTACTCTGAATTTGTTTTATGTTTGTTTTTTTGTCTAAACCCCATTTAGTTTGGGTTAAACTGAGGTAGTATAAGCTACATGGAACAGAAATGGATAAATAAGATTTTGCAACAATGTTATTAACTCCCATCTTGAAACAATTAGAGCTTAATGGTGCAATTAATATATTATTATCATAACATAGTGTTGCAGTGTCCTTTTAAGAAAGGGCTTGTGTCATGTCATAACCACACTGGCAGCTTAAATGCATCCAGTGGGACATTAGAGCTGCACGCAGGTCACTGCAGCCTTCAGCAGAGAGTTGTTCTGCTCAGCAGTGAAGGATTCACAACTAAGCCAGACAGAGTGCTCATTCCTAGATTTCGTATCATAGATGGAAGTTTTTCTTCATGGTGTCCAGGAAGTTTCCCTTTAAACTACAGAAAAATTCTAGCAATTGAATTATTCAATATTCCTGATGCAGTAGTAGGTATTACATTCCTTATTTCACAAGCCAGTTGTGTTCTACTTTCAGTATTAATATTTGTGACTCCCCGACCTGCCGTAAGCTAAGAACAGTCTGAAAAACGTGGCTGATACTCCCTCAGCACATAAAAATAATTCAAGGCTTCATTTGCAACAACAAACTCTGTTATTGCCTTGGCTGTTTATTCACCTAGTTTGGCATAACTTCCATTTCTTTAACACTTGGTAGATAAATTCTTGAAACACTAAGAGTTTGGATAAATGTTCCTGGTTTCAAAGCAAGTTTATACATAAATTCCAAAACTTGTGCCGAGAAACAATGAGATGTGAGCTCTGTTCAGCTGAAATGATTGAGCAGTGTGCACGATGATGCGGCTCCAAAAGCTCGTAGATCTTATTTCCATGTCAGATTAACTCATGCAGCAAAGATCTTTGCTGGCAAAAGTGAACAATTTCCATTGTATGAGGTTCACAAGAAAAGAGAACAGATTTTTTGTCTATGATGTGCTCGTCCAGTATCCATTACAGTACTGTACTTAGGCTCTTGTTTTGCCAGTACAAATATGTAGTCCAAAAAATAGACTTGTTAATGGTAGTTTGTTAATGGTAGTGTGTAATGGTAGTGTGCCAATTCATCTGAATGTCACTTATAGTAATTATGTTAGTTATACTGCCATAAATAAAGCCCAATAATAAAATAATCTATACAGTATTTATTTTTATTAGCTGCATAATTGCTAACTTTTATAGGCTTAAGGTTTGGCAGATATTTAAACTGCTTGTTTTTGTTCTGTTTGACTTTAAAAAAAATGCATCCACTGATTTAAATTAACTTTTCAAAGCCATTTTTAGGTAGCTGAAGAACAATCTTTAAAAAAATACATGTCCTGAAACAAAAGAAATGATTTGAAGGGTTGGAGTTTCCTGTCGCTTTATAATTTTTGCATGTTTACAGACTCTCATGGTGTACCGCAACAATAAGCCTTATTCACATAGACAGCCACAATGCAACGCCTAGAAATAATCACATGAGAAACGGCTGCAAGAGTGAATTTGTGTATACAGTGTAAATAAAATCGTAAAACAGAACGCTAAAATCATTGTGACTAATACATAACGAAAGGAAAAAGCCAAATATTTCCCAGGAAATGAAGATGAACTCAATCTTTGTTGGCCTATGCAACTTCTATGAACCTTTTTTGTGATTGTAATCTGATACAAAACTATGCGCAATGTCTCCTTATCGAAAAATAAATCAAATGATTATTTGAAACCTTCCAAACTTGTTGTGTGTGCCACCATCAGCTACAAGATGTTTTATCTTTCCCAGTGCAGCTTGTTTGAGTTGATACCCACAGTGGGATACAGCCCCAGAGCTGTGTTTCTTAACTGCCTTTAAAGGAAGTTATCTTCTGAGACTGTTGAATACCAACTGTTTCACTGTTGAATACTGAAAAATATTGGGATGGACCAAAGCTGCCTAGAGAACAGTGCAGTGTCTTGGAAGGACACATTGAATTTGCTTAGCTGTTACGCACAACAACCTTGAACCAACACAGCAAACTTCAAGCTACCTGCTCTGTTATTTTTCCTGCCAAATGTGATAAATGTAAGTTCATGAGGGTTTGTCAGTGATCTTTTCATGACCTGTACAAAGGAAAAAGGTAATTTTAGATTTGATTTTCTAAGTTTTCCTAATTTATGTTGTTCAAATAGATACAGAGAAAAGTTAGAGAAGTTGCTTATTTTAATTGCATCTGCAAAGAAAATAACCTATCAACAAAACAATCAGGTTATTGCGTGTTAGCAAGCTACAGATATACTAATGTGTATAGTACTATCTGTAAGCAACCCTAGCATCTGAGAGCTTTCTGTAGCTCATTAAACAATGTAGATAGCTTTTTTCTTTTCTTTTTTTTTTTTTTTTTTTTTTTTTTTTTTTTTTTTTTTTTTTTTTTTTTTTTTTTTTTTTTTTTTTTTTTTTTTTTTTTCATGTAGAAAAGTATTTTCACTGAACTGGTCTGAATTTTTTAAATAATGTGTACTCCATCCACTCACGTAATATGTCTGCTAGATGAGAGAAGTTCAAGGAAATAGACTTTCAATTTTGCGGAAGGTGAAACAGTGACATGTGGTGGGGGAAGTAATTTGCGTTGATCCCTGGAAGATTCTGTCTGCACAGAACAAGTTGACTTCCCGTCCTTTGCAGGCAAATCTCATGTGCCGGAAGATGAAATTGCGAAATGCAGTTTTCATCCTGCAGCCCCTTCATTAGTAGGTTCTCCCCTAAACACAGTCCCAGCTGTCCTCTGAGCGAATAAATCCTTTGGAAGCTGTCTTGGCTCCTCTTCCAATTTCTAAATAAGCTGTAAGGAGACCTAGGGAGACAAAGTTACTGGCAAACTTTAGTAGCTACACAGTGACAAATTTCTAATAAATTAGCAGTAAATCTCACATATATAAACAGCTACATAAACATATACATTATATTTTGCACACACACACGTATCATCTACAAGTATTATAAACATACTAGTAAAAAAAGTGTGCCATTTCTTCTGATATAAATTTTGCTCATTCTCAGTGCAATTGCTCAATTCTGTGATAATAGTGAAAAAAATACTGTGAATGCTCCTGCTTTAAACGCAATTTCATTTTATGTATCTATTTATATCCAAACAACTCTATAATACATCAGGCAGTGAAAAATAGGTCTTCAGATCTTAGTGTCTTTTGGATCCATGTTTGAATAAGTGACAGATGCGACCAGGCAGAGAGTCTGCTCTCTCTCTTGCTAGCTCAGCCAGGTTGCCAGTTGTGTTGGGTTTTACTCACAAGGCCATCACCTTGGGCCTTAACTGTAATAAAAGGAGTCCTCTGAGTTTCTGATGTACAGATCTGTTTGGGATCCACACGTGTTGCAGTATCATTTCAAGTCTCATGAATTGCTGAATTTTATTAGATCATGTTTCCATTTTTTAGCTCTTTAGATTTCATATTAGAATCTAGTTCATATTTCCTCATTGTCTACGTTATTTTATGACAAATCGCTTTGTCTTATTTCTAATTCTAAGCCCCTGATTATTTTCCTTTGTGAAGTCTGCTTCAACTTCGTTCTTTGGAGCAATCACTGCTTTTTATTCTTGTTCTTATCACAGACTCTTTCCTGCTTACATTCTTCTTCAGATTACTGACCATGTAATTACTTAGCCTTGAAAGGAATGCAAAAAATATCTTTAACCTGTTCTAAAAATTGGGCATATCCCTAATTAAATTTAAACGAGAGTTTCGTAACCTGGGAGATGGTTAGAAAATGCTGAGCTAAGTAGATGATCCTGGGTAAAATAACTGAAGCAGGAAGGAGTATATAGAGGTTAGTGTTAGAAATAAACGGCGTAAGTGGCAAAATAACATAACGGAGAAAGGAAAGAAACAAAGTATTTAAGCCACATCATTAACAGATCGCCAGTTAGGACTTAAGCATGAGAGGAATAGTGTAAAGGAAATTCAGACTTCCAGCTAACAATTCTGGTGCAGCAGCTTTAACTTCTTGTAATTGTAACCTGATAATTTCCTGGAAACTCTTAATGCGGAAACACATGGAACCCCCTGAAAGGCAAGTTGTGTAAGCCAAACATGCTGCTTTACTGCTAAAATGAACCTGAAGTCTGAATTTAGTCTCTTTTTTTTAAGGTCTGTCACACTTTTTATAGAGCTGCAGTGAACCAAGGTAAATGGACATGGTACATAAGACCATGAGCTTAAAAAAGAGCAATTCATCAAACCGTAACAAAAGAATATAATTTTGTCTCAGATGGCTAAGACCTGTGAACAAGCACTAATTCCTGTCCTCTGTCACCTTCAACAATTAACTGTTTCTTGCTCACAAGCCCTTAGCAGTTTTGGCTGAAAGAATGAACAGTTCAGATTTATTAAGCTGAGTAAGGTGCCCTAGAAAACTGAGACTGTCTCTTTTTCGTTTAATAAATTGTTTTGTTCTAGCAGCCATAGAAGCTAACGAAACTTAAGCCAGCTCCTGAACAGGGACGTGAGCAGTGCTGCCCTGTAACTACATATGTGCCTTGCTGTCCTGAGCAGCTCCCGTAAGGGCATGTGGTTTCCAGCCCTATTGCCCATTTCCTCAGTGCACAGGCTCACCTTTTCTTAACCTATATCCTCATTTCAACTCCAAGCGTGGTGATAGTGTGGAAGCTCCCCAGTGGCAACGTTAGGTCTGGAGCATCCCACGGGAGAGACACAGGATGAGGCCCAAGGCAATATAGGGGTGCAAAATGTTAAGGAGAAGCCTCTTGTAGTGATCTGATACCGCAGTGTCTGACTCCAAATCCTGGCTTTTGCCACAGCCTGTGTGAAGGGAAGTGTCCTTCTCTTTGAGGTGCAGCTACTACAGATCTAGACATCCAGGTGCTAGATACCTGGCTGTCCGCCCCGCTATGGTCCTGCATGAGGTTCTCTCTCAAGCTGCAGAGTAAGAGAGGACAAAAGCATAAAGCTGGATCTTTGGCAAGGATCCTTATATGCCACGCTTGCACCACACAAGGAAAATTGATTTTAAGACTCTTTAAAATCAGTGTGGATTTTATTCTCATTATTTTTCAACCCCCGTGCCTCTGCAGTACAGAAGTGTCTGATTTTCTTCTTGCAATTTCCTTATGCAGAAAGGCTAAGAATGACTTGGTCACGGAGGCTGAGCCATCCTCCTGCCACGGGACAGCTCTTCCAGCCTCTATAGCTGTGTCAATGAGGTCAGCATGGTGTGTGTAACCTCTGCCCCTTTTGAAACAAACTAGATTTTATCTGAGCTTTTCTTGAGTAGTAATTTCCTTTGGCACTTCAAAGTGATTCTACTTTTCACTTGGAGTTGCAGAATGAAATAACCCTTCTTCTATTTTGTACTAAGAGGTGCATGAAAACAAAATAACCTCTCTATGTAGTCTTTGTGTTTAGAGTTCCTTAGATCATTTCATTTTGTTTCTTTTTTTTTTCTTTTAAGTAAATTACCTATGGTGCATTAATAGAATTATCTGGATTGTTAAAAGATTTTGCAGCAGTTGAGTAACGCTGGGCTGTGAAGAACAGTGTGCATTTAAATCATTCAACCTAGTACCTTGGGAGTTTATTTAATATAGCTGAAGCTTTTGGCAGATACGCTTTCCAGGGAAATGTCGTAGAATAATTTATCTCTGCTTCTAACTGGTTCTAATAAGTATATCAAAGACTTATCAGGACTTGAACGTACAGTTTTGGAGAGGCATGTGAAAATCAACCGCCATAAGTTAATGAATAAATCAAATAATAAAAAATATTCATAGAAATCTAATGAATTCAGTGATTTGATTACTACTGAAGTCTACTTTAAAAATGTTGCCAGTCCTACTTTCACCAAAAATCGTCCTGCTCCCTGCTACTCTTTTTACAGCAATATCTTATCTACAGAAGACGTGCTCCATCAGTCACCTGTAAATACCCAACAGTAGGCTAAAAAGGTGTGTTTGTTGGATATCAGCCCCCCTGCGGCCTTGTCAAAGGAGCTATTCTCTATAGAAGATTGGTTCAACTACCCTAGATGATACTGATTCTGAATTTCAATGATCATCTGCTGTGTGAGAAGAGCTACTGCAGGACAGGAAAACTGCTAACGTGTAAGCCCAGTTGTGTAAGGAGTCCAGTTAAGGCTGCACTTAGCCATGTGAATAAGATTTCTTTCAGGCTGGCTGTTTCTTTGCTTATATCTTTGAATTTGCTTTTAATGTTAATTCCCTAACCTTGGCTTTCTCAGTAACATGCATCCTCCAGAAAGTCTGTTTTGCCTCTGATGCGCTCTTCACTTCTCCTTGATTCAGCTGATTCCAGGGACGCCATAACCCTGGCGATTCAATTACTTTATTTTCTGTCTGCTATTTCCTTTGCTCGTGTATCATTAAAGCTGAGCCTGCAACTTCAAGGAGGGGTTTTAGCTGCACACTCTGTGAGGTGGTACTCAGGGGAATGAATGAAACAGCTGCCAATGGCAACAGTCCTTGTGCAGGCTTTGCACGAGGCTGGGAAGCCCAGTGCTTTCCTGGTTGTCACTGTTTGTGTTTCAGAGTGTTACAATTGGATCTTTAAAGTGCCCCTTGGTCTGGATCCTATCTGTTTGCAATGCCACTTCCGTCGCGGTGGCAGCTGAGATATTCACATATCACCATAGGCTTTGGTCTGCAGCTCACTATTAGGTGACTTAAATAGTGTTTAAAAATTAAAAACCAAACAAGGAAGCCCCCCTCCAGGCTAGTGTCATGTCCTTGACTCTGTCAGCAGTTGATCCAGCCAGTCCAAGGGCATGTCCCAGACTAATGAAAACAGCTGTGTTTTGCAGCATTTGCTATCGTGCTGGCCATAGCATGATTTTAGACAGGGCTTCATAGGACAGGCTGTTTCTTTTGTGGACAGCATGGGGGCAGAACCTGGGGCTGATCCCAGCCAGTTCCCAAAGTGGTCAGGAAAAAAATGTTTGTGAGTTTTTTTTTCTTTGATTTTTTTTTTCTGGTTTAATTTTTTTTTTTTCCTTGTAGGGGTTCTTGGAAAGGCTGTTGGCAGAAATGCCATTCTTGGGACACGTGTGAGTTCATCCACAGTATTAACAGAGGCTGCCCTCCCACTCAGAACAAACTGAATACACAAAGCAGATTATATCGTAATGTGGCATGCTTTCCACTAAGGGATCCCACACAGAAGTGCGTGGCACCGGGAAAGAAACGTGGATTATTTCTTTAAGACATCATGGGTAATGACTTAAAGCTTCCCCATCTCCCCTGGGATTAGTACTGGCGTATTCTAGAATGATTTTTACCTCCTGTCTACACTCAATGCCCTTATGGTATATATTTGAAATCTTACTCTGAGGTAAGGCAAAGTTTAACAAAGTAAACCAGGAAGGGATTGATTTACTTCAACACAACTGGAAATAGAATAAGGCCCAAAAAACCTCTGATGGATTCTGTCTTCATGAAATATTGCCTACCCAGACACTCTCATGAGACCGTAAATCTCTGTCTCCCGAGCTGCAGTAATGGCTTTCAGAAAGGCAGCCTTGACTGAACCTAAGAGTTTGGAAGGTCTTTTCTAACATCAGAGTTCAGGCCCGGGAGGAAGAGTCCAGAACCTGGGAAAGGAAACATTGTCTAGGTGTAGGCTGAGTGGCTCCTCAGTCAATATGCCAGTTTTCACAGCCCTTCATACTTCTATGTTTTTCTAAGGGATAGATCGTGACTTTCACTTCTACAAGAGTGGAACCTTCATGAAAAAGGCACATCTTATTTTTAACCACCATGAACACAGTGAGAGCTGAGCTTTATGCTTAAAGCTGGCGTACAGATGTTGAAGGCTTGAAGCAGCGCAGTGAGCACTCTGCTGCCCCGCACAGCCTGGGCCTGGTGTACGCACAGCACGAGCACTGGGATCAAGTCTGGTCGGATTGAAAGCCTTGGCGTGGAGCACAACTCTATGTGGCCATAGGACATCTGATGTGGGCCCCACAGCGCAGATACACCCTGTGCACCCGTAACGTGGGGTGGATCAGATCCGGGAGCAGTGGCTGGTCCACACAAGCTGGTCCACACAAGCTGCTCCTTGCCGGCCCCGGCAGTGGCTGCTCTGGCAGGGCAGGAGAAGGCACATCTTGGCACAGGACGATGCCAGACATGTCCCAGGACCTCTGGCAATCTTAGTCCTGGCTCGTTAGTCTAAAGCAAGCGCCTGGGCCTCTCACCATCCCTGTACCCTCACAGTTCTTTACACGGGCATCCTTCTCATGGCAGTTTTCCTCCATTTCTGCCTCTCTATGGGAGATCCTGACTTGTTTTGGATTCACTCTGGATGCCAGTCCTCTCACCCACCCCCAGCTTCACAGCTGTGTTAAGCTGGCGAGTTCACTGCAGCTGGTGTTGGTGAAACCTCCGCTCTAGGAAGCTGTGGCCAGAGCCTCGCTGAAGTGACCCACAACATGTCCTCGCAAGTAGCCAGGCTGCCAGTTCGCCCAGAGTCAGGCGGCCCACAGCAAAAACGGCTAGAACAGAATGACCTGCTGTTGAGCCCAAAGCCTCCCATCCTCATCATACAGGTAGGGCTTGCGCGTTCTCCATCTTCCACCTGCCTCACTGCGTGCCCTGTGGCCGTATGCAGCGCACCTCCTTTCCCGACAGCTAGCCAGCGTGGCACCAGAATTTCACCTTCCAGCGCTGCAGATGTTCCGGAGCGCCAGCGACGCTGCCTTTGGCACCCCGCGTGAGAGCAGCGGGAGGCAACCCGCTTGCTCTGGAACAGCGGGAGGCAGCCCTGGGCCTTGGCCTCGCG
This sequence comes from Nothoprocta pentlandii, assembly GCA_013398315.1. Taxonomy (NCBI): domain Eukaryota; kingdom Metazoa; phylum Chordata; class Aves; order Tinamiformes; family Tinamidae; genus Nothoprocta; species Nothoprocta pentlandii. The sequence goes on along the minus strand of VZSG01000343.1, from coordinate 396,908 downwards.
GTGCCCCATGGCCTCTGTGGAGCCCTTTCCATTTCTCTTTCTGAAAGGGGCTGACATCAGATCCCTGGCAGCCTCTCTGCTTCTGGTCTTTTCTCTAGGAGCATCCTGGAATTGCTGTGTTGCCTTCTGTGTAACACTCTTGTCCTTCCTCTTTCAAGTGTCAGCTGGACTAGGTGACTTCCTTTGTTTCACAGATTGCTATTGTTTTGTTAACATTTTAGCTCGAATCTTCCAGCCCTGCTCCTCTCTTTCCAAATTACAGTCTTGCCTCACCCAAATCAACCATTCAGAACTGCCCCACTGGCTCTTCAGCCCTAGGCCGGTTACTCTTCTCCAGAATTTCACCCTCTTCGTCTACCTCCCTAATTAAAACAACTTTCCTGTATACTTCCATTTACTTTTACAATTTCACATATTGTGATACTGTTTCATAATTCATTTCTTCTGCCTGGTTTTGTGAAACACTATCAAAACTCTTCAATGCTTCAATTTCTTGCCTGAGACAAAGCTGTGACCTGGCCACTTTCCATTTTGCTGTAGTTGCGCTATGGTTGTAGTCAGTACTGTCCAACTACACGGGCGAAACGAATGTAAATAGGTAGAATATCTTTCATCAGCCCAGCTTCCCACTGCCATCTCTGTGCATGCTCCTCACAGCTGGAGATCAAGCTCTGCTCATCCTTGCTCTTTCCAGGGATTTCTAACATCAGTGGGTCTGTACACAGCTCCACCATCCTGCCCAGACCTTTTCTTAGTTTCGTTTGCTCGTGATAGCATTTGTTTGCTCAGCAGTGACTCAGAGCAAAACAAGCACGAAGAGGTCAGCCTATTCCTGTACCTCAGCCTGGTAATGGTTCAGTTATCCATCCCGACAGGAAATTCAGGCTGTCTTTGTGAACACAGAGGCTACAGAAGCCGCTATGCCTTGGGCCAGCATGTAGGGAGGTGACGACCTAAAGTAATTAAATTAATTTAGTAGAGGCGAGAATCACCTTTGAATTAAATATATTGAAAAGAGATTGGCAGGCAGTCCTAGGAGTAGCCTGAAACGGATTTGTACCTTTTCTTGTACCCCCGCATGCTGGTGAGGAGAGCCCCAAAGGCACTTGCTCAGGACTCCTTTCAGTAGACCCATGTTCACCTCTCACAGGTTAGAAAGGTGATTTGTTCAGAGTGCTGGTGGGAAAGTAGCTTTAAAGGTGGAGTTTAGATGTTACCCAATAAGATAATACTAGCAAGGCACTACTACAGTTTTGCAGTTGCAGTGTAACACATGGAAAACATGTGGATATACCAGCCATGTTTGTAACACACTTGACACATAGGTGGGAGATTAATGGAAGCTTCCTCATTTGTCTAAATGCACGTGGATGCCAACAAAGTTCAGTAGAGCAGATGTGCATATTTCAGGATTTTACATTGCATCAGTACAGAATCTGCCTCCAGTTCTCTTCCTCTGTAGGAGTAAGAAATTACGAAACAGGAGCTGAGATCCTCATATAAACATTGCTTCTGAGCAAAGTCCGGGATTAGCATGGAGTTAGAATATCAGTATTATTGTAATATTTGTAATTATTACTGTAACTGGGATTTTTCTTTGAGGATTTGAAGATTGACTCCATTCCCTTGTTGCTGACTGGAAATCCTGATTCTGTGCCCTCAGCAGTCCTTTGGCAGCAGTCTCTTCAGGATCATGCAGCTATGATAATTCCTTTCATGTAATCAGCTTTGTAATCCATTACTTTAAAGTAACAGAAATCAGATTTTTTTCATTTTCAAGGGGAAGCCACTGAGTCCCTTTTTTTCCTCTAACTTGCATGACTTGCTTAGGAGCAGGATATGCGAAAAGATGTAAGAAAAAAAAATAATTTGGGGTGGCATCTGTTCCACGTGATATTCTTAAGTATTCAAATCACACCTGAAGTGTTTCAGGTGCTTTGTCTGTTCTAATAATAAATGTTAATGGTGCAGGCCCGTGGAGCTGCAACCTTTCTGTGAGGGAGAGGTGGGGAACTTGCCTCCAGCAACACAGTGAGTCACTGGCAGAATGCAGATTGCAACACAGGATTTCCTGCCTTCCAGATCTCTTCTGGTTGTTCCAGATCAGGCTGCTGTCAGGTAATTATATACATATTATCAGTTACACCTTTTATAATTTGATTATCTTTATTTATGAGCACTGATTCTCCTACGTAACTCAGTTGCACTTCACTGTGTTAATTAGCTGAGCTTTACAATCAAACTCAAAGAGAAATCTTTCATTTGCTGGTTCATGAAGTCAGTTCCAAGAAGGATGTTATCTAAGCCTTGAACAAGGCTAGACAAAAAAAAAACCTGAAGCCCGATTACAACGTATGTGAAGGTGCTTACCTCTCTGCAGACCAAAAATGGCAAAGCTGTTTAATTGGCCATGACTACGAAGGCCTATTAGTCACAGAGGAAGTTGTGTTGCATGTACTGTCTGTGCTCGGGCAGGAGAGCTGCCTGCTTAAACCAAGTGAACTTCGGCACAGATGCGAGAGACTCTGGCATTTTGTAAAAGAGATGCTTTCATATAAAGAGGTTAGAGGAAGCTCTATCTGCGCTCGCTGGTGGAGGCAGGAAGCCAAAGCCTCAGCTGCTATGGATTGATTTTGGTCCAGGGAAATAAATGGATGGAGCTAGACTGCCCTAATCCGGCTGAGAAGCTGCATCTTTCCTTTTTTTCCATACACTTATAACTATTAAAGTCATTTTGACAAGTGGAGACAGAATGGCTGTGTTGAGAGCATTCTTACTTCACCATTGAGGAATCTGTTGACCAATTTTATTAGCTTTTCTGTTCTCTTTTGTTTCCTGTGGCATTAAAGAATTCTGCTGTCCATTCCAGTCTTGCAATATTTTATCTCCTGTTTTGGGGTTTTGTTTTTGTTTTTACTGTAGATGCCTATGTACTCCTCTTCACATTTTATGCAACCTGAATTGTACGTGCACCTGAAGAAACCTTGTCTCTGTTCCTTGTGGGGACAGATAAGAGTAGGGGGTACAAACTGGACACCAAGATAGTGGTCAGACTATATTCCCTAGACGATCTAAAGGTGTGAACATAAAGTCTGAACACGGTGAGTTTGCTTTCTTGAATGTACACAGAGAGATTTTAGAATTAATCACCTTTCCATCTGTTGCCCCCGACCTCTTCCAATCTCCATGCAGAGCAGCTGTGTTGCCGAGATGCCTTTTAAGGTCACCAGTCATTTTACTCAAAAAGTTGAAGAAAGCACAGTTGGATCATTACCCCGTCTTCTGCATCACGGCTCTGGACCAGTTAGTTAGTTAGCAGAGCATATTATTAGATCAGATAGTAACGTTTTGTAGTTGCCTTGTTGGCGAGGGTGAGTGCATAGGTGAAGTGGGGCAGAGGGCAGCCCTGCACGGTGTTGCTGTTTCTCAAAACACATGACTCAAGCTCCCCAGACAATAACCTTGGCCTCTCCACAGTCCAGAAAGGCCCTTTTATGACTTTGGCATTTTGTCTCCGAACCTCTGTGCCAAATTCCCTTCACATTTTTAAAACCTTTCCTTGCAATTTCAAGGCCTCTATAAAGTTTTCCTTTGGAAAAATCACAGCAGATATTCTCAGGCAGTCTCTGGATTCCAAGGCCTGGGGCTGAAAGAAAACCACCAAATACAGTAAGCCTCACGAGGGAATTATAGGATGCTGCAATACACCTGGGTGGCTTTTTGGTCCTGCGGTCTCTGCAGTGCTGAGGTGCAAGGGCAGACATGGACCTGTCCGTACCTGTGCTGCAGGTAGATTATTCCACGCTCTCGGCTGTCCGTCACGATGAGCAATCCACTCTGTACATGTGAGCCTGAACTTGGGTTCACACGAATGTGAGAGGAGAGCTTTACCTCTGCGTATTTTTGAGACTTGTCTACACAAAGAACCATCAAAGACAGGCAAAGAGTGAGTGGAGCCAGCCTGTGACCTGGCTGCAGGGGCATGGACAAGGAACGCTTTTGTGCAGTCATTTGAACTGCCCGACTGGTCTACAGCGAGAACCTGTTCTGAGCGCTGGGTTCACGTATCAAGTGTTGCTTGTTTCATGTTGCCCATGGAAGAGCTGCCGTAACCGAGTCCTGCAGCACCATGGGCTCCCACAGAAAGGCACCGAGCTTGTGCTGTGCAAGGCAGAGCTCCTCACAGGGCTCGTGCAAACTAAGATCAGGAGGGGTGGGGGATCATGTGCTTTAGCTCCCTTAAACACCACGGCTGCAAAGAAGGAGATTTGATTCTCCCCATTCTTAGAGCTCTGCTTCAGAGCTGTCTTTTCACTGTCCCTGTTGTAGAGGTTGCCAGAGTGTTCCCCTCAGTTCCCCTGTGTGACCTCCACATCTTCGCACTCTTCAGCTCTCCTTCCTTGTAAGCCCGGTAGCAGTACCAGAGAGCAGCCTGCTAGCTAGGCCTTGCTCATTCCTGGCATATCAGAGTTAGGCTTCCATTCCCCCTGCAGACAGGGTGTTTTTTTCCCTAGCATCTGCACTTCAAGACTTAGAAGCGCTGACCGTCTGGTGCTTGTGACGGCTTTGCCTTGTAAGGGACAATTCTTCAAAACAAGGGGCACTTGAGATATTCCCCCTGACCCTTTCTTTTTTAATCTGGGAGAGTCCTAAATCCCCCTTAACATAACACCTCCAAATCCTTCCTAATATGGGCATTAAAAGCCAGTGAGAATCTGAATTCAGTCACTCCGATCTCATTGCTCCTGAAGCCCGGTATAATTCCCTCTCCTGGGAGCGCTCTCGTGAGATTAGGAACCATTTGTCCAAGGCTGCTCACCCGCCACTCCTGCACACATTCTTGTCAGGACGGCCAGCAAGCCCCCGGGAGACACTAATTTTGCTCCTTGGGGAGCACAGGCTGTTCTACCAAATATACTGACACAAAGGAAAACCCTGAAGTAACCTGGTGCTAGAAAGTTGTTGCTTGCCAAGTGCCAGCGTGGGCGCTCTCCATGGCGTTTGGTGTGCAAAAGGTGCTCTGCATTGGATACTGCTAAACCTCAAGGCAGCTTTTCCTGAAAAATTGGAATAGCCATGCAGAGAGCAAGTCCAGAACAGTTATTAAACTGTAGTTGTGGCTCATGCTTCTTGCACAAGACTTTTCCCATGGAGATGTGCTGTGAGAAAAGATCACCCGACACAGGAAGGCAATGGATGAGGCATTTGGCCCTTGGCGCTTTTGCCACACCGTGCGCCGCACAGCACCTCCATTTACGGCATGTTTTGGGCCCACATGATTTAATTAGGCTCTTCTCTTGCCAAGAATAGCACTGTTGATAGAAAGCCTAAGTATCTAGAAAGAAACTGAGGTGGACCCATAGCTGCAGGCAGGTCTCAAGTCTAGGAAGGGAGCTATGCAGAATTAGTCAAATTAATGCAGAATCAGTCAAATTATGAGCACTGCCACTGCAAGGAAGAGCCCAAATTATCCCTGCTGGGTTAAAAGACAGTTTAGTTGTAGAACTGACACACCTGTCGGCAAATATTTCTAGAGATAGAGATGGTTTAGCAGGCTGAATGCCCCATGTTTTTATCATATCATGTATAAAAAAAATAACATTCATTTGTCCACTATGATGATTTAAAGGAATAGGGTTATTGGTAATAAGCCAATAGGAGACAAAAGCAGCTCCTATTTAATCATCTGCTCAAATAGATGAGAGAAAATCAAGATCTCTTTCAAGCACACTTCTATTTTTTGCTTGATTAAATTGTAATTTGCAAATATATTCAATCCCTTTAATTCCTAGGGCCCCCAGGAAAGTCAGACAGCATGCTGAGAGAGAATGGTTAGACATTATTAGACCAGACACCGGTCTAGCCAAGACAATAATAGTTTCCGGGGTGTGACAGTGCTGTCCATTGGTTTCTCAGGAATAGTAAATTCCCCGTTGGATAATGCAGCTCTGCCATTAACTCTGTCAACAGTGAAAAGCTTTATGATTAATTCCATGCTCTAACTAAATTTTGAAAGTCCTTTTTTCTTTCACCAGTTAGTGATCTACTTTCCATTTGGATCTCAGTTCTGTTCTTGAGGGTCTGAAGTATCCTCATCATGAATCCAGGGCAGCTTTATCAGTTATGCCTGTGTCTGAGAAGATCGTCCTGGGGGTTATCATCCAGACAAAATGAGGAAATACAGCATGAGATGAAAGATACACACTTTATAATTTCCCATCTTGATAAACAGTTTCTCAGGCCTCACCCCAAATTCTTAACAGTGGTGGTTGCATGATGTCATTTGACTTAAATAATCAATTTATCATTTTCTTTCCCGTGAGCTTCTGTCAGGGAAGGGAGAAACCAGGTTGCATATCCAGTATATAGAAAGTATTAGCCTTTGTTTTTGCCAAGAAGTTTGAAATTTCCCCATGGCTGTTGTAGTAAATAGGGGGAAAACTGATGAGTCATCAAATTTCAGTTCAAAGTCCATATACTTGTGTTTTGAATTGAGTGCTCTAGCATAGCACAATAACATCACTTCCCATTTGCTGCTCATACGAGGTTAGGGTTCGTTCTGTTAGCCTGCAGTGGCTGATACGGGTTTTTTGCTTGTGTCATTGGTGGTGGTGGCCAATGACGGGACAAGGGGCAGTGGGTACAAGTTGCAGCACAGGCAGTTCCATCTCCATGTGAGGAAGAGCTTCTTCCCTGTGAGGGTGCCAGGGCCCTGGCACAGGCTGCCCAGGGAGGCTGTGGAGTCTCCTTCCCTGGAGATCTTCCCAACTCGCCTGGATGCCGCCCTGTGCCCCGTGCTCTGGGTGTCCCTGCCGGAGCAGGGGGGTTGGACTGGATGATCTCTAGAGGCCCCTTCCAACCTCAACCACTCTGTGATTCTGTGATTACTTCCAGTTTCTCCAAATAGCCACCTGATGGTCAGTCCAGAGTTTTATTAAACAGTTTTCACAACAGAAGCGCCAGTAATGGTCAATAATGATTTTTGAACCTTTTTAAAAATTCTATAATGTCTCTTTAGCCAGCTTCCAAACACCCTCTTAGTTTAGGGTACAGGTTGCGATATATCCAATATGGATTGTGTGTCCCGCAGAACATATATGGGCAAGCACTCTCCAGGGGCAATTACCTGCACCTGAAAGGGAGGTTTCCTACACATATGCATGCACTCAGAATTATGTAACATTTGGACTATACTTAGGTTTACGCAATGTTTGGATTTTGTAGATGTTCTTTGTCCCCCATTCTTTGTAAACTTCATGTGGAACACAAGGGTCGTCACCTGAAGACGCTCTAGCTACATGGATATACAGAAAAAGTGTGTGTACGGATACAGCACGTAGGACGGCAGATACAGCATACAAAGCAACTGGAATTCTTGAAGATAAATCAGCAGTTTTGCAGCGTTCATCTCTTTTTTCTTTATCTTTTTAATCAGCATTCCCTTTCTTTTTAATTTTGTTGTTCTGCATAGACATCTGGGCTCGATCCCGTGGGTGCCAGCCACCCTCATCAGGGCTTTCTACGGCCCTTCCTCCATGAGCATTGAAGGGCGTTGAAGAGACGAGTTGCATAACACCGACCGACCGTGCCTCTATTTCTCCCCCTCATCCCTTGCTCCACCCCATCTTAATTCCTTGCATTCCACCCAGCCTTCCCGCCTGACCCCTCCCTCGCTCTCCTCTTGTTGTTGCTGTTGTTGTTCCTGCTTTAGTGTCTTCCTTGGTGCCGCTGCCATGCACGGAGCACGGCCGCGGCCTCCCACCCCATGCTAACTGGGCCTCCTCCCGCTCCGATTTCAAAACAGGGCGCAAAGCCGCTGCCGAGCCATCTGTTCCGTGAATCACTCCAACCATAACAAGCACATTCCATCTGTCTCCGCGCGGATCCGGCTAACCTTCGCCTGGAAGCTGAAAGGGCGCCGTTCCCATCCGAGCTCCGAAGAAACCCCCGGGACTCGCAATTCGCAGTGCTTTGAAGTGGGTCACAAGGCGTTCAAGGAGACGCACCCTTTTCTCTTGTACCTTTTTTTTTTTCTTCTATTTTAGTACATTTTGCAGCCTAAGGTACTTGTTCATCTGAAGTACTGCGTAAAATTGCATGAATTGCATGGAGAAAAAAAAATGCCTCGGAAGTGTTGCGTGCCATGCAGGTGTTTGACTATCAAGCTCCAAATTCCTTTGGGTTTTACTCCAAATTGGTGCTCTTTCTGGACATATCTAACTTTTTACATTGCAGTCTTTGGGTGAAAATAGTCTAGCTGCAAGTGAGCAGAATTTCTGGGTTTGCATGGCATCTGAATGCAGGAAATAATGGCCTATTTTTTGGCCTCAAATCTCGGTATTACCATCAATATCACTAATGCAAGATCAAGCCTCCAAGCTATTCTCCCTGTACACATAAGAATATGAGTTCTCACTTGAGTGGATAATTCAATTCCTCGGCTTTTAACATGGATCTGCTCAAATCATTAGTTACTGAAAACCCAAACCAGGCTGTTGTGCATTTAAACCTGGAAGCAAAACCATAGGAAAATGAGGATTCTTTTTCCTCAAATGTGCTTTCACATACAAAATTAATCAAAAGTGTTTTGTCCAGTGCCCATTTATGAAGCCAATGCTTATGCTAAGAGATTTTTGTCACCTATGTCACATGGCTTGTGTAGAGGATATATACTTACTGGCTGAACAAATCTAACAGGCGTTATCACAAATACATGGCTTGCATGTAAAAATAAATGAGTTTATTGATTTTGCTGTGGTATTTTTCATTTGCTTGGAAAGCTTGCCAGTTTAACTTACAATACGAGCAGAGCAAAAATGCTAAAGTTTAGTTTTAATACCAGATGATTTACTGTTGGATCACTTTTTTTAAAAACTTGGTTAAAGAGGAAAGTTGGCATTAATGCAAGCTTAAATCTGCTGTTAAATGAATATGTAAGCAAGCTGGACCTCAGCGGACTTCCACGGCCAGGCACAACAGGTTTTATTTGCTGTTACTCGCATGCAGCCTACCAAGCCCTCAAGCAGTGTGACGATGTGACATCTATGATACATGTGCTAGAATAATAAAAAGGGTTAATATGTATTTTGCCCAGCCTCCCAGATATTGAACAAAACCCCTTAATTCCTCCCTCCCGTGAAGTGCGGGCGGTAGCTTCATTTCCACGTGGTGTGGGCAGCTCCGCAGGAAAGCGAGTGTCTCCGTCTGCCTCATGCGGAGCCCGGGCGCTGCCTGGGAGTGACGGCTCCAGTGCAGGGAAATCCAGAGGGCCCAGGGAGGCTCCCAGCAGCGCCCAAGGATCCCTTGGCAGTGTCCTCATTTGTGGGCTTTATTTTCAAGTCTGGGCACAGGCAGCACTGATTTCCCCCCTCATTTCCTGAGCAGCCCAGTGTAAAACTGCCTTCGCTTGGGAGCCTGCGAGCTGAAAAGCTCCAGCACCTCCCTCTTGTGGTGTGCAGGATGAGAAACGGGAGCCCGGGCTCCGCACTGAGAAAACGGGCCAGGAAAAGGGGCCTGGAGCCACTCGGTGCCTCCAGGCCTCGCGGTGTCGCTTCTGCAGCAATGGGCCTCAGGAAGGGCGAGTTTTGTAGCCAACCCCTCTTTCTGCCCCGTCTATCAAATAGCCCAGGTATTTTAAAAAATAATAAGCTGTATTAAATTGCGTTTAGCTGGCAAAATAAGAAGGGTCCCTTCGTGCAACAGGGAATGTGGCTCTTGCATTTAGTTACCCTCACACTTCAGTTTTAGGCTAGGTCTAAACTTGGGTTTTACAGACCCCAAGAGCACTGGTGTGTTTGTACTACCCGAGGGAAAGCAGGCCGCGCTGGAGGACGTGGCATCAGGAGTAATTGCAATAAGCTGGATTCTCTGTGCTTGCTGCCTTTACTATTCTGATCACAGCTTCAAGGCCCTACCTGGGCAAAATTGTACACTTTTATATGGTGCAGATCTTTTTGCATTTAGCATTCCATTATTACTGTTTTTAGAGAATAAAAAAAAAAGTAATGCCTATTTCCCAAAGGCGTATGTAGGGTTTTTTGCAAATGCCATGGAAGTGTATTTCTGGAGTGAACATACCTTAACTTCATGTGTAAGGGATCATTATACATTATATTTCAATAAATGTCTTTTAAAAAAGTCTGCATCCTTTGCTATAGGCCTGTCCCACCAGACTAAATGTTAAACAGATTTGGTGCCCACAAAAGCCAGGGCATTGAAAACAGCTTTCTGGCTTCAATAAATCTAATGATCAAACACCCAATAAGAATTACCATTAGGGGGGAAACTAGACTACAACTTCTTCATGCCTGAATTTAAACAAATAAAATACAAGCAGAATGATGACATTTGGGGAAAAGATCTGATTAAAGCCTTATCATTCTGGAGCTCTGCTCACGGTCTGAAGTTCTGAATAGTACCTCTAATGCAGCCAATACTGCATGCAACAGTGTAAGTTGTTTTCTACACCTGTGAGGTTTCAATTTTTCACTATTGCTGATAGTAATCTTCAATAATTTGGTGCTAAGTTCAGATCACAGCTAAGTTCAGTTGACATAAAGCAGTCCAAAATAGGTGGCTAGTGCTTAATATCCAGTACATGTGGAAGTGTAGAGATATGCGAAATATGCTGCATTATTATTAATATTAAAATATTAACAATATTATTATTCATAATACTTTGGCCCTCTAAAGGCTTTAAGCATATGCACTATGCTTAAATCTCATCACTTCAGATTCTTACTTTTGCAGTTTCACTTGTTGTAAACTAATGTCTTTCACAGGACTGATTTAAAATCCAATGACAGCTGCTCAGTTAAAAGGAGCTGGAAGGATGTATTTTTAAACCTTCTTATAAGCATGAGGTTTCACCTCTTTCTAAGTCAAATGAAATGTAAATATTAACAGAGAATGTTAAACATAAAAATCAGTGTAAAAATCAAGAGTTAAGAAATAGCAACATGAATTTGCATGTTTTTAACATTGCTTTCCTGATGTGTTTGCACTATGTTCTCGTTCCTGATTATACCACTGAACAACGCTGTTGTTTCTCACAGGACCCCAACCTTCTTCCAAGTAGAGACCCTGGCTCCTGTGATGAAGAACTTACCCTCAAGGACGACAAATCTGAAGGAGGGAGGGAGGGTTTTACTGGTGTTTGGAGGCAGAGCTGCTGACCAAATGCCCTGGAGAGGGAGCGGACACGGAGAGGCTCTGGCTGGAGGTGGAGGTGAGCAGCGCAAAGAGCAGGAGCTTGTGGCCCTGCCGGCTGCCAGCTGGTCCCTTGGCTCAGCCCCAGCACTGCGATCACCTCCGCTCTGGGGTCCCAGGTGACAGCAGTGTTTCAGCTAGGCAGCAATGGTTGCCGACACTGTTATTACTGGACATCGGTATGGATCTTATGTTTAACTTCGTGTTTCATGTTTTATAAAGATCTCACTGGAATGGCTAAAACCATAACAAACAGAAAACCTTTGAGCACTCAAAGGTGCTCAAACGTTTGAGCACTTAAATTTTCACAACAGGGTGATGCAACGTCAGTTGCCAAGAATTACTTTATGCATATTTTAAGAACTTAAAAACCACCTAAACGTCCCTCCTTTTCACACGCTATTGCTCCTTAATTCTAAGCCTGCCAGCTTAGAAACAGCTCAATGTATAGCCGTCTATCTTCTAGCCATCACGGTAAAACCTGTGCAATAAAATGAGCTACATTACACTTTAAGAGGGGAAAAAGTCCAATGTGTAGCCAAGCATTATTTGCTGCTGAGGGAGTGAGAGAAAGTCTATAATGTTGGACAGAGACGGGACCAAGGAGTCCGATTTCATCCCAGGGAACTGCTCTGCCTTGTGCCTTTCCTCCTATTCTCACACAAACTGCTCTCAGCAGCTATGCTGCCAGAAGATCCTCCCCTGTACACAACTTTATTTATTTTCTACCCAGAGACTGAAGGTGTAGGGAGAAGGCAGCAAAATCATTAAGTTTAACCACTTTTCAGATATCTGCTAATAGCTCAGATGATTATGGCAACTGTAATAACCATGTGGGCTAGTATGAACGCTTCTCATTGACTTGCGGAGTCCTGACAGCACTGGGTTAAGGCAGAAAATGCCTGAGTGAGGTGTAACATTTCCACTCCGGTCTGTTCTTCTGCTGGCCTTCATTCGATGTGGCAGGGGAGCATCTGACTGTTAAGAGATCGGGTTAATTAGTAATTAAGAGTCGGTTCAAAAACACCTTGAGTTTAGAGGAGAAAGCAAGCTAGTCAAATGACAATAAAGTTTGCAATGTAAACTCCAGTCTCCTGGGGGCTTTTTTTGAACCGGAAATTTAAATAAGTTTATTTTGAGCATACCAAATTGACCCCACTAACTGATGTAATAAACAAATGCAGATATTTAAGCTGACATTTGAGCAGTGTCAAAACCTTCTAAGCTTGTTCTAAGTGGATTAGCAGATAAGTGCTAGCTTTCCTATTCCGGGACATGTTCCAAGGCAAGCGTGAGGACTGGTGATTCCATTTAACTCCAACATGGACATCTCTTTATATTTAAATAATACACAGCATTTGCATGCTTTTTATGACAAGCTATTAGACCACACTGTCAATCTCCAGATAAAAATAACCTTCCTTTAACAAAGTCTCTGCTTGGCACTGTATCTGAAGGCAAAACCTAAGTTACTTCTACAGTTCAATCAATTTGTGAAAGTGTAATTATCAGCCTGGAGCATACAGTTTTCTCATAACACGTGGTGGATCTAATCTGATCTCATCCCAGAAAGAAAGAAGACTGAATAAATAAATCTTTTTTTGAAACAAGGATATCAGAAGACATTTAATAGGTTCACTAACATATTTATAGACTTAAATAAAACAGTGGCAACTATATCGAGAGCCAGCTGCCAATATCCCAGCAGTATTGACAAACCTGCAAGCGCTCGGTATGTTGTTGGGAGAAGCTTGCCAACTCCTGCTACTCATGCAGTTTGGCTATATCTCTCAGTAACAACAAGTCCACAGGGCTGCATTCAAAATAGCTCTTAAATATTTGCCTAAATGCATCCTGTTCAACAAAAATCCACGCTTATGTCGAGCAATTCTGACTGCCATCCAAAACCAGTGCTGAATGTTACAAACAAGAATCTTTCTCATCATGGTTACCTTGTGGGAACATAAATGCAGGGAAATCTTCAAGACGATAGAGTTTATAGAAGAAAAGATAGAAGTATTACTGCCCCAATAATTTCAGCCTTATTATACCACATTTGAATGAAATTGAGGGTGGAATTTGGCTCTGCCGGGCTTAGGTTTCTGCCATGTTACGTATGAGCAACATGTACAGGTGAATCAGCGCAGTCTGGGGAGCAATTTGCTTCATATGAAAGTGGAGACCTTCCTTTGGCCATATGAAAGCTTCTCTAGACTCATCTGAACGTGTTGACTCTATCCCCATTAGCCATGACAAGAGCTCGTGAGCTCACATGAAGACACTTACATGGAGCCCACATTAGTGTAAGCCAGAGCTCATCTGGGGTGTTACAGTCTTTCAAAGTGAGCTTGGCTTTCTGAGGCAACGAAAACTTTTAATCATCTTTAGAGAGATGGAACTAACTATACATACATATATATGCCAGTTCATTCATTAAGGTCCTTTTCCTTCTCCTTCCTTCCTTCCTTCCTTCCTTCCTTCCTTCCTTCCTTCCTTCCTTCCTTCCCTCCCTCCCTCCCTCCCTCCCTTCTCCTTATTCCTTCCTCCTCTTTCTTTCTCTCTCTCCCTATACCTATACCTGAGTTTTAAGGTCACCTTCCCTCAAATCTTAGGCAAGCTGCTTGGCTTTCCAGGTGCTCAGGGTGCTCCCTGCTATAACTTGTGGTCTTGCCTATGTGTAGCTCATCCAAATTGGTGTGACTTCTGTAGCACAGGTTGATTAAAAGAACATATTCAAATAATTCAACCTATTTTGGATACTATATACTACCAGCACCCCAACAAGAGAGCGCTTAGGCTGCAGAAAGGAAAATGCATCAGTATGGTTTATTTTTCAAGGAGATAAGGGATACAGAGCAAATTGTTTTGTATCAAACTATTGATAAAATCATGACCCCCAATCCTTTGTGGCCACGAGCCGCTCCTGGCTGTAAAAACGTCCTTGTCTCCGCAGCTTCCTGAGCTCAGTTTTTCCCTCTCCTTTGCCGGCCACATCATGGAACAGCGGCGGAGGGCACCGCACCCGGCAGCAGCCCTGGGGACAGGGCACCGCTGGGCACAATCGCGAAGAACGGGGCCGCTGGGCCGTTTTGGCAGCGCAGTGCTCAGAGCTTGGGCCCTCAGGGAGCACACGCTTTGCTTTCACCCATAAAAACTAGTCGGCGCTTTGTTAAAACAGCGTCAGGCTTGGCAGGGTTTAAGTACCCAACGTTTTGAGCGTCCGAGTTACTCTGGGTGCTCGGATGCGACCAGAAAACGGCCGCGCCCCAGCTCCAACGCCTCATGCGCTCGAAGCGCGGTCGCGTTCCGCAGGTAAACGCGCGCGGCCGTTGGGACCGTTGGGGCGGCGGTTGCGCGGGGCGCGGCCGGCAGGGGGCGCCGGCCGCTCGCGCCCGGCGCGGTT
>VZSG01000343.1:317517-378612 GCA_013398315.1 Nothoprocta pentlandii | reverse complement strand
ACACAGTACTCCAGATGTGGCCTCACCAGGGCTGTGTATAGGGGGACGATCACCTCTCTCAACCTGCTGGAGATGCTCTTCTTAATGCACCCCAGGATCTTCTTGGCCACGAGGGCACACTGCTGCCTCATGGTCAACTTGTCCACCATGACACCCAGGTCCCTCTCAACAGAGCTGCTCTCCGGCAGGTCAACTCCCAATCTGTACTGGTGTCTGGGGTTATTCTTCCCCAAGTGCAGGACCCTGCACCTGCCCTTGTTGAACTTCATGAGTTCACCTGCACCACCCAGTCGTCCAGTCTGTCCAGGTCTGTCTGGATGGCAGCACAGCCCTTTAGGGTATCAACTGTTCCTCCCATTTTGGTTTGCTCATCAGCATACTTGCTGCGGGAGCACTCTGTCCCTTCTTCCAGGTTCTTGATGAATAAATCGAACAGGATCAAGTTTAGTATACCCAAGAAGCTTTTCACTGTAAGGTACTAAAGCCTTTGCAACAGCTTTTACACTGGTAAAAACTGCACCAAACTTTTCTTCAGATGCTCTATTTAATCTTCCAGAGTTATTGCAGTTGCAATATCTTTGCAAAGTTGCAAATCTTCCAGAGTTATTGCAATGAGTGCTACTGCAAATGGATGTAATAGGGCAAATCTAGTAGAGCTAATCTTTATTAGAGTGAAAATGGAATCCGTGTTTTAAAACATGGCCACTTGCTACACCTACAAAGTATTTGAGTACTGTGGCTCCCACACACAAATTAGTTTGAACTTACATATTTGGATTTCCTTTAATGTAGCCCGTGCTTCTACCTCTCTGTGAACCTTGCAGTGCAGTGCTGACAGTTTCTTAAAACCCCTGCAGGCAAGACCTGGGTGTTGTACTCCCCTGCTTGCACAACCAACAGGACTGAAAGGTACTGCTTGTAGGCATCTGGAAAATAATAAAGCTCTATACACTGATGCTTTATGGTATGGTAGGGCAGAAGGAAAGAGGAGGTATGTATTGAAGGTACCAGGCTTGTGTGCATGACAGTATTATGCAGGAAGCAGTATATTGAACACAGATGAACTTGTATATCAAGTTGAAGTGCAACATGGTTCAAAAATAGAAATTTGAGTGCTGGGAGCTACAGCACTTCAATTAGCGCGAGCATCGCATGCCACAAAGCTGTGGCCATTCAGCTGCTGCTGCAGAGCTAGCGCCTTTGGAGCTTAGCTGGGAGCTCTCTGTGCAGCGCTGTGGTGGAGCCCTACCCGCCCTTTCCCATAGTGAGTGCTAAGAGCATTACCCTAATACGCACTGTGGTTGGGAGGAGGAAGAGGCTCTGCAACTAGATGAGTGTTTTTGTGAGCTGCAGCCTGTTTCACTTTCTCTTCAAAGGTTCCGTTTAAAAACAAAGAATTTCCTCATTAACTCCTCACTGCTTTGTAGTTCGTGACCTTTTACTTTGTGAAATAAGCTAAAGGTTCCTAGACTAAAGCCAGCAGCTTTTTAAAGAATGGATGCAACTTCATTGATTAGGTTACACTCATGTCTGCATCTTTAAGATGGATTTAGAAATCATAGTTCTTCTTCCTGCCAAATGTGCTTCCTCTTCAAGACTAAAATCTTTTG
Source organism: Nothoprocta pentlandii (assembly GCA_013398315.1). Lineage (NCBI taxonomy): Eukaryota > Metazoa > Chordata > Aves > Tinamiformes > Tinamidae > Nothoprocta > Nothoprocta pentlandii. Next base: position 377,002 of record VZSG01000343.1, on the reverse strand, counting down.
CGCTTGGGAGGCACAGGATCTTTGACCAGGAGGGCAGCCTGGATTCCTCTTGTGACATTAAGCATTCGTACTAACGTCATTCAGCTCTCGGCTTCAGCATTAAGTTCGTAAGCATTTGATGAAAATCTGTTCCAGTAGTGATACTCTTACTCCTATGTTCACTTGGCAGGGTCACAAAGATGAACCACCAAATTAAGCTGTGAGATAACAGCATGAATGAACTCTGTGTCCTTCTTGTGTCTGTTGCCTGTGTCTAGGCCAGCCACAGTCATTTAGGCAGGTGATATTTTCTAGCAGCCATAACTTTAGTGTTTTTGTGGGATCAGTTTATATCATATCTGTTTGTTAGAGGGGGGAAATTGTGAAAAAAATATTTGCATTGTATAGACCAAAATCAGAAAATCGTCAGTCAACTCTTAAGTAGTTTCCAGTTCAAATTATTTGTTATTCCTACTTGGGTAGGGGAATGATTGCTTAATCCAATATGTGGTTGGCATAACTCTATTTTTTATAAGTGTGAGTCTCTGGTGTTTGGAGTAGTCTCATTGCATTTCCCAGCAGACTTAAATTGGCATTTTCATGCAAAATATAGTTCCTGAGTCTCTGCTTCCTTTTGTTTTTAAACAGAAATCTCTCTACTAAAGTTATATAGTGTGTGTTGTGTGATTGGTTTTTGTGCTAATTTAACGCGGTGATATTTTTCCACTGAAGCTCATTCAGAAGCGGAATCTGTTTAGAACTCTGTCTTGAGGTGGTACATGAAAAATGGGTGTTTGTTTTTTCCAAGGGAAACTTTTATTGCTGCCTCTTTCTCAAAAATAACCAATCCTATGGTGGTTAGTTTAACTGCTACTTCAAGACCACTGAAATGGGGTATAACATGCTGTGAATGATAAGTGAAGATTCATCTGTGCTTAGTTGCAATATTGGAAACCTTTCCACAGTTCAATTATGAAGATGAATTAAAAAAAAAAGTTTTAATTTAAGTTAAATAATTATAGTTTTTGTTGTAGGACAGCATTTCTCTTACTGTGCTTTCCTGACTCCCTGTGAAATTGTCATGTAAATATTTATGTTACCTTTGATTTAGAGGAAGAAAAATATTGACATTCCAACTTGATGCTGTCTTATTAAGCGAATCCTAATTGATGGCCTACTGTTTATAAGGGGATTGCAAACCACTTTGCTCCTTTATTATCTGTTTTTTTTTTCCTGATGATTGAAATACTCCTAGTAGAACATGCTGTTTCAGAAAAGAAGACATACATTCATATGATATAAAGTTTTATGTCGGGAGTAATGTGGTATAAATCTGGAAAGTTAACTTTATGTTCCAAATGAAGAGAACAGCAAGCCTTTTTGTATTATATATAATCTTTGTTTATACAGAAATTATGCAACAGTCATCTATTTTTGTTGATATGTGGGAGCTCCTCTGAGTGTTGCATTTTCTCCTTCCTTCTGTGGTTTTCAGCTCTCGGAATGTAAAGAGGATTGCTAATTGTAGTTGGCAAAATGCTCCTTTCTTTCCTGTTTACCTTGTTCTCTGGATCAAGTCAATTTACTCCTCAAACTTACTGAATTTAAGTGCCTCTCTTGCTCTATTGACAACTTTCAGTTACTGGATCGAAATCTAGGATATTATTTAAGGTAGATTTGTTTGTTGAACAGTTTATTGAGTTGTTAGTTTATTAGCAGAACTCCTGAAAAATGTAATCTGAAAGGATTCAGTCCATGAAAGCTTTCTCCCAGAACATAAATGGAAGCAATATCTAAATCCCAAAGGCAATAGAAGATTACAAAACAGCACTGATGGCTGAGTGCAAACTGTATTTCACAGAGAGAGAAAGTGGGGTTTTGGTTCTAAAAATGCACCTGTAGAGCACTGTGTGAGAATATGGTGCTACTTACTCGGAAAGAACTATATTTTCTCTAAGCACCTGGTAAACTATAAGAAAAACAGAAAATCAAGCCTTTCTGGTTCCTGTGTCTGTGGTGCAGACACAAGCTTATAGAAAGTTCAGGGTGTACACTTTGATTCAATTTTGATCTTCTGAGGAGACACAGTGTAGCCTTTGATGTCTGTGTGTCATGGTAAATGCTGTTCTGAACTGAGTAAAGCACAGGCACTTACAATGACCTGTGGAGTTGATGGGGTTCTTCTCTCCTGCCAATACGTTGGGTCTTTCTTAATAAGCAGAGCATAATGGAAGCACCCTCCTTTATAGGGATTCTTACAGCACTGTATAGTTAAGCCCATCCTCATAGTCGGGTCGCAGTTTTCTGGCATCTTCAAGGTTCCTCACACAGCATTGCACAGGTCAGCATCTCTTGTCAACCTTGATGGCTAGGAGCAACTTGTTCTGTTACACAAAAATCTGTGCAAAGCTGTAATCAAAGGTAAGTGTCACTCCTCAGACCTAGTAGGAGTGCTCCAGTTGGCTGAAAGTGCACCTTGATGTCGAGGAAATACTTAAAAGGTGCTTTTCAGATTTGAATGTCTGATAGACTGTTTCATAAACCATTGCAGTAAAGATTTTCAAGCAGACAAGATGAAATCCTCATGCTGTTAATGCTGTTGGCGTTTGATGTGCTGGTAAATTTGCATCTGGAGGAAAAATTAGGCAAGAGTTTCAGAAAACTAACCATTTTGAAATACTACTTTAGACTAATGAAGCTGCTGCAGGTTCTCAGCCAGACTTTAGGATACAGGAGATAAATACTTGCATGAAAGCTTGATACAGAAAGAACAAAACAACTGAAAACACACCTTCCACCGGTGCATTTGGAGAGGAGCAAGTTATCCCCAGATGGGCCAACAACTTGAAAAAGAACAAGCCGGTCTTGTGCATCAAAGTAAGCTCCTGCATACTTGGCACCTTTGTAGCCCTCAGCACTTAATTTACTGGTGCAGAAGTGGTGTGTTTGTGACAGCCACGTTTGGGGAGGGTTGGAACAACAGCCATGGCACTGGCCTTCCCTCCTCTGTGGCTCTGGCGTAAGCTCAGCCGGGATCCCCAGGCGGACGCCGGGCAGTGATGGGAGCTTCTGCAGCTGCTGCCCACTGGCTCTCGCAGTCAAACAGCAGCCCTCGAGCTGAAGCTGTTCCTGAGAAGCCCTCCTGGAGCTATTGTAGGTTGGGTTTGCTGGCAGCCTTGTCATGCCACTGGCTACCTGAGCTGCCCTGTGAGCGCTGAGCAGCCAGGGCACAGGAAATGCTTCCCCAGACTGTAGCTGTCATTGCTGCCACCTGTCCATATTCCCCTCATCCGTGCCCAGGTGGGTTCTGAAGCTGCTGCTACTTGTGTTACTGGACCGTAAGCCTCCACCTTGGCTTATGACGGGCATCTGTTTTTTAACTGCCGTTCTGCACATTGAAAATGGTGCTGGCAGCCAAAAAAGTGGTAGGTTGTGAAATAAGAGAATTCATGAGATTTGTGAGTGAGTGCAGGGCTGGAATATGGAGATTTGTTTTTTTTGGTTTATATTCCATTCTAGGATCAATCTTGTGTTGCTTAATGGCAGCACAAAGATTGGGATGTTCTCCTGTAGGGTTATGAAGCTGGTTTTAGGGAGAACTTCTCCAGGCCCCCAGGTGAAAACTAGTTGTTGCATTGTAACATGGACATATTTGCTCCTTATTTCCAAGTTATTCTATTCACTTGGATGAGATCTCAGTATGTAAGTTGGGGCAACATTATTATTTTTGTCTGATGTTTGAAAGACTTGTCACTTGAGAGGTACTTTGCAGGTGCAAATATATTCCCTGGCCTTTGAAGATATTTTTTCATATGTCTTGGGTTTTTGGTGTGAAAATGAAGTTGTTCTTTCGTTCTACTTTACATAGCATAGATATGCTGTATTTTTTTCTCTGTGCCAATGTTTATATTAGCACTGATGGAATCACTGCTGCCCAGACAGGTTGGTAGTTTGGGTCTCCATCTCAGATAACGTTGCAGGCTAGAATTTGGGGTTAAAATTTTATCTCTATGTTAAGTAAGGAACGGGATCTGGCTGTCAGAAGCGTGATTGTTCGACAGTTGATACGATTAGTAACTTTTGGTCTGCCTGATGGAGACTGGTGGCACTGCACAGCAGGGAATTGCTCCATCCCTGGTGACCTCAGAGCAATCCCGGCTAAGGACCTGTGTGCTACAAACTACCGCCCTGGACACTTGATAAAACATTTAAGGGGAGGTGTAAATTTTTTATCTGGAAGAGTTTATGTTTCTTCAGTTTGCTGGACAAGAATGGTTTTATCAGCCATGATGATATTTTGAGAACCTTGAGAGGAGAAGTTTCCACTATTGATGTGACTTTCCCTGTGGGTGTCTATCACATTAATGGGTGGGCTAGTTGCGTTTGTGGTTTTTCACTTAGTGACATACGTAAAAAATAAGATACGTATTTCCCCAGTGACAAGATTTGAAGCGTCTAAGTTGAAAGGTAAAAAGAGGATCTTAGTAAAAATATGTATGTTTACACATCATGGAGAAAGTAGATGGGGTTTTATTGGTTAGTTATTTTTAAACACGTTCAAATTAGGAATGAAGTTGTGCTAACATGCTTTAAGTGTGTATTAACTGCAAAGTAAGAGTGATCAAATTATATGGAAATTACAGTGAAATCTCAAGACAAATGTGAGAGATCTAGTATTTTGACTGTTACTTTTTTGCGGCAGTTTTGTCTTTAAGCACAGATTATCATAGGATTAAATGAGCTCTGATAAGGTTTGTGGAAATTCATGAAAAAATGTTAATGTGTTTATGACAGGAAATTTTATCAAACTTAATTTCACAAATATCTACTATGATGACTATTCCTATTTTAACTTAGGCTTATTTGTGAGTATCAGCTGTGTTATAAACTAACTTCCTTGTGTTTCATGTACTGGGTTTCCTCTATGACAGGAAGCTTGCACTGAGGTGATTTTAATGCAGGACTTCTTATTCTTCTACCTTTTTGTTACTTTTTTGCTGCTTCCATAGTTTGGGAAGAGGGACTATGGAATGTTGGATCAGGTGCTGTCTTTCTGCTGTTGATCAGTACAAGATGATTAAATAGGAAAATTCCTAAACTGGAGTACGTAACCCTGGGCTGTCATACCAGTTAAGCTCAGCAGTTTAAGTTGGACCTGTACGGTTTGAGCTTTAGTATTGCTGAACTTGCTAATGTATTGCTGTTGCTTTGAGGGATGTTTTTGTTTATATTACAGATATTTTAAGGACATAGGTTTCATTTTGCTTTGTTCCAAAATATAAATTAAAAAAAACTACTGCATCTGAAGAGTAGATGCTTGCAACAGCAGTCATTGCTTTGCAACAATGCAAGCTTTTACTAAAGCAAAGCATGATTCAGTTCAGCAGCATTCAGGGAGATGATGCTCTGCCTGCCAAGAGCTCAAGTTAACCAAGGAGCTGCAGCGGAGTTTGCAAGGGGTGTGTGCATGCACTGTGTGCACAGCAACTTTCAGGCAGCTCTAGTTGTCTTTACCTTCCCAGTGTTTTATGTTATTCCAATGTATCGAACTAAATCAGGGGAGTGAGTAATGAAAAAAATGCCTGTCTAAGGAGCAGAGAATTTATTTGAGGGGAGAAAAAAATCAGACAAAGAGATTAAATTGATGGGAGGGTAGCTTTCTTATATTAAAAAAAAAACTCAACCAGGCTTGTTGCCCTCACACCAATGAGAAAACTAAACCTTTATGATTCCAAGGCACTACCTAATATCTATAAAAGAAAGGTAAGATCTTCAAAAGCTTTGATGATATTAATTGAGGAAATGAATCTATAGATCACAGAATGTTTGAGCTTGGAAGGGACCTCCAGACGTCATCTAGTCCAACCCCCCTGCTCCAACAGGGACACCCAGAGCACGGGGCACAGGGTGGCATCCAGGCAGGTTGGGAAGATCTCCAGAGAAGGAGACTCCACAGCCTCCCTGGGCAGCCTGTGCCAGGGCTCTGGCACCCTCACAGGAAAGGAGTTCTTCATCACATGGAGATGGAACTGCCTGTGTTTCAATCTATACCCATTGTCCCTTGTCCTATCTCTGTCCACCACTGAGAAGAGCTTGGCCCCTTCCTCCCTACATTCTCCCCTCAGATACTTATACATATTGATAAGATCCCTGCTCAGTCTTCTCTTCTCCAGGCTAAACAGGCCCTGCTCGCTTAGTCTTTCCTCATACAAGAGATGCTCCAGTCCCTTAATCATCTTTGTCGCTCTCCGCTGGACCCTCTCTAGAAGCTCCATGTCCCTCTTGTCCTGGGGAGCCCAGGACTGCCCCCAATACTCCAGGTGCGGCCCCCCCAGAGTTGAGGAGAGGGGCAGGATCCCCTCCTTCCACCTGCTGGCAGCACTGCTCCTGATGCAGCCAGGATCCCATTGGCCTTCTTGGCCACGAGGGCACACTGCTGGCTCATGGTTAACTTGGTGTCAACCAGGACTCCCAGGTCCCTCTCTGCGGAGCTGCTCTCCAGCAGGTCGACCCCTAATCTGTCCTGGTGCCTGGGGTTATTCCTCCCCAGGTGCAGGACCCTGCACTTGTCCTTATTGAACCTCATGAGGATCCTCTCTGCCCAACTCTGCAGCCTGTCTAGGTCCCTCTGAATGGCAGTACAGCCCTCTGGAGTGTTGACCCCTCCACCCAGCTTGATATTGTCCACAAACTTGCTCAGGGTGCACTCTGTGCCCTCATCCAGGTCATTGATGAACAGGTTGAACAGCACCGGGCCCAGTGCTGGGGGACTGCTGCGGGGCACCACTGACCACCGGCCTCCAAGTATCACAACCTCTGAGCATCCAGCCAGTGTCTCAATCCATCCCACTATCCATTCGTCTAACCCATTCCTCCTGAGCTTCCCTGTGAGGATGTTATGGGAGGTGTTGAAAGCCTTGCTGAAGTGAAGGTGGACAATATCCATGGCTTTCCCCTCATCCGTCCAGACATAATAAAGAAATAATGAACTCATAAGTACAGTTTGGAATAGCAAGAATAGTTTTAAGTACAAGTTTATGATATGGTGCACATACAGAAAGGCATTTTCTCCACTAATGGTGAATATCAGAAGAGTCATGACTTCAAGGGGAAAACCTCAAGGTGATGTGAACTGAGACTAGTTAATACTTCTATGAATGCTCTTTCTGAAACCATCAGTTAATACTTGGACAAGTGTCATGTTTATGTCACATAAAGCAGTGCCATATTTTTGCTAGAAGTGAGGTTGTACCATAAAATTTTGCCTTTGGTGCCTACTATCATATGCCTTTTCCAGCAATTCATTCTTCTAGGGTGGAGCAGATGTTGCTGACCAGATTACTTATGGTGGTCACTTTATCTGGATGCATACCAAATGGTTGCTGTATTGCACTGCTTTTTATGCTACTGTTTTTCTGCACTCCTATGCTTTACTTCCCATTAGTACTTTTAAATTAGTCATATCATTCCTTTCGTTATCTAAAAATAATTTCATGATAACATCTTGCAAAAGAGTAGTTGCCCGTAAATCAATACATCCCATGCTATAACTAGGATCTTTGGGAAGGAAGTGAAATGTTACTGAAACTGAAATAAAGTTGCATGTCCGAAGAGGAAAAAAGTCATAGAATAAATAATATTTCAACTTCTGCTTTGACTTGAATTGTTGGACGAGAGTTTCTATTCCATTGCCACGACTGTACGGACACAGCTTGAGGTGAACTGCTGGGTGTGTTGTGCTGGATATTCTCCCAGGCAGTTTTAAGTAAATGTGCATTGAAAGCTTCTATGCTTGCTTTCTTCCAGGTGTCCTATTTGAAAGTCAAGCTTGCAGAGGGAGAGAAATTCTGTTTTCACAGACTTCCCTGTTTTATTAATTTCTTCCTTAATAGCTGTAATGATTTTTGGATGTCTGTCATTCATACATATAAATGTCATATAAACTAACTTAAACGTGTTTTCCTGAGTGGTAGATACACATGTGGTAGATTGGGACATTCTCTCAGGTAGTTCACCTGCTGTTCATAGATTCCAGAACAGAAGTTACACCTAATCCCTAAAGCAAAGGACATGCATATATTGGTCTTGAGTAGATTTGCATGTATAGCTTGCTAGCAAGAAAGAGGCGTTTTTTTCCCTGCAGTGTTGTGGTATCTTGTATAGGGGCCTTGCATGACCTCCATAGCTACAGAGAAGCTTGATTTATTTTTAGCCAGGCAGCTAATTCCATGAGAAATGTTGGAAAAAAATAGCTGATGAGTGTTCAGCTGTGAAAGACTTTCCTTGGTTGGTGGCTTATTTTTTCCTGTCTACTTGAAAGGCGAGTTACTGAGATTTAAAAAAAACAAGATGCTGTTGTCTTTACGTGTTCCAGTCGCTTGTCTCAATGTGTTAATGTATTTTAAAAGGTGAGGTTTTTCTCTAAAATGGCATTTGTTTTGCTTTCTATCTTTAAGATAAAGCACCTTTGTCGAAGAGTCTTTTGCTAGTCCCAAGTGCCATCTCAGTTCTATTGACTCTACTTTTCCAACATTATCAGAAGTTCTTTGCATATAACCTACAAGCTATAAAGGAGGATTTTCAGGTAAGAGTCACTTGAAACGACTTTTCACACAAAAAAGTACTGTCTTCTCTATGATTTTTTTTCCGAGCAGCTTATCTCCTCTCTTCTGTATTTATTTTCTCCTTTTCACTGTCTAGACTAACTTGTCCTTTAGCTCTTACTGCTTTACCCTAGTGGGCTATGATATGTGACAGGCTATTACCCGTTTTTTGGTAGAAAAGAGAATTCATCTGAAGCTGTTGACATCGTCCTGTTGTTTGGGAAATGCTTATTTTTGTATCCTCTCTCCTTCCAGCTGCTGACAATTTTGAAGCTCACTGTGAATGAAGTGTGAATTAACACATGTAATAATGTAAATATTTTGATATGATCAGTTAGAAATTGAAAAGGGCTATTTGAGACCAGCTACTCTGATTATGAATTACTTCATTTGAGAACAGAACTTGTGCTTTGAGAAATTATGGGAAACTAAAATTTGTCAACTGCTGCCAATTTAAGGACTCCAAGTGATGGAGAACTTGTCATGCTCCTCAGTAATCCACTGAATTAGTTACTTATCTCATTAGACACTTGTAGCTGATTCTCAACTTAAACCAGGATATTTTATCTAATTCGGGCATTGTGCCTTTTAAAATTTTACTCTGCTTAATTAAGGAATTCTGTGATATCAGTCTAATGCTGGAGAGCCTGCATGTAGAAATGTCACTAGGTATGGGTTTTTTTGGAGGGAGGGGATTGTTGTTGACTCTTTTTCCTGTTTGGAAGCAGTGCACTATTGCTGAAGAGAGAAAGGTCAGCAAATACCTCTATAATTATCATTCCCCATAGGTTTTATAGTCAAGGAAGTATTTAGTCAGCTGAATGTCTTTGAGCATGCTGACTGTAGCCTTTAAGCCATAAAAGATGACTATGTTATGCTTGGTGGGGAGAGAACATAGTGAGAAAGGACATGGAAAAGACTGAAATATTCCAGGCCTTTTTGGCATCCGTTTGTTATGATAAGGTATGTCCCCAAGGTTTAAAGGCCCCTGAGCCTCCTACTAGAGTCTGTGGGAGTGATACAGCCCTGAACCGCAGGGGACAATACAGTAAGGGATCACTCACGTCACCTGGCCACACGTAATTCAGCGGGACCAGATGGCTCCAGTGGTGCCAAAGGAGCTGGAAATGGAATTGTGAGGCCTCTACCTGCCATCTTCAAAAGATCATGGAAATTGGTGGAGGTACCTCGTGACTGGGAAAAGGGCTTTTGGAGACAAAGCAACAAAGGTCGTGGAGACAAGCAAACAGCCATCTGAGCAGTACTAGTGAGAGCCTGGCGAGCAGGTCCAGGCAGCAGATCCCTCAGACACCTGTCTGTAAGAGCATATTTAGAGCACCAGGACTGCGTCGAGTTCTGGGCACCGCAGCACGAGAAAGACATGGACCCGCAGGAAACAGTGCACCAGGTGATTACAGAGCTGCAGCACGTGACGTGCAAGGAAGGGCTCTCCAGCTTGGAAAAGAGAAAGCAGAGGGAAGCACATTGTTGCTGCCTGCACGTGCGAGTTTGCTGTCTGCGAGGGTACAGAGCTGTAGCCAGGTGCTTGGAGGTGGGCAGCAATAGAAAGAGAGCCAATTGAAACAACTTGGAACATGGGAAATTACAATTAAATATATGTGTGCGTTTTTTTTGTAAAATGTGAGTGGGAAAACACTGCAATAGGCTGTCCAAAGAGGCTCTCCATCTCTGGGAATGTTCAGGACAGAATGGGACTAGTCAATGGGGCAAGCTGGTCTGATTGCACCTGCTTTGAGCATTACATTGGATGAGGTGATTTTCCCAGTCGCTTCAAAAACAAATGACACTGACTCTATGATTAGAGTTATGATTTCTATTTATAAATGTGAATGAGGTCATAAAAATGGATTTGACTTGTTAAAATACACTTAGAATTTTAACAAATAGACCTCTTCCTAGAAAACTGCTCCATTTCTAAATAAGCTTCTATCATCCTACTGCTGAACGTTCTTCTGTCTTTATCTTTCTGCTTAACTGTTATAACACATTTCTGTTATCTTTCTTCAGTATTACTTTTGCTATGGGCACAAATTCTGTAAAGAGTTTCTGTGAGGCAGGGAGGAGAGATTTAACATGGTAATCTTTAACCTTCTAGATTTGGAGACTTCTGTGTGGGAGAACAGTATGCCTTGATCTGAAAGACACATTCTGCAGCAGTCTGCTCATTTATAACTTTAGAATATTTGAAAGAAGATATGGCAGCAGAAAATTTTCAGTAAGTTTCAGTTACTTTTTTTTTAATATAAACTGTTTTCTCTACCTTTTAGAATCTTTTTGTCTTGAACAACTTTATTGCTAAAGTTTTGTGTGGAAATATATTTTAAAGGGTTTAAGAGTGAATTTATTTCTATAAACCAAAATGTATTGATTTCTTTTTTTTTTTTTTTATCTAATCAATGGATTATTCTAAGTAATGTTTTCAACAATATCAAATGAAAGTTACTGGAGCCAAAGATTGCTTGCCAAAATTAAATTCTAAGACTTTTTCATCGGTATCTGAATGTTTATATGTGGAATTATGCTATACTAAAAGCTACATCTGGCTTAATTGAATAAATAAGAGTGGATTTTTTTGAGATGTATTAAAACCTTAATATTAAACAGTTGAATTCAAGTGCAACTAACCTGTTTGGGTTATATTTTTTCTTTTTTTTTTTTTTTTCTTTTTTTTTTTCCCCCTCCAGTCATTTTTGCTGGGTGCCTGGATGCTCTCAGCTCTGTTTGACCTTCTCCTTGTGGAACTTGCTCAGTATATATTTGGCTTCACCATCAACAGCTTGCCTTCTGGTTTGTAAGTAGTTTTTAATGGGTGATTCACTTCTGGTAATTTTGAATGTGATTTTTGATTTTGAATTTTGAATGAAGATTCGAAGGATTATTTTATACAGATTTTAGTGAATAAAACTTTTCAGTCAAATTTCAAATTAAATTTGATCCTCTTTTGAATTACTGTGTAAATGTCATGGCATACCTATTATATTTTCGAACATTTGTTTCCTGGTTGCGATCTATTTTATTAATAATTTATCCATATAATGCTTTCTGTTCATTCTGTTACTGCTCATTTCACTGCTAATGTGACTGAAACGTGACTTGCAGTGTGCTGCAGGATATTGCTTTTTTCTTTTCAACAAATCTCAAGCTTGGTGCTGATTGCTTGCTTCAACTACAAAGTTAGCCATGACATATATTGGTGTTCACTTTAAAAGGAACATACAGTACTAAGCATTTTGTATTGGTATTTCATATGGTGGTGTTTCAGAAATTGAGTGCTAGAGCATGTTATTACATTTAACATTTTCATTTGAAGTTCATTTGAAGCTTTAAGGTATTCAGTGGTTCAGTTTCACGTGACCTGTTTTTGAGATTTCTGCACTTACGAGTAAAAGATCAGTCAGACTGTGTTTGAGTGTGTGTTAGAGTAGAGCTGGAGAGCTGGCAGAGCCTTTGTGGTTAAGCTTCTGACAAGGGAGGCCAGTCCCAATATAGGCTTGAGTTTCCATATGTTGCAGGCTCTGAGTTTTTGGAGACAGACTTTTAATATTGAGTCGCATACAAGACTTTCTGGTTGCAACTTCCATAGTATGTCTCTTGGAAGTAGGATTTAAAAGTGGATTTAATAAGGAAGAAAAAATGTGTGTTTGATATTATAAAAGTCATTAGATTTCTTGCAGTATGCGTGTATTCAAAAAGAGTTGAAAGCTTGAGTAATAGTGCAGTTATTTTTATGATGTTGTGTTATGATGGGTGGTGCTGTGATGTTTTATGATACTACTTTAAAGCCTATTGCAGGGACCTGAGCTGCTAGTGTGTCTGGACAGATTCAGTGCTTTCAACTCTGTAAAAAGACACTCTGTGTGAGAAGTGAATGTGGGCGTCACTCAGGAAGCTAATGAACAGGTCAACTATTATACTTTTTGATGATATTTTTATCTGTGGTTTCAGAGTATTATCAGTCACAAAAAATGCTTGTTAAATTTTTAGATAAATGAATGATGTCACCTATATATGTTTACTCTTAAATCATATTAATGTATTGGTCTTGGGAGAATGAAGCTGACTCAGAAGCATAAACTACACAGTTTTGGGTAAATTTGTCTATGCAAATATTAAAAAAAAGATATATTGCATCAAAATTTTTTTTTCTGTGCTTTATTATTGCTAATAGTCATTCCTTCATATCCTGCAATTTTACAGTTTTTAGAGAGGACACTGTTGGGCAGAAGTTTTAATTCCTTCCAGATTTGCAGAAAGTGTTAAGCAAATATGAAGAGGAGCAGTTATTGCCCTGTTTGATTCACAGTTATAGTGCAACCAACGCATCTGTTGCCCCTGGGTGCAGAACATAGTTCGGTGTAGTTAAAATGCTAGAATTCAAAAAATGAATTATTTGTTCACATTATAAAATTCCACTGACTTTTTATCCCCCCCACCCCCCTTATATCATTTCACTGTTCAAATTACTGAGTGATCTTACACTTGCAGTTCGAAAACTCTTCCTGCGCACACTTCGAAGGTAATTTCGATACAGGATTACGCTGATGACTCTAGCCTGAAATTGCTTGGAGACAATATAGTACAGAATAACATCTAAGCATGTGCTGAGATTCATGAGAAAGGTGGTGAAGGCTGCCCAGGGGCTGTAAGTCATATCTTCAACCTGCAGCATCAGGAAGGAGAAGCAAATGTGGAAGGGTACAAAGCAGATGAGTACCTGGGCAATTAAAGTCACTATGATTCTGATGGATCTCTCCTTGGCCTTAGGCTTCAGCTTGGAAGTTTTGCCATGGATAAAATTGTAAATAATAACCAAGTAACACCCTATCATGATGAAGAGAGGTATTAAGAAGAAGAAAATCAGGCGAGAAAAGTTCAATGTATTCACTTCCTTCAAGTGGATGATATCAAGCATCTTAATGCAAGTGGTAAAATTTGAGTCTCTGTCTGGATCTGAAGATAAAAACAGCAGTGGGGAAGTTGTTGCGAGGGTCGTTACCCAGATTAAAGTGCAAGCCAACAGAGCTTTCTTTGTATTTTTTAGTTCCTTAACATGTTTGGGCTGGACAATAGCCATAAATCTGTCTACACTTATAAAAGTAAGCAACCACAGGGCGATGGCTGGGTAGAAAACAGTGAAGGCGCTGATAATCCGGCAGAAGGCATCCCCAAAAGGCCATCTCTCTTTCCCGTGGTAGATTATCCGAAAAGGCAAGGAAAAGACAAAAATCAAGTCAAGTAACGCCACGTTCATCATGTACACAGTTATGGTTGTTCTCTTCTTGGTAGTGCAGCTGAAAACCCAGAGCGCGGTGGCGTTCACGAGCAGTCCCACTGCAAACAGGAAGCTGTAGAAGACCAGTGAGGCGATCCTGAACTCTTCAGGGTGCTGATTTGCCAGGGTCATCTTCTAAGTGACTTTAGGAATAGTTTTCATACCCCATCAATAACCTAAAAATAAATAAAAGTATGAAAGGTCATTCTCAGTCAAGTACTATCTCAAAACTTTCTGTAAAAACAAACAAGAAGATGATTTTCACAGGATGTGATTTAATAACATAGTAGTTTTGTTTGGTTGTTAAAATGTACTAGCCTTGTTGCTCTGCCTGTTTACAAATACATTTTGTGCCCTGAGGAAGGTATATGCACCTTCAGTCTTGTGGGAAGCAGTATTTATAAGCTGGTTTTATTAAAATCTTGAATTACTTGAGAGATTTCCTAAAGAAGAAATCAGGAAGCAAGTTAACACCAAGCAGTTATTCTGAATTTGCTCTAATAGCTGATAGAAATAGGGTTTTATTTTATCATGGAAGAGGGTCACTTTCAAAACAAAATATTTCTTAAAGTTGGACTTGTTGAAAAATTAGTGACTAAAAATAATTAAAATAAGTGAGCATGGAGTGTGGAGATATTTGGATGTGTCAAGTACAGTATTCACATTGCCTTTTATCTGTGTCGGAAGCTACATTGATTCCAAAAGAGTAGATGCATGTTGTTGCTCATAGAAAATAATTAAAAACTATTGTCTCTAGCTACTAATATAGTACTTATTCCCAGTGATTCAGGATGAGCCACATGACATATGAAGATGATGAATAAGTGTATAGGCTTCCTATTTGAAAAGGTGAGAAGATGGAAAGGAGTGCGGTGTGAGAGCAAGTGGGAAGGGTATTTTGGGCTCAAGCGTTCGCTGCGAGCCTGCTGCTCCAAAGCTTGGTTGTGCTGCTGCTCCCAGCCTCTTGGTTGTACGAGTTGGGAATCTGAGGTTCTGCTGGTGCTCGGCTGGTGAGAGCTGCAGGAGGGGATCCCTCAGCTTTCCCCAGGGCTGCCTGAGCAGGGTAACTTCACCTGGTGGATGCCAGGTGGAGTGGTGAGGTGGAGTGCTTTGGGTAGTTGAGCCCTCCCGCAGCTTTCTGGTGCTTGGCTTTAGCACAGTGGCATGACCTCTTTGCATGGGAGGGTTCCTCTTCTTGGGCCATTTACCCAACCCTGGGGCAATTTTCTGAAGGGGAGGAGGAGGAAAGCTGAGTCATTTCTTTCTTCATCCTCCCACTGGTGACAAACAGTCAGTTAACTGCACAGCATCATTAGGCACCAAAACTTTCTCCATAGCAAAAGAATGCATAATAATTGCGCACATTATCCCCCAAAGTGGAATATAGATTTTTTTTAAAAAAAAAAGCTCTTAAACTTACTGCATATGTTTTAGGCATTCACTAAAATGTTTACCATGCATTTTATTCAGAGGTGTACAAAAGATGTAAATTGAACCAGGGTGTGTTAGTCTAGTAGCCTGATTTGAATGGAAAATACCAATTTCTTTTGAGAAGAAATAGTCTCTGAATAGCCTCTGAATAGCAAATTGTGTAACAAATACTTTAAAAAATGTAAAAAATGCAAAAGCTATCGGAGATCTCACTGAACAGTAAATGCAAAATGCTTACAGAAAATACTTGTTGCATATGCTTGTAGTGCAGCTGGAATGTTTTCTGTCACACTGCTCTATTTTTATCACTGTATTACTTAAAAAAGAATATATACATCTATCTATCTGTCTGTCTATCTATCTATCTATCTATCTATCTATCCACCTATCTATCCACAAACTGAAGCACGAAAAGTTCCACAGGAACTTAAGGAAAAATTCCTTGACAGTGAGGGTGCCGGAGCCCTGGCACAGGCTGCCCAGGGAAGCTGTGGAGTCTCCTTCTCCAGAGATCTTGCAAACCTGCCTGGATGCCGCCCTGTGCCCCGTGCTCTGGGTGTCCCTGCTGGAGCAGGGGGTTGGACTAGATGATCTCTAGAGGTCCCTTCCAACCTTAAGGATTCTATCCATATGTTTTAAGTGTGGATTGACCTTGTTGGAAATGCTTGAGAAACCTTATTTGAAGTTGTATGGCCTCAACTCTTCCAGCAAGGCTGTGTGATGTGACTGTGTATAGTACAGTCATTCTTCCCTGCAATGTGAAAGTATTCTTAAACACGAACAGTAAAAGCCCTCATAAAGAAAATGAATATGCTTTGCCTGTGTTTTTTTCCTTTTTTTCCTACCCTCTTTTTAATAGCACATTGCAACACATAGTGCCTTGCAACTTATATCAAGATCCTGACTGTTTTAACAAATAAAATGAGTAGCAATGTACAGGATAGAAGAATTGAGTTTTCATAAATGACTGTTAAATAATGTGGGTTTGGGTTTTGCTCATCTCTCCTTTGTACTTGTAGTGACTGTCATCATTTCTGCTTGTGCCCTGTTTTTGAAATAAGCAGCAGGCCCATGTTGATGGGAAGAGGGAAGTTGGGTCTGGCTTGAGCTTGCAGCAGTAAAGCCAGGGCTCCCATGGCTTGCTTGCAGATCACTTCAAGTTTGTGCCACAGCTGAGGAAGGACGTGGTCAAACAAAAAGGGTTTTCTGGTTTAGTTGCTGAAGACACCATTTCCAGACTTTGTAGGTTAAAAGGCATGTCAGTGTTCTTATCATGTAATTATCCTAAATTTAACTTTTAGGAATCTGAAGTTTAACATCATTTGGATAAGAAAGAATGAGTATTGAAAAAATAGTGCACTTGCCAATCTGCATTTATATACAAATGCAACTGCTACTATTTTCATCAGTATTTGTCTGCATGGATAAGCCAGCCCAAGTAGATTCTTTTTTTTCAGGTGCCTCTGGCAGACTGATTTTGCCCTAGTTGCTGTATTTCCAAACGGGAATGTTTACTTATTTATATTGATAAAAGCTCTCTCTGGAAAGCCCTTAGGGCCACTGGTTTCCAAATGTCCATCCTCATTAATTTAAAGGATTGCCTGACACTGGTCCCCATGGGACAAACTTAAATTACGCTTACAAATTTCATTAGTCCTAGAATATCAGCCTGCATTCAACTTCTGCACAAAGAAGCCTATCTTAGCAACACATCTAGACATCTAAAATTACTGCTGTGTTAATATAAAATAACGGCTTGTTACTCACCTGTTGTGCACTACGGCGTTTCTTGGGCGATGCTCATTTCATAGCTGCAGCTCTGCAGAAGGCTGAGACTTCCTCTTCTTCTGTGCTTAGCCTCGCCACGTGAAAATAGAAGCTGCTCTTCAGAGCAGGAAGCAGTGACGCGGCGCAGCTGGTCCTGGGCTCTTTTATTGGCCATGCTTTACAAGTGGCTTGTTAATATTTCTCATTCGTACCAGGTCACTAGTGGTGGCTGTGAGCTGGTAGTTGGGCTTTCTGGCAAAAGGTGCCTTGGTGGTGTTTCCAGCGTGGTCAAACTGAGCTGTCAAACTGTGGGTATTTATAAAACAGCTATTTAAATATTTGTGACATAATAAAGGCATATTTTCATCTGACCAAAGATGCGAAGAATTTGCAGCTTGAGTATGCAGTAATGTAAAATAAGCGTGGTTTAAATGTGTTGTTCTCTGTAGACGGTCTGGTTTTGTGGAAATCCCCAATTTTGTTTGTAGGAGCAGTGGGAGCCTGGAAGTGACAGCAGCCCCTTACCTTCGAAATGAGCCCAACTTCTCATTTCAGGAGTTCCTTTGCTTAGGTCTGTACTCAGGGCAGTTTACCCCACAATATGCTGTGCCTGCATTCTAGTTGTTATCTAAAAGAATAAAATGCCTTTTTAACAGTTTTGCAGAAACAAGGAGAGATTTTAGGCTTTATTGAAAGAGAGCTTTTGTGAAAAACACCCTGTCTCCTCATATTTTTATCTGTGATTTGTATCTGGACTATGGTAATATCTAAATGTGTACACAAGACACTGACAGGTTACCGGGAGGGACCTAATACAGTATATTAGTGATACCTAAATATTTGGATACGTAAATATTTCCTGTTCAGGTGAACTAATACCAAATTAATTTTGTGATTATTCCCAGGATCTCTAAAATACAGTAAGCTCTAAATCCTACCTAGGCCATCCTTCAGATATATATAAATAGTTCTTACAAAATAAGTATTTATGCATGTTCTATTGAAGGGGGAAAAAAAGGCTGGAGGGGGTTAATGAGTACTTTAAAAGGACATTTTTTTACCCCCCCCCCCCCCCCCCCCCCCAAAAAAAAAGAAGAAAAATCTAAAGGACTGAGCAGTGTTGAAAACTATTTAGTGGTTTCATCATTAGCAAGACAATTCTGGAGACATTGCAGGTAGGATGAGTCAGTCAGACTGTTTCCAAGCTCATTGAAAATTCACTGACAGTGTTTTTAATATTTTAAGGTTTACGGATGCGTGTGTCTTTCTGGCTGTTATGCGTAGTTTCGGAAAGAGAATAACTAAGCTTTCCAACTCTTCTTGACAAGAATATTTTATTTCACGAAGAGTGATCTCGGCTTGCTGAGCTGCTATTATCCTGTGAATTCCAAGCTGAATTACCCTGTGAATGTACATAGACAAGCGGCTGGATGGGGAATGTCCACCTTGGCTGACAAGAGAGTATAGAATGAATTCTGGGTTAGCGTGGTAAGCAGCCCCATGCTGAGGCTAGGTTTGGAGGAGCTGTGCCCTGTAAGCTCTCGCTCAGCTTGTGAGAGAGCTCTCAGTTAAGAGGCTGGTATTTTACACGAGTCTAATTCTGTTTGAAGGCTGTGGCTAACAACGCCACAGGGAAGGTAATATTTTCTGAAGTTAAATGGAATGAAGTCAAGCATCTGAGTCAGTGGTTATCCACCTATGTAAACCACTCGGTGGAGTTCAGTGGCATTTCATCCGACTAGCTGGTTTGTCGGAGCATATAAAGGCTGCCTTTTGCTTTTGCACGGGCTTCTCAGCCCACCTTGCCGAGGAGCCGCAGGCAAAACCACTCACCTGCTGGCAGCCTGGAAGGGCTTCCTGCCAGCTCGAGCCTTTGCAGGGGGTTACCCAAGAGAGGTGTTTGCAGCAGGACACTTCCTTGCATCTGTGTATGAGGGTGCTGCAGGTGCTGGCACTTGGCACTTGGGCATGAGCACCAAGGAGCTCTGCAGTGCAAAGCTGTGCTGACTGTCGTGTGAGAAAGCGGGTCGATGGGCATAGACTCTTTTCTCTTGTCAGTTCAGTTTTAGTCATAGGAAGCACCTGATTTTATTTTTGATGTCTTGCTGTGTTATCAGCTAGAGATGATAACATCTTGCTTTGGTTCCCTTCCGAAGGGTGAGTACTTTCACCACTCCAGCTTCTGCTTTCTGCTAAAATAAGTACTCAATTTTATCTTTTTTTTTTTTTTTTGGCTATTGTGAAGTTAAAGGAGAAAAATACTTTAGTTGTGTTATGCTATGTTAAAGCTGCCTTTGCCTTGTGCCAAGCCAAGCCAGTGTATTTTATGTTTGCGGATAAGGCAGAGTGCCCAGGTGGTCTATTGCCATCTCTTCCCTAACTGGAGGTCAGCCTTAAAAGAAAATGACTTCATAACTTGCACTGAGGTGAGTGTAAGATATTGAAGGATTGTCTTTACGCTGTTGCTTTTAAAGGAGCAATGTAGTGCTTAGTTTCTCTTTTTCATGGATTTACTCATCATATAGAAAAGTGTTTTGCCTGTCCACTTAACACATGGTGGAAGCTTTATCCAGCTAATAACAGAGGAAGCTCTGCAACTGGAAGGACAGAAGGGTTATCCTTTGCCTCAGCTTGGTAAGAAATGATCTCACCTCATGCTCTCCTTTTCCCTCTGAACTTTCCATCGTTTGGGCTTACTGCACAGAAAGGAGAAGTGAAGCTTTTTGCACAGCCCAGTGCCCCAACAGTGCAGGAAGCAGCTGTCCCATGTGGCTGTTAACTTACCCGCTGGCTCTTGTGGGTGAACGCACATGCACTTTGGGGTTACAGTCCTTAATCTCAGTGAAGTTGTGCCTCTTTTTCTTATTCCCATATTACATTGAACACCCGTGGAAGTTAAGAACACGCAGCGTGACAGCTGTACTGGTTCAGAATGCCCCTATTTAATGCCAGTGCATCCAACTTTGCAATATATGGGTAATGCAGAGGCTGCACTGTGGTGTTGCTGTGCCTCCTGTCCCGCTCGTCGGCCTGCGAGTGGATGTAAATGCTGCACGGGGCACGGCTCCTGGCATGGGAAGCAGAGCAGCTGAAGAGCCTCACCTGGTGCGTTCTGGTTACTGTCACAGTTTGCATTTCCAGTGTGTTCAGTTAGAATTTGGTACAGTTTGAGCAAGGAGTTCCTGCCTTTCCTTTAATATAAAAAGAGAAAAAGGAAAAAGAAGAAATTGGCAGTCCGTTTTTCTTCCTTTATTTCTTCTCCTGCAGCAGCCTGTGCATATGCCATGTCATTGCACAGCATTACACAGCAAACACAGTGTGTTGGATGCGCAGGTCATCTGTTCAGCATATCCAGCCTTAGAGAGAAGCAGCCCTTCAAAACCAAGCTGAGGTGACAGTTGTGTCCCGGAGATGTCTGATGGGAGCAGAGCTGCGGGCTGTTGCCCACCAGCAGTTCTTCGATGCGTGCAATGCCTTTTAAGCAGATGCCAGAAGAGCTTCATCCCTCTTTATCAGCTCATATCACTTTGGCACAATTCTTAAAACGCTGGGTCTTTGTTCTCTTGCTTTCCACCTGCACTCTGCTGTGCTGGGAAGCAGCTGCTCTCACCAAAAGTAGATTTCCTTTGACAAATATTTCATATCTGTTTAAAATGTATGTGAATATTCAGCTCTTTCTTTTCGTATGTATACCTCATCAGGGGCTATGCAACACGTTACTTGTTCCAGTTTGAAAATGTCTAGGAGGGCTTTTTCAGATGCTGTTTCCTGACTAAGCCTGTTATCTTTTATTATTAAACTGCTCTCAAAAGACTTCGGTGTGTAGGAGTACTGTTCTGAAACTTGATGTGCCGCTCAGGGATGGAGTTAATGTTCCAAGAGAAACGTCTTTATTCGGAATTGCTTGTGCTTAGATTCTTTTGATATTCATAGGGAAAATTTTTCAGACTCCTCAGAGTTTTGGAGCCTGGACAAACTTCGTGCTCTGTTACTAATGTCAGTGTTCTGTTACTAACTTAAGTGTGTATGAACAGAAGCAGTGTATGAGAAACTGCTGCAAATGTTTTGCCGTTTCTGTTAGGTGTTTAATCCAAGGTGCTGTAGGGAGTTGCAGAGTGAACTGTGCAGCTGTTGGGACAGGGGAACTGTGCTTGACATCGAAGAGCACCTTCATGTGGCAGCTTTTGTCAGTGCGGAGCTGCTGTGCGGGCAGGTAGCTCTGCTGGGGGGAAGCAGCGGCTCCCGGCGCTCTCTCTGTGCCACCGGCCTCGGGCACACGTCAGCAAACACAGGGAAGTGAAACTGGAAACGCAGCTGCGGTGAGGCTGGGCCCACAGGAGAAGGTGAGGCTGGGCCCACAGGAGAAGGTGCGTGAGAGGGGAAAGGGGCCGTGCAGAGCGGGCTGGCCCGGAGTGTGTGCTCAGCACCCGCCGCGTGCGACGGGCCCCTGAGCCAGCCCGTGCTGCGGGCTGCCAAGGGGAGGCCGCAGAGCTGGCTGCAGAGCCGTCGGGGTGCTTTCCCCAAGGCCTCAGGGGCCTGGTCACGCTCCTGACATGCAGATGTGCTGTGCTTACCTTTTCTTTACAGCTGTTGCTGTGGGGGGGAGGAGGAAACAGGAACTACAGCACGCCAGTGCACGGTGATGGTTGACTGTTGGTGAGCCATTCCTTTCTGCTGTTTGAAATGTGCTTCCTTTCTGTCTTGGAAAGGTAAGAAATAAAGGTCCTTAATGCCCGTTTCATTTCATCCCTATGTAGTTACTGAGGCTGGTCCTACGAGAGGGCTGTTATCTTCTCTGAACATCTGTTGACCTATGGGGGAAAAATACTCTAAAGGGAGGAGCTGAAACTCTTGAGCTTTACAGTGATAAGAGGCTTCTTTCATATGCAGCAGAATAAGGTAGAGCATGGATTTGAAGTTTGATTTTATTTAGGTAGATACAATCTTGGAAGACATCGAGTTAAGACGGAATAAGTTTGTGAAGCCAAGCTAAAACTTGTTTAGTTACTGTTCTCTGAACATTTCCCTTTTATGCCTCCAACTCATACTAAGTGTTAGTGCACTTTATTTTTGTCCCAGGCATCTGGGCACTGCCTGTAACTCTGTGCCGTGTGATGATGTGGGCCACCAAACGTCCAGCACTTATCCTAACAGGAGTGCAGCAGGAATGGGAGGAAGTGCAAGGCTCTGCTGTGACCAAGGTGCAGTAGAGGAAGGGTAAAGATGAGGGTGGAGACATTTCTGCGCTTTTTTTCTTTCTATTTTGACAGTATGTGGTAGTTACTCTATGAAATACATTGGCAGCCCATAGCTCAGCATGCTCATTAGTGAATGTTTAGGTGATGTAGTTTGTGTCCAAGATGGGAATGTTCAAACTTCCACAGCTGCTGATGGGTGCTTGATCTAGTATCTTTCAATACTGATGTTGGATCTGGCCTCTTTTTACTGATAGACAGTTCCTGGTTGGATACTTTTATTGCCTGGTTCTAAGACTTGTGTGTCCTTGTACATTTGAATGCGGATTTAACTTTTACTAAGAAGCTCTCTATGGTGCAGGAGTTCAGGTAGGTCTGTGAAATGCATTTTGACCAGCGCTGTGAGGAAGACTAATCACTGCTCCAATGCTGCCATCTATGGATCTCTACCTAATATTGCAGCAGATCCTTGGGACAACAATAAACAGGTACAACTGGGTCACAGAAGAGAGAGAGCCCTTTATACACCTGCACTACTTAGGCAGCTCTGCAGTGCAGTTGGCTATAAATAGCAAAGAGCATTTTGACTGTCACTTACATTGGAGTTATCTCATGACGTGTAAACTTGCTGCTCTTGTGGCTGTAGAATTCTGTTATACAAAAATAATTATACTGCATATCCTGTAACAGGTCTCCCCTCTTGCTTTTCTTTTCTGAACGGTAAGATAAAATTCTGAGACTGAGCAAGCTATGGCTTCCTTACTATGGGTAATCTGAATTTAACGTATAAACTTGGGTAATTAGAAGACTCCTAGTGGTGGAAGGAAAGAATGATGACAAGGCTGGTCATTCTTCTAACTTGATCATATAACCTAAGTAGAAAGACTCTAATTAAAAACTAACCCTGTGTTTTTTAAAAGCCTCTGCCATTCTGATTTCTTTTATTATATTTGTCTAATATGTTCCTGTAAAAACAGGTGAAATAGCAGCAGCTTTATTACTAAAACTCATGTCCTTTTGTAGGAGTGGGTGTTCATGTACCAGAAGTTTGCGATTAAATTGAATTCATAAAAACAAGTGACACTTACTTCCCTGGTACTGGCAAAATAAAAGGCCTCTTTGTCTATCTTAATAGTTAATTCTGGAAGGCTGTATATTCTGGCTATATAAGGCTATAATAATTATCATGGGGATCATCAGCTTTTCTTTCTGTCTTTACTGGCAGCATGTTTTTTTCCAATCGCTTCCTCTGTGAGGAAGGAGCAACACCTTGTTTGTTCCTCATGTTCAACCTTAGTAAAGGAAGGCAGGGAAGTAGAAATCCCTTTGGAATTCAGAAGGAAATCCTGCAGCTCATTGTTAGTGTCTGTGCCAAACAGTTCTGAACAAATGATAATTTTGGCTATTGTTTGTAATTTGGCTCACTGTTGACATTGCCCCCACGTTGCCTGATCTGAAGAAAAACAGAATATTGAAGTAGTCACTATGTGTTTAAAACATCAATTGATTGTATTCCTAGTAGCTGCTCTATGAGCATGAATTACTGATCTCTGCTTTCTTTTGAGGATTTGCTATCTTTTCTTAAAGGAGATAAAATATCCCCTCTCCATCATAGAATAAACTGCCTTGATTCTAATAGTGAGTGGTAGGACAGGTAATTATATGAATAGGATGGGAGGGGGGGGAGAAAGAAAGGTTTATGTGAAATGAAGAGTGTATATGATTGGTCTCTTCAGAGAAAAAAGGAAGGAGAAGGGCTTGATTACCCTCTTGATCTACCTAAGTGATGGACAGAGGTTAGTTTGGTAAGTTCAGTGATTTCCTGAGACTGTGCAGTTAATATGACTGAGCCTTTAAAAAAACGTAGGTGTGAGAGAGAAGATGGTGCATTTCAATGAAATAACGTCTGAGGTGGTTGCTTCACTAGAGAACCAAAAAAAAAAAAAACCACAACTTTTATTTCTGAAGGTCAAATTGAAGGATTTTGTTGACTGTAGGTACAAGTAACAAGAGCTGTTAATATGATTTTCTTTGATCATTTCCTCTTCGCTTTTATTTTATGCTTACTGCTTGTCCTGGCTAATGAATATATTTCTTTTGTATAGTCATCACTTTGCTTCAGACACCTTGGTCTGTAGCTGTAAAAAATGATTATACGGTAGTCCTAATGGGGAAGTATTTTTGCAAAGAAATCAGTTCTGTGCTTTTCTATTTTTTTTTTCTGATTTGTCATGAAGAAGCTAAGCCATTTCCTGACAGCAGCCTGGGCCTTAGAATACTTACAGGGCTGTCTTTGAGCAAGAAAAAACAAGCTGCTGCCACAGATCAGAAGAAGGTAGGAAAGATAACCTTCACAGAAAGCAGAAGAGATTGTGAAAAACTAATTTGTAAGTATTATGAAATAAAAATAAGCAAAAACTATTATGATTTCTTATAAATAAAATTATTAGAGAAAAGTATAAGCAGAACTGAATAAAATGATAATTAAAACTCCATTTTACTATTTTTATCATTTGAAGGCATGTTATGATTTCTGTTAATGTGTTCTGCTCATAACATACCAATTTGGGACCAAGAATTCAAAAGTACTTCAAAGAATTGGCCACACAAAAACTGATGAGTAGTATTTACTGAAGAGGAGAGCTGAGAGGTGGCCAATTAAGACTGTTCTACAGTGTTACACTCAGAATTGTAAACATAAATGAGTCGTATTAGGGGTAACTTCCAACTTACTATGGCTACCATGAAGGTGTGTCATAATAAAGGGTGCAGATATATAGCATATGTGCTTAGCAACATGGCTCGTCAGGAACTGCCGTGCTTGGGCTCCACTCTCCCCTGGTTTTTCATTAGTCAAGACCCTTCCCCACTGTTAGCTGTCCAGTCTTTGCGTTCACAGAGAAGTAAAAGGCCCAGCTTTCCCTCAGACAGGAATTTGATCACTACCTGAATATACTTCCTCTGGGATTTTTTCAGACTTGGGAGGGTTTTTTACTCAGGCCTCAGTGTTTGGCACCATTTCTATGCAGACTTGTAGCAGTATGTCCATATGTCATGATGTGCTCTGATATGCTTGTTGCACATAACGTATTTTCAAAGAGTGTACAGTAAAAGCACACACACATAGAGAATTAGTGTTTTTGTCAACTATTACTCTGTTATCTCCAAAGACAGAGACCACAGAGACCTTGTGTCTTGAGCTTCTCTATCTTCATATCAAACATGCAGCAGCTTCAGCCCAGGTAGGACCAGGATAACCTTTTTGCTCCTGCGTGCACCAGCATCAGAACCAGAGCAAGGGAAGCCTTGGGAACAAGGGAGCAATGGGAGCCTGCAGGCCAGAGGCAGCGCAGGGACTGTCTCCTTCTCTCCCTCCGCACCACGAGATTCACAGCTCAATACTCGAGCCCCAGTCAGTGTGCTTGAGGCCAAGATGTGAATTGCTGTGGAGTCAGTGACCTCTGAGAGAGCAGGGGAGCAGCTGTGGCACTACACCTGCTCCAGAAGGTTCCAGAAGGTTCCCCCATTACAATCAGGCCAGGCCCTTCCTGTAACGTGAAGAGAGACCAAAACGTCATTACCAGCCAAGAGCTCAGCCCTGTACAAGCAGTGCCACCCGAGCTGCTGAGCCTGCTAGCAGGTGGGACATCAGCTCTTTCTTAACCTCTGTCATCGTCAGAGCATCTGCCGAGGATTTGGAGGTTGTTGCGTGAAGCTGGAAATTCTAGAGTGACGTTCAGTTTTCACGGGAAATGAGATACCTTGGAGTGGTAGTTGGGATGGGGAGTCTATCTGCTGTAGCTGTCTCCAAGGGTTCAACTAAGGGCTGAATGTGTCTGGATGACACATCTGTGAAAGGGCTCTCTGGACATGAGCTGCCCCTTGCAAAGTCGGGGAGGACTAAGTCATGTTCAGAATTGCAGGCTGTCACCACCCCGTTCTGGCTTTCACACATCCTGGGTTTTATCATTGCTTTTATTAAGTGCAAAGCACCAAGCATATTGTTATTAGAGATGTGTGAAGTAAGTGTAGTTATTGAGGTTAGAAGTGTGTTTTCTTAAGGGGAGAGAAACACAAGAATCTGACCCGCCCTGTGGCAGGGTGAATCTCTGCCGCGAGTACAGCGCTCCATAAGCAGCTTATGGAGATAAACGTTACATGTGTCCTTGCCAGCTTGGTTAAATATTGCCAGCTGCCTTAGCCCTTTCAAAGATGAATGAGCTGTAACGGGATTTCTGTGCTGCATGGTTTTAAACAAGGGTTATAAGAGGAACCAGTAACTGTTAACGCCAAAACTGCACAGTGGGCATGTTATTCTGTTATGAGACACCTTGCGTCTCTGAATGATTTAGCCCTGGTCTGCCAGCGGCCAAAGAGCAGACCAGAGCGAAATCTGTTCTCATCTGGCAGTTTCTGTTACTCTTGTTATGTGTGGAGAGAGAAATGGGAGTGCAGGCTTTTGAGGGGAGAAGAGCTTGGGGGGTTGCTACAGGGCGTTACTTGGTACGAACATTAAATAAACCATTAAAAGCTAAATTGAGAGACTAAAGGTAAATAGGTGAATGTCACAAAACTTTGGGAAATAAAAGCAAATGCTTTCTATCTGTCTGCAATGTGCTTTTTTAAATAAAATTATTTCAGTTTTAAATCAGAAATTGTGTCGCCATGTTGCCAGTTTTCTAGGCACATGTTAAAAGTGGAAACTTTGTTCTTTCCAATAACATTTTAACCACTAGATTAGTAGTCCTCACTCATACCTGTTGCAAACCATTACAAGGGTACCATGGAAGCCGACTGGGAGAGATGTTGCCCCCCTCAGACACAACACAACAGTATTTATGTTGCTTAGTGATGTTACCAAAATTCAGCAAACATTTAGGGGAAGTATGGGCAAGAAAACTCATACGGTGTTAAGTTTTCAGATTAAGGTGTGTTTTTATTTCACCAGTATATATTGAACAACTAAACCGCAAATTTCATTAGTTGTGAGATATTTGTAGTTTTGTTAACACCACCACTTAATCCTTTGCATGTGAAACAAGTCTACCACTAAAAACATTTAGGTGTTTTTTCCATCAAGACCACATAGCATTAATGTTAGTTCTCTGTGGTTGATATACACGCATATTACACTAAAATGGTGGTGGGTTTTGCTTTGTTTTGTTTAGTTCCCTTTTTGGTTCCGTGCTTTCTTACAACCATTGCTTGATTCCAAATCCTTTCAGTGGGAACAGTGATTCATTCTCTCACCAACTTAGAATAACTCACTGTTCTCTGTGACCATTAATTTGCCTGCATTATTTCTTTACTCTTTTCCCTAAAGCTTTACTATTAGATTATCCACCTGCATTTTACTAATAGCAAAACTTAATTGATTTAACTTTTCTGACCTAGTGAGCTTGGACTTCTTGATTTGAGGGGTTAAAAAAAAAAAAAAAAAATCATTTTTGGAAAAAAAAATATTACCTATCTGTTATCCTACTGGTATTTGACAATTTGAAAACTGATCAACAAAATGCCAAGAATGTGCATAAACAGATGGGTTTCTTTTTTTTCTTCACTAAATACCTAGGTTACTTCCACAGTTACAAATATTCTGGTTCAGCATGCTGGTAGTGTTCTGGTTTCTTGTGGATCACAGAAGTGTCCTTTCCAGTGCAGCACGAAAGGTCACTGGTCTAAACAAACTTTACTTCTTTTTAACTAAAGTTTCCTTTGCAGTTTTGTGGTGCATCTTTTGTTTTCTTCCCCTCCTGCTTTGCCACAGCTGTCCTTGCCCTCTCTACACAAGAGTTATTTTGCGCACTGTGAGCGCTTAGTTGGATTAGGTGAGCATCACTTGTGATTCGTCTTTGTTTAGACCTTATTTCTTTGAGATGCTGGACAAGTTGGATAAAACTCTGAAAAGAGAGAGCAAAAACGTTTTTAGTTGCATGTGGCTGTGGCCAGTGAGGTGTGTTTGCTTCCTGTGTTTGTTTGCAACTAGAAAGTGGTGCCTTGTGAAAGAGCATTAAGATCAGATTTCTGAGAAGTAATTTCAGAAACATTATGTGTTGCTTATCATAATTATTCCGACAGAATAGTTAACTGTTATGAACACTATCAGTTAATAATTAAAAATTCCTTTGTCCTGGAAGACTGATTAAAATGTTAAAGGTTAAGGTTAATACTTTTTTTTTAAAAGTTGCAAAGACCTTTGCAGCTTAAGGTCTCTGCAACTTAAAAGTTGTAAAGACCTTGCAACTTTTAAGTTGCAGAGACCTTAAGCTGCAAAGATCTAGTCTGTAGGAAGATGAGATTTCATCCATAATTAAAATAAGTCAAGATGCTAAGTCTGTATTAGTCCCTCATGCATGGACAGTTTTTGTTACAATTCTGACCATTAATAATTTGTCTTAAGCAAGAATTAATGACTTGCGGCACAAGAAGCTCCCCAAAGTGATGCATGATGACCGTGATGCCTGGCAGCCTGACTGGAGATGCTGAGCTGGAGCCCTCACGTGTACATGAGTAAGTGCCTCCACAGCACCAGCCATCAGTGTGTGGGGCAGTGCAGGGCTGCAGCCTTTGAGCCAAGGCAGTGAACTTCTCCAAGGTCAGCACTCACTAGCAGCAGGCACCCTATAGGGACATCTGTGGAGGCACCATGAGCAGTTCACAGGGCAGGAGACACTTCCCGGATACTGGACATGGGGCTAAGATGCCAGCAGAATGCCTTTCAACCAGCAGAAAAGCACGAGGGCAAGGAGATGGCAGAATTCTGCCCTGCTGTGCCCAGCGGTAGAAACTATTTGTTTTGCAATTATCTGTAGTGTTTGTGGTTACTAGTTCTGCTTGCCAGTGGTAGGATGGTGGCATGCGAATTTTGGAGCTTCTTCCCTGGCTCCAAGGGGTAAGAGGAATTGAAGATGACCAATCCCTCATTTAGTGAAATGAATTAAAATGGAATCTATTATGCAAGATGTTCAAATGGTTTTCTGTGCAAGGTGACCATAAAAGTATCATTACCTACAGTTTTCACTGATGTGAAGGGGAACTTGGTCAGAGTTTGAGGACACCGTTGGTTTCTAGGTAACGTTGTGCCTTCGAAATTGGAGATGAATTTGACAAATTTAAAGCTAGTATCTTTGCAAGGTTTTGTTATGGTGATTGTAACATTGTTCTTCTGCCATGAAAACAATAGATGACATTTCTTGTGTTTTCTTCGTCCTGCTGAGTCAGACTAATTACTCTTCCAACTTCACAAAACTCATGGAGATACTTTTCCAGGCCACTTATTTTATTCTGACATATGGTATAAACTTTCCTACACACTTCTTGCCAGATGACCTATCTGACCATTTACTTTGTGTTTTTTTTTATCTAGAACAAAGCCACCAAGAGAGAGATCGTGAGATTAAGGATGAGATACGAATCTTTGTCTTCTCTTCTGCTTTTAGCATAAATAACACTATTATGTGTATGTCCAAGTAGCTAGCCCTGACACGTTTAAAATAGCTGGTTTGGGTTAAACAGTGAAGGAGCAAGATTTTGTTGGAAATATTGGTTGGTTTGGCTAGATGGCTTTTGCTGTGAATGCACTGGGGTGAGCTGATCAGTTGTTTTTAAGAGAACAAAGCTTGACCTGCCTGGGCTTGCCTGTGTAGTCTAATAACTTTGCCAGAGTTTTTTGCCAGAGTCAATAACTTTGCCATTTTTGACATTTTTTTGTTAAAAAGTCTCACACAGCCGGCAGGGATGCTTCATCTCTTCCTGTCCAACCGGGGACACTGAGCCAGGTCACTGTTACTTCTCTCCACACTTAGAAACTGTACCATTAACTGTACCGTTCAAGTTTCATTTGGGCTGAGTTGCAGAGGCTTAGCTGCTTCATGGCCGCAGCTGCTGCTAATACTTTATCTGGGTGCTTTGCAGGCTTGGAAGCTGACAATAATCAGTTTTCAGCATCTCTATATTTAAAGTAGGCTGCCTTCTGCTAAATAACCACAACTTCCCTCGAAAGTTACATGCCACAGGAAGGATGAAACTGCTAAGTCTAGCTTATTAGAGTGAGGAACAGAGCTCTCCTTGGGTCTGGTACAAGTGTACATACACTTTTCTGGGGGAGATGGGATAACCACAAATGCTGCTGCCTTCAGAACAGGTGCAAAATTTGCTTTTTTTTAGCTTGCCCCTTTGCACAACATCTGTCACTAAGGGAAAGAGAAGAGGAAGTGGAGAAACCCATATTTTTTACACTGAGAAAAATGAATCTATCTGGAATCTATCTATTCCAGACTAGAAAGAAACCCAGTCTGTATTGAGCTTGCTTGCTTTTTAGAAGGATGCCAGTGATGGCATTTAAGTAAGAGCTTTAACAAAGGATAATGTCTTGATGTCTTGATAATCTTGATGATTTCTAGGACTGTATTATTTGCTAGTTTTACTGCCAAGTCAGTGAATTTCATGGTGTTTTCTTGTCTGGAGTAATCAGAGTTATGACTTTTTTTTTTTTTAACAATTATAGAATAGTACAGGTTGAAAGCGATATCTGGAGATCATCTGGTCCAACCTTCACTTCAAAGCAATGCCAGTCTCATCAGGGCTGTCTTGTTGAGTTGTGAATATCTCTTAAGGATGGAGATTTGACAATAGTGGAGAAAAACAAAAAAAAAAAACCAACCAACTTTCTAATGTTTGACTGTACTTTTTCTTGTTGTAACTTGAACTTGTTACTGTGTATCCCAGGAACATCCTGGCCCTGTCTTTTCATGGCCCTTCCCTATTAGGTTGTTGAAGACCCTGTTAACATGCCTCATTCTTCCCTCTTCAAGCTGGACTAACTCAGCTCTCTTGGCCTCTCTTGACGTGTCCAGTGCTTCAGCCTTCTGCTCGTTTTGGTGACCCTCCACGGCACTTGCTTCAGTGTGTTCGTGTCTTTCTTGTACCGTGAAGCCTGAAATACAGAACTTGAGATGTCACCTCACAAGTGTCGAATAGGGGGGCAAGATTCGTCCCTCAACCCTTTTACTAAGGCAGCCCAGCACCCTTTTGGCTATGGGTCGCACCTGTTCTCCTGTTCAACTTTTTGCCCACCAGGACACTAGGCCCCTCTGACCAAAGTGGTCTCCGATTTGGTCAGTGCCTCCTCTGTGCTGCTGTGTGGGGTTATTGCAGCTCAGATGCAGGGCTTCACATTTGCCTTTGTTGAACTTGATGGAGTTTCTGAGCCCATTTTTTTCCAGTTCATTAAGGTCCTGTTCCTCTTTCTTTAATGCATCTGAGCCAGATGATCCAAATTCGGCAGTCATGGGACGTGAACCCACTTTAAGGTAAGCTGCTGTAATAGGAAAAGTAAGTCAGTGCTCTTGATCTGCACATGTATAGTAGTGTTCTCTATCTCTTCTACCAGCCAGCTATAACCCTGCTGGATTTTCATTCTTTCTTTGCATTTGTTGCCTTTCTGGCCCCTTTCTCCATTTTGAATCAAGTGCCCCACAGTTATGAGCTGGTTGTTCCTAGGAGAAGGGTCTGGATGAATTGAGGGAAGCGGATTTGATGCATGTTTGCAAAATCATGACTGATAGAGAGGAGGGGGGTAAATAGAGAGTCACTGTTCACTCATTTCCAATATAAGAAGCAGGGGCTTTTAAGTGAAACTAGCAGGTGTCACAGACACAATGAAAAAGCTCAGAATGCCAGGGGTAGTTAAAATGTGGGACTTTGTGCTGCAAGATAATACAGACAGTAAAATTACATTTGAATTCAGAAAGTGACTGGAAAGACTGGTGGAAGAAAAACTGTTTGAGGGCTTGCATGTGTTGAAATAAGAACTCTGGCTCAGGAAGACATTTCAGGAAGCTGAGAGAGTATTCTGAGGGTGGGGAAAATAAATATGGAAAAAAAAAGATCAAGGAAACGTGTTTGGGCATATGCTACCTAAGCATCAATTCTGCTTTTTCTTCGGGAGAATGTCTGGGCTTGGATATGTTGGCTTTGAGCGATAGCCTTTGTCTGGAGGCTAGTGCTTAGCCAAGACTATGCTAGTAAGTATTTCACAAAGGTGAATATTGCAAACCAGCCTGTTTACCATGTGGGGCAGTTGCTTTTGCTGTTTTTGGGCAGGCAATGGCCATGTTGCTGACAGGATCTCCATGTGCGCACCCTCTTCCAGGCCTCTCACCAAAGGCATCCAGCAGCAGAAGCAGGGGAAGACCTGCTGTCTGCTGCTCAGCAATCCACAAAAAAAAGTGTTATTTATCTCCACATTTCCAGTTATATTGTGATATCTTGAAAACAAGTTAACCATGAGGCAGCAGTGCCCTCGTGGCCAAGAAGGCCAATGGGATCCTGGCTGCATCAGGAGCAGTGTTGGCAGCAGGTTGAGAGAGGGGATCCTGCCCCTCTCCTCAACTCTGGGGAGGCTGCACCTGCAGTATTGATGCAGTTCTGGACTCCCCAGGACAAGAGGGACGTGGAGCTTCTAGAGAGGGTCCAGCGGACAGCGACAAAGATGATTAAGGGTCCTTTCCTCTTATGGGGAAAGACTAAGCAAGCTGGGCCTGTTTTCTCTGGAGAAGAGAAGGCTGAGAGGGGATCTGATCATGTATAAGTTCATGAAGGGAGAATGTAGGGAGGAAGGGGCCAAGCTCTTCTCAGTGGTGGACAGAGATAGGACAAGGGGCAATGGGTACAAGCTGCAGCACAGGCAGTTCCATCTCCATGTGAGGAGGAACTTCTTCATGTGAGGGTGCCAGAGCCCTGGCACAGGCTGCCCAGGGAGGCTGTGGAGTCTCCTTCTCTGGAGATCTTCCCAAGCTGCCTGGATGCCGCCCTGTGCCCCGTGCTCTGGGTGTCCCTGCTGGAGCAGGGGCTTGGACTGGATGATCTCTAGAGGTGCCTTCCAACCTCAACCATCCTGGGGTTCTGTGATCTTCCAGCGCAAGTGTCTGGTGGAACTAGTCTGAGCACTGATGAGAGCAATCCTTAGCTCTGTCTGGGCAAGCTGAAGAAAAGTGTGAAAGCACTAAACGTTCTTGTGTAGCAAATGCATCCATGTTTTGTGAAGTTTTTTTCCTTTTTACTTTTTTTTTTCTTCACATGCTGGACACTTCTTCAGTGTTCAACCACTGTTGGTCGTTGTTATACCCTGTTATACAGCTGTGTGTAACTGCCTTTTCAGGACTTGGGTGGAGACCATTTGATCCATCATCATTTTATTTACTTTTATTTCTCTGGGCTTTGTCATGTGCTCTTTATGCCTTTTTGTCATATGCTCCTTATTGCAAAGAATTCGGTAACTAAATATTCGAACCCAACAACTGCTTATAGAATCATAGCCTAACTTAGGTTGGAAGAGATTCCAAAAGTGATCTACTCTAATGTCCTGATGAAGGCAGGTTTAAGCAGATTAGCTTGTTCAGGGACTTGTCCAGTTGCATATCAGAAACCTCCAGAGATGGAGAATCTACAGCTTCTTTGGGAAACCTGCAGCAGTATTTTAGCACCTTATGGTTTAGAAACACACTCACTATCCCCACCCAGACTCCTCTGACCTCTTACACGTTGTCAGAATTTCTTGTGTTGCAACTTGCTTTGACTGCTTCAAATTATTTTGGCCCTTCCTTGTCTGCCGTGTGCTCCAGCCCCATGACTGTCTTCGTGGCCTCCTGCTAGACTTGTACCAGTGCATCCATGTCTGTCTTCTCCAGAGAAGCCTAGAACAGTTCTCTAAATGTGCCAAATGGAGGGGAAAGATGATGTGTTTGGACCTGCTGGACACTCACTGCCACAGCACAGGGGCAGTTGGTCTTAGCTGTGAGAGCACATTGCTGACTGCGGGTCAACTTGCTGTCCTGCCAGAGCCCCAGGTCCTTCTCCTCGGAGCTGCTTCCCAGACTTACAGCAGCCTGTCTCCTGACACCTGCCTCGTTACCCACACCTATTAGCAGCGTGTGGACCCCAGCATCTGTGCAGCACTCAAGTCTTTGGGCCACTATTGAGTGTCGTGGGCCCTTTCCGTGAGCTTCTGCTCTGCCTGCTGTGGCCCTTGTGAGCACGGCTGCTGCCTTGTGCAGCCAGCATCTGTCCTAGAGCCACGCTGCCGGCTGCTGGCACGTGCGAGGGAAGAACATGTTCCTCGATCCCCTCCCTTTCTGCAGTCTCCATCCTTCACCAGTGTGTGACTCATTGGCTTGCCTAGAGGCATGGTGTAGCTTTCAACACCAGCTGAGAAATTATATTAGTCATTCCAGGAGCTCACAGCTACTTTCTTCCTTGAATAGTCCCATGGAGCTCTTTTGGGAACATTTCCATTCATTGATAGACATCCTCCCTCGTTTCCTCCTCTGAACATATATATCACTTCCAAGCAACGTGGCTTTAGTGGAAGCAGGCCAGCTTGTTTGGCAAAGCCCCGTTTCTTGCAGGGGGCTTTTCTCTTCTTCCCTGTCGCAGCGCACGTGCTGTAGGCTGGGGCGCTGGGGCAGCGTTTTGGAAGGTACTGCCAAGAGCTGGATCACCTCCTATATCAGCCTCTTCCACAGTTTGCCACCTTTCTTAGGACACTATTATTATTATTATCTTTACTCTCGGATAGTCCATGACCTCAAGAAAGATTTCTGTCTTGTCCATGGTTCAATAATGCAGCGTTAAGAGTAATATCTCCCAGCCCTTAAGACCCTTGCCTTATTCTGGACCCTTATTCTAGCAGGGCGTCTTTCTCTCAGGACCATTTCCATACTGCCACACAACTTACTGCATATGTATTGCTCCCATTTTATTGTCAAGCCAGACTTTGGTTCTGGGCATGTCTATGAATATATATCTCTGTCCTGGAGTTGATCGTTGAGTGGCTTGAAAGGAATTTGATTTTAGAGGGTAATTTCAGGTGGGTCTGTGCTTGATTGGAGAGTGCACTAGTTTCTCAGCCTCTAGACACTTGAGTGTGGCTTATATCCATGTTGTACTTCCATATGTGCCTGCAGAGTAGTCTTTGGATTTGTCTCTGGTCACCACTTACATAGGGACAACACCATTACTGTGTTGGATATCAACAAAGTGCATAATGTGAAACCTTCCTAGTTCTCCAAGGAAGCAGTCTCCATTTGGAGCTGCATCTGAGCTGTTTGAGAATGTGAATGTGATTTAAAAGCAAAGTCTCAGTTTAAAAAATAGTTGACATGAGATTATAGGACTAGGATTTCAATATTTTTTTCCATTGAAAAGTGAATAAATGCATGATGTTGTGCTATAAAAAGTATTTGAATTGTATTTTACAGACAAATAATATAAAAAGACTTCTTGCGTTGAGTTTTATCAACATAATTGAAACAAATGCATTTCACAAACCAAACAAAACGACATTAATAGAGTAAAATGAGGTTGTAATGATCTGTTGTTAATAAAACATCCATTTTATTTTTACATTTTCTAGACATTTATGGGTGGTTCATTTGTGGTTTTATCAAGTTGTCATTTGTTTATTTTTACAGAAGCAATGATTTTAAATAATGTTTTAAAATAGTTTATTTAAAAGGCTGATAAGAACAGAATTGTTATAATTAAAAATTGAGGGAATTAAGTGAAACTTCTGTTTAAAAAACCCTTTGTTCTATTTTTCTATAGCTTCATATTGTCTTTTGAAACTGGAAACTCAGTTGAGAGCTGAGTGGAAGAGTGAGTTTTTCTTTTGTTTTAAGTTTTTAAGAGAAAATAATAGTAGTTGTTAATATAAGAGTTCTGGGCTGCTGCCCCTGTTTGCCTATGACCCTTCCAACTTTGCAGCAGGGAACCACGTGTGAGGAAGGGGAGAACTGCAACGAGGACAACCAGAGCTGTGTTTTCAGGTGACCTTCCGTACAGCCTCGACGCCGGGGAAAAAAAGGCACAATAAATAGCAACCATCCTGTTAAGATCTGGCATGGCTCTTACCAGGAGTTTTCCTTTTCTGTTCCAGTCTCACAGTGCAATTAGCGCGTCACGTCGGCAAGTGAAGCCATATTAATAAAACAGAAGACAAAAGACATGGGGGCCAGGAATAAAGTAGGGAAGGAAACGGAGACATTAAGGAAGGGCATAACAACAGGAACCCAAGCCTCGCATCCTGCATGTATGTCAGTATGGAGCTGACTGCAGTAGGAGCTGTCGCTTCATCTGGTCTTGCCTCTGGCTTGGTACCCAAGTAGATAGCGGAGATGTTGTGAGAAGGTGTGATGGGCAGGCTTGCCCTTTCCTGGCTCATCCTGCTCTTGTCATTTGCTGATCTCAGATAATCAGTGCTCAAAAAGAGGTGGCCATCTCGTCATCCTAGAATTAATCTCTTCAACTTTTTTTGTTTGTGTGATTTCTTGGTGGTGGCCAGTGGCAAGATAAGGGGTAACGGGTACTGATTGAAACACAGGAAGTTCAGTCTCCATGTGAGGAGGAACTTCTTTCCTGTGAGGATGACAGGGCCCTGGCACAGGCTGCCCAGGGAGGCTGTGGAGTCTCCTTCTCTGGAGATCTTCCCAAGCCGCCTGGATGCCGCCCTGTGCCCCGTGCTCTGGGTGTCCCTGCTGGAGCAGGGGCTTGGACTGGATGGTCTCTAGAGGTCCCTTCCAACCTCGGCCATTCTGGGATTCAGCTCTGAAGATTTATTCCTCTTTCCAAAACCTTTGTCTTGTGCCCGTCTCTGACTTGCAGGGACATTCTGTATAATCCTCTCTCACTGTTCTTTCTACTGAAATGGTGCAGCTTTCATATTGAGCGCTTTTGCTTCAACTTACTTGGTATAAATAATTTATATACAACTTAGAGTAGAGGCTCTTTACAATACACACTGGAAAAAGAAAAAAAGAGAAGTCCTCTTTTGCAAAAAGGAATGAAGAGATAATGCACCTTGCAAAGATGACTGGCTTAACATATGGGAGACACTCCGTGTAGAAGAGAAACACGCAGTTCATTAGCTTTTCATCTGTTATATTTGACCATATGGTGTGTTAATTTTCCAGCAAGACATTCATGCTCCAAATACTATAAAAAGATAGTTTCACCTTTGAACCTCCAAAGGACTGTACACTACACACTTGCCATAGTCAAATTGTGCACCAAAATTGTCCCTCTTTATTTCAGAGTTTGGTTACTTGGCCTATGTGACAACCAGGCAAACCCATTGCTGTAGTTGTTAGCTGCTTTAACTGGAGTTCAGAGGGAGGTCTTGCCCTTTCCAAATGTGCTGGTTTTAGTCAGGGTGAATTGCAAGCCCTTCCTAGTTTCTTCCTTTGTTGGGCATCCGTTAGAACGTGAGTCAGGTCTTTGACTTAGTAACACCCACTCCTGTGTCTGTTCATATGGCATTTGAGCATTCACAGTGGCACAGATTTGGAAAAAACGACGAAATCAGTCAAAATGAGACAGCTAGGAAAAAT
Organism: Nothoprocta pentlandii; assembly: GCA_013398315.1. Taxonomy (NCBI): domain Eukaryota; kingdom Metazoa; phylum Chordata; class Aves; order Tinamiformes; family Tinamidae; genus Nothoprocta; species Nothoprocta pentlandii. The sequence goes on along the minus strand of VZSG01000343.1, from coordinate 339,348 downwards.
CCAATGTTGAGTTTTCCTCTTGTCGTGTGATGCTGCTTTTTCAGTCCAACATCATTCCATGGTTTCCTGGCGCTCTGAGAAACAGAGTCCTCCCGACGTTGCCATGCAGGGAGCGCAAAGAGTCTGTACTGTGGCCCCAGGGTTTCTAAGCTCACCTCACTGCAGTGCACCCTACAGGCTGGGTTTCTCAGGTAGCTTCCCATTGGAAGATTTGGCAAGTACCATCATCTGCGTTTCTCCCACGTCACGAGAGCTTTCTTCGTGATGGGACCTGGCAGCGCTAGAAATGGATACACTCACTTGTCGCCGCAGTATTTTCATTACAGTTCTCTTGTATCCTTTGCAGGCGAAGAAATAGATAAAAGGATCTAGGCAGCAGTTAAAATTCATCAGAAACACGGTGTAATGGAGTGACTTCTGGAAAATTTGCTTTTCGCTGCAGAATGGTTCGTTCTGAAGCTTTTTAATCATGTGTTGGATGATTGCGACATGATAAGGGGTAAAGCAGATGATGAACACTATAATCACAAATATAATTGTATTGATGGCTTTTTTGTTTATCCCTGATTTTTCAGTCAGTGGATTTTCCTTGGCAGTCTGAAAAAGTTTGCAGCTAATTTGAGAGTAACAGAAGAGAATAATCCCAAGGGGAATAAGGTACCCTATTAAACATGCAGCAAGAAGTATAAAAGGTAAATGTGAGATTTTTTCAAAGTTGGGGTACTCCATACATGTAGTCCTTTCTTCTTCCTTGTGCGACATGGGTTGTATAAGCAATGGAAAAGTTTGGCTGAATACAAGAAACCAGATGAATACACAGATGCCCTTGGCGTATTTAATCCTTCGGATCTTGTATCGGAAAGGGTGGACAACAGCAAAAAACCTGTCGATGCTCAGGCACGTCATGAAGTTGACGCCCGCGTAGGTGTTGATATAAAAGAAGAGGGCGGTTACTCGGCACAGCGCTTCGCCAAAGGGCCAGTGGAAACCCAGGGCGTAGTAGGTTATCCTCGTGGGCAGGGCCATGCAAAACAAGAGGTCGGAGAAGACCAGGTTTGTCGAATAGAGGGTGGTGGAGTTGATCTTCTTCCTGTTTTTGAAGATGACCGTGAGGGCGATGGCATTTCCCAGCACTCCGAAGATTAAGATGAAGCTGTAGAACACGGACAGCAGTATCCTGGCTGTGTCTTTGTGTTCGTACAAGTCGCAGGTAGAGCTGTTCGGCTGCGAGGTTGGGAGGGTGTCCATCCCCACGGCCAGCGTTACTGCAGGGAACTCAGAAGACCTACCGGGAGGAAACAAAAGGGGATGTTTTGTCATGATAGCCACACTTCTGCCTATCAACAGCCTAGTCATACTGCACAAAGCCTTCGGAAAAGCTGAAATGAAACTTCTTTATGATGAAATAATTTTTCAGGCCTCCTTCAAAAACCCCCTGAACTCTGGCTGTTCTATTTTGATCCCAATCCCCTCTTTCCTGGAAAAGAAAAAAAAAAAAATCAAGCAACAGACAAAATAACATATGCTGGTGCTGCAGTGTATGGTGAAAACTAAGGTTCAAAAGTGGTCGAGAAGTGAGAGACTATTTAAAGCAGCCTGAGTGGAAAGGGCAGTATGAAGAAACCTCATAACAAACGATAATATGAAACTCTCAAGGGCAGAAAAGCAGTTAAAATCTTGCAAATTTATTTCAATTTTGAAGTGTTTTTCTTTATAAGGATTCAATCTGTGGTGCTTTAGTGAACTTAGAGAAACTCCACTTTTTGTTTTACTCCATACTTGCTTAGCTTGTTGGTGTTAAAATAATTCAGACTTGTTTAATTCTATTTTAACGATTAGCTTTTGCAATCTAATTCACATGTTATTTATATGTATAGCAAACTACTGATATAACCACTTTTTAGTGGTGCTAAAATCTTTTATGAGTATAGTCAAATGGTAATGGTATTCAGAAATGACATGGAAGTTCCACAGAGTGCTGTGGATGCAATGACTTGGGGAACTTAAGCATTTCAGAAGTGATCTAGCATGCTAGTATGGTAGGAATTGAAAAGCTCCCAGTCTGTCACTGATATTGCTTCCAATAGAGAATATTTCTCTAGAATATTTTTTAGGCTTGTTGTGTATCAGGTGCTTAGTGTATTTGTAAATGGCAGAAACAGCGGGGCTTCTCAGAGGTACCATTTGAAGAATTTGGCTAAGAAATTACAGAAAGAGTTTCCTGTTGCTGTGCTTAGTACCATCCTTAAAATGTGTCGCTTTGGTAGTATTCCTTCTTGGCTGTTGCTCACTGAAACTGTCACTTTGGTAGCAAGGGACTTTTTAAGTAAACGCCTCTTTTTCTCTCTTTTTGCTGCTAAGATTGGCTGTGTCTTCTAGTTGTTGCTGGTGAGACCAAGTGTAAAAAGACCTCCCAGCCTCCAGAAAACCTGTGGATCTGCCAAGATAGGAATTCCCCCCATAGTGAACCAGGCACGTCGTAGTCACACACACTGTGTATTTACACCTGCTCTGGTGCAGAAAACTGGTTGCTAGAAGCACATTCTTGTGAAATAGTCTCTCAACAACATTGCTGGAAGCACCATCTCTTCACAAATACACATTACGCTGCTTATGTAATTATAGAAAAACACACAAGAAATGGTTCTTATGTGTAGTCTGGGATGCTCTTAAAAGTCACTGTAACATGTTCTTTCAAAAGTCTTCAGCCTGCTTGTGTTAGGACTGTAATGTAGAGAGGTGAGTACATCTCTTGAGAGAGGGAAGGATATTCCTGCTGGATTTGACACCAGACTACTTTGCTGTTTGGATGATTCATAAAAACTGTCAGCCTGTGTGTCTACACTTAAACGGATTAAAATAGCAATCAGGACAAGATTGTTTCTACTTCAGTGTCGAACACGATATGGAGGCAAAAGCTGTAGTAACTTGAATTTAAGTCCATCCTTTGATTAAAATGTCTAGGTTATTTCTGAGAATCTGCTGTCCAGTACACACTGTTTAAAAAAAAACTTTAATCTTTTGTACCTTAAAGAAAAGTCTTTCTGGAAAAATCAGTTTTAAGGGTTGTAAGCTACACATTTTATAATGTATGTACTGCTCTTTTTTTAACCTGCAGAAACATTAAAAGACTACATGGTTCTTCCACATTGTGGTGAGATTGCCCTATATATTTCAGGCTAATCTTTTTATATTAATTGTTCACGATTAATCTACCTACAACGTGTAGCATATTGTAATGCGGTCTGAGCAGACTTCTGGCTAAGTTAGCAGGAAGCAGGACTGTATAAACACTAAAAGTAAAAGTGCTGACAAAAGGCACCTCCGATTCCCCCTCGCAGCGTAAGCCGCAAATCCCCCATTCGGGGTTGGAACGTCAAAGCTGAAGTGGAATTTGGTGGCCCTGGGTTGGGGGGTGACCCCAGCAAATACCGGCTGCCTGGTTGCTGTGAGGAGTGCAGGATGCCAGGGCTGTGGCGTTAGTAACCTGTCCATCGTCACAACATCTCGGTGTCAGCATATGTGGTGATGGAAGAGCGCGTTAGTCATTGCCCCGAGGAGAGCTTTGGGGCACCGTCCCCCTGCTTCATCTCCTCCTTCCTTAGAGCAGCACGTGGGATGGCTCTTGTTTCACATGAGTCGTAAAGGCTGCTTTGCACAGAAACCTGTGTGGGTTTGTATCCGTATCGGCTAAGAGGCAGTGAGGCATTTTGGGGTGTTCTTCCCCTCACGTGGGCGCTCCTCATTTCTTGTGCTGATTCCCAACATGACGTCCGTCTTCTACCCACCTCTTTCTTGAAATTAAACAAAATCCTTTCTGAAACATACGTAAATAAAAGTGATCTGGGACCCAGTATGAACAGTTTCTTTGTAGTAAAGAGCTACACTGTATTAAGTGTGTGATTTTACTTTTCGATCGCTGCAAAATTGTATTTGGATATTTGGAGAACTGGATAATTGACACATTAATTCAATTTCTCTATAAATGTTTATAAAGTTTAGAATATCCACTACACAAACACATTGAATAAGTTTTAGGAGAAATTCCCTAATTTTAGTGCAAAAATGATGTTTGACATCACCTGCAGAATTTCATAGGACCTACATGTTGTATACAAGGATACAACAAAGCGGGATGGCCGCAGCACATGGGCCTGCCGGCCTGGCCTGCGCCTCTGCTGAGCAGCACCCCGGCCAAGGGGGCAGGAGGGGGCCTGGCCAGGCCCTCTGGCTTGCTCTGGGGGTCATAATTATTAAAAATAAACATGGAATTAATTTACTTGCCAATTTAACAATTTTAGGTAGCCTTGCTACAACTTTTTTTCATCCAGAGGTACACACAGGATTTTAAGCCATAAATTATTTAAAGGCCATATCGGTGTATCAGTACTGCAAAGAAAGTTGTTCAGATTGTTATTTTTTTTGCCGAACTGGAAAACAAATAGTACCTGATGAGGCTGATGTCTTAATTTTTAGTGCAAAGGTGAGAGCTGCGGCGCACGGAGCTGCCACCTTGGGCTGGCCATGAGCCTCGGGGTCCCTCATGTCCCCTCTGCCCTGGGCTGCTGCTGTGGCCGCCCAGGACACGGCCTCTGCTGTCGGCTCCTGCCTAGGAGGGGCTGCTCCTGGCAAAGCTCAAGCTTAACTTCATCTGAGTATGCCCAGGCTTCTAAGCAGCGTAGCTGGTATCTTTTTCTGTCACTCGCCATTTTCATGTTTTATCACTGATGATGTATTTGTTCTCTCATCAGGGATGGAAAAAATTGATGAAGCCCTTGGGTGATGGGTTATTCTTCAGTCATTTTGAGATCTGTTAGCTCACCAGCTTTCAATCTAGCCCGTGGGCTTTCTTGATGATTTGGAACAATAGCGTCTACTCAGAAAAAAATGACTGTACTGTGCTTGCATGGTGCCCTTATGCCAGTCCTGTAGTCACATCAGAGAAGGAAATACAGTTGTTTCAGAAGCCTGGTTTTCTGTGAAAACGTTTGACTGGAAATAACTGGGTGACACTTGAAGCGCCGCACGCATGAGCCCAGCTCAGAGTAGAGTCCCCGATGCAAAGATGTGTGAGGAGCAGAACCAGCCCCGCTCCGGCAGCATATAATCCAAAGCCTGGCTTCCTACACGTGCCCATGCCCGAGTTTTAGATGCAGGGTAGTAATGCTACAGATATTTAACCCTGAATGTGCATAAACTTGAGCCACGAGCTGCCAATAGTAGTGTTGTGGCCTTGGGGGTTGTGTGTCAGTGGTGATGCAGAGCTCTCCCTGGGCTCCTGCTTTTGCCAAAGGAGCACCACCCGTCTTTGAACAGGGATGTGGAAGGTGTGAAAGGCTCTAACCAAGTGTTGTCACCCGAGGTGTGATCTGTTCCCCTCGCTCTCTTCCTAATTTCTGTTCTCTGGAGGTGACCTCCTGCTGCCTCGGCCTGGTCGCTAATGGACGAGGGCATCGGTTAAGTTCCTGCGGAGGCGCCGCAGAGGAGGGCTAAGGAGATCTCAGCTCCTACCCCTAGGATGGCTAAGTTGCTATAAATTTAGGTGAACAGTATTTCTCTGAGAAGTATTGGAAAAGAATGGGTTTCATGTATGCACTAATAGTGAAAGGAATGGTCAGGAGAGAGAATGAAGCAGAAATGAGGCATGAAGAGGAAGAAGGGCATGCCCTTGCTGGCGGTATTCTAGTGATCTGTGTTGTGCAACTGTCTGTGGAAATCAGCGTTGCACTTTTCCCCTTTGCACTGTCTCTGAGTATCGAAGCAGCAGCCTGGGGTGGAGCAGTGGTGGTGACCTGCGCTGCAGTACTGAAAACCTGGTGTGCTCCGAAATACGGGCTGTGTGACAAGCCTCTCCTTCCCTGCAGTGCCTGGCCGAGCGCTTCTTGCTGAGCTGGCCCTCCTCTACAGGCCTGAGCTTTGTCAGTCTCACAGGCCTGCTGGAGCAGGGGGGTTGGACTGGATTGTCTCAAGAGGTCCCTTCCAACATCAGCCATTCTGTGATTCTGAGGCTGTGGCAGCTGGGGAGTATGGTCTGGGGCTGTAGGTTTAACTTATTTTCCTGAACGTCGAAAATCATTGCTTCCTTTCAACCCCTGCTTTTCCCTGGCTGAATTCCCGATTTACTGTGCAAGTAATTCTTGTTGTGTAGCAGCAGTTGCTGTGCTGGAGAGAGGGGCTTCACCTGAGCTCGGGGGGTGAAGGAGCGCTTTGCTGCTCCAGGAAGGCGCCTACAGCCCGGTGTGCGATGGCCTGGCAGCTGCACGTGCTTCAGAAAAGGCTGAGGCAAGAGACAGGCGTGTCCTGCAGCTTCCTGTTGCCTGCTCGTCCCCTGACACTCTCGCGTGTTATTTTTATGCATTAATTTACCATTCTCTAAGGCTATAAAGCTTTGTGTGCGAAATTCTAAAGAGCCTCAATCCTCACGTTGCTCTCTTTAGTTCCCATAATTAAAATTAATGAGATGGTTGGCAGGCTGGTGTTTTTATTCTTTCTCATTACAATCCTGCCTGTTTCGGAATGCTAAAGCAAAATTTTTAAGACACTTCAGAGAATCCAAATTGTGTAGACTAAATGGAGTGCAAGTTTCTTAGCAAGCTTTATAAAGAATTGCGATATTCTTCAAGTGCTAAACAGACTTGCAGATGTGCATGGTGGGGTTTGTGTGAGATCTTTATGGTCCTGATTTTTTGGGGAGAAGGGGTAGGAAGGGATTTGGAACTATTTTACAAAGTTGCGTGCGGATTCTTTTTTTCAGTAGAAAATAACAGAAGTTGCTGTAAATTGAGTGTAATAGAAATAAAGAAGTTGAGTTGAAATGCCGCCTAACTAGTTAAAAGAAAAGTGGAAGTCATTTGAAGGGTACTTATCTAGTGCTTATCCGTTGGATCTCTCTTTCAAAATATTATCTGTGCTGTGTAAAAATGTGAGAATTTTCTGAGATAAATCATATCTGCCAAAGCAAGTTGATGTGAGGAGCGGCAATGATGCCAAGAGAGGTAACCTCCTTTCACTTTACTTACTTAAGGCTACTAAATTCTAAAGTAGATCCTTTTTAGGATCAATTAGATCCTAAAATACAGAGAAAATATATGAGAAAAGCCTGAAGCGGTGACATTACACTCCTGAAGCAGGAGAGAAAATCAGTCAGCTAAGAATTTGTATCTTAGTACTAGAATAAGTAACACCTTTATCTGGTGTAATAACACCTTTTGTCTGGTCTTTTTTTTCCTGAGTAAAGCAGGACCTGTACAGGTAAAATGTTTAGTTAATTTTATGAATTAAAACTTCATAATTTTAGTTCAAACTTATTATTTATTACATGTATGCATACACCTCAATCTTTTGAAGAGCAAGGGATTACATTTGAGCTGTTCAAGACTAATTGTCAGATAAGTTTTCGATCCCCTTGTTCAGGAGGAGCCGTGAAATGCTAAGTGGAGCTCTCTGCTGCTTTGAGCTCTAAGGTGGGCCCGTTTTGAGATAGATCAGACTGAGAATGTGTTAGTCTGTTGAACGGTGCTGCCTTGCCCGTGAAGTGTGAAAAGTGCATCCTGTTTAACTGGAAAGATGTATAGCTTGATAGCACGTGTAATAGTTCCTCAGCTTCATGGAGTGAAGGTAAATATTAGGGACAAAGATGTTTAGTGACTGAGGTTCAGAGAAAGCATTTCTAAAAATCTGGAAGGAAATGTGCATAAGAAGGGAAAAGAGGATTTGCCTTTAAAACTCAGCTGCTTAAAATACTCTGCCCCGGGAGAGCATGTGCAGCGCTCCAGGGCAGAGGATACAGGCTGGAGGGCAGATATTAGATCAACCTGGGATTTGCCCCAACAGTGCAGAGTCTTCTTAAGGCACTCTCCTACAGCTAAAGCCTTCTGCTAGCTTCTGTGAATAAACTGCAGTGTTTCACCTTCTGCTCCAGCATTAGTTATTTCTGCATTAGTTTAGTTGAAATTACTATTGCCTACAAAAATTGTCTAAGCTAATGTAGTGTCAAATGTTTCCCTCTGTCAAAAACTTCTGTGTTAAGGAAGCATTTGAAATCATTTGCCACTGCTTCCAGGGGTCACCTGCCCTTTAAAGAGAAATTAAATAGCGGCACATTAATCTAACAGTATGAATTAGTGCAGCATTTCTTTCCTGAGCTTTTCCAACCCATAAATCATTTATCTGTCTCACCGCATGAGAATATTCAAAATAATATGAAATGAGCTTTCTGAAATTGTTTGCTGTCATTTAGCAGGAAAAAAAAAGAAAAAGGTTAATCTTTTCCTGTACTTACATGTCCGAAGGTTCCCAGGTCCTCTGAGCAGTGAAGGGATGTAGCAGGACAGTTTGACTGCGAAGCTTTGCCCTTGCACATTGTTTTGAAGAGTGATGACGTCTCTCCTTTTGTGGGAGGGGTAGCTCTTCACATGCCTTAAAAAAAAAAAACACTTATTTATATGTCAGTCCTGATTTGCTGCCTGCTGTTTTATGGATGTGAAAGCGTGTATTTTCGTTTCTTTTGCGATTAGTCTGATTAAAAGAAGGTAGTTCGAATCAGGTTATGTGCGGCTGCCCTTCGTGTAAAGGGAATTCACCCAGAAGTCGGCATGGCTAACTGCTCACCGACTGAACATTCCCGAAAGAAAAACTTGGGCCTTTTATTACGTTTATCTAGAAAAACAGCGCAATTTGTGACCAGGAGTCGTCCGATCGGTGCAAACTTTCTACCTGATCTGATCTGACCCTGCCCAAGATAACCCCCAAAGGGAGGCGGGCGGCTGCGCTGTGTCACCCCAGGCATCGCGGCGGCCCGTGTGCATTCCCAGCGCTGCTTCAGCATTACGAGATGCCTTTGAAAGCACGTGGAGGGGCTGGGGAGTCTCGCCCTGGTGAGAAGGTGTCCCTTTCAAAGCTGCGCGGTGCCTTTTGAGCAAGGGTACAAGTAAGAAGTGCTGCTTCTGACACAAACGCAAGGCAAAGGCGTTAAAAAGGAACGAGCAGCTCTGAAAACACAAATCTGACTGCCCCCAAATTCTCTTAATAAGGACACCTTAAGAAATCACAGAATCCTTTGGGTTGGAAGGGACCTCTAGAGATCATCCAGTCCAAGCCCCTGCTCCAGCAGGGACACCCAGAGCACGGGGCACAGGGCGGCATCCAGGCGGCTTGGGAAGATCTCCAGAGGAGACTCCACAACCAAATTCGAAAGAAATGGAGTGTCAGATTTTCAGGTTTTTCTTACTTGTCATAAACTTGTTTCTGTGTGAGAAACATGCATCTAGCAGTTAAACTGCTTCTTGTTAAGGAGGCTGTGAAGATTGTAACTAGATGGAAATTCCTGGCATTTGCTCTTAGAAACTGTAGCTGAGAGTTACCTGGGATTTCCCCTTGAACCTCATACAGATCATTCATTACTGCAAAAGCGGGTTTATCTTTAAGGTGGCCTCATTTGGTGGCCTGATTTCAGAAAGCGAGGAGGTAGACGTGGTGATGTTGTGAGCAGCTCCAGCCCGTGCCAAGGCTGGAACCTGGTAGGAGGCGGCGACGCCGCGTTCACCCTGTTAAGGTGTTGCTGACAGTGCAGTGTCAGAGGTGTGCGGAGGAGAAATCTGAACTGTAGAAAGTGCTTGGAAGATCCGCTGAACTCTCCGGATATTTTTTCTTTCTTGTTTTTATTTTTTCCCCCTTTTTTTTTCTCTTCATTAAAGAATTGTATTAAAGTCTTATGTGTAGTAACGAGCTCTAAACCAGTGTTTGAAGGGAAAGCACACAGGATCTTGCTTCATATGTACACAAAATAATATTGCAATATACTTCCCTGTCTAGAAGGAAAAATAGGCTGTGGTAATTTTTGTTCAAGGGCTGCCACTAATGCTAAAACTTCCTAATAAAGGAAATAATTCCCCCAAAAAGTTTACTGTTGTAAAAATAGCAGCAATACACGTTCCTTGCCCTGATCTGATAAAATATTGTCCTCTTTTGGTTAAGATGGGTTATTAGATGGTACTCTTTGCCCCACCCTGATGCAGTAGCCCCGTAGGCAGCGTGGCACGAGGTGGTAGTTGCTGGGGCTGAGTGATGCACGTTGCGTTCCCCGCTGTACCCTCCAACCTTCCAGCTGTTCGTTTCCGGTTCTTGTAACGCTGCCCTTTCTGCAGGATCTGGTTGTCTGCCCCAGCGTTTGGGTATTTAAAGTGAGAAAAGGCACTTTTCAGAAAGTGTGGTCCGTTTTGCCATTTTCCTGCAGAAGTTTATTGTTTTTCTTTATGAAAATGTAACATGTAGATGAATACACCCATGTGTTACTTTCAGGGGTGGTAGCAGTTTAATATTTTGACCACTGTGTTATGTTGCCACTGTTAATTTATTTTGCTGTCTCCTTACTGGTGTATTTGAGCAGTTTAAATCCAGTGGGTGCTGGATTTATCCTTACAGTCCTATATGTAGCCAGCTAGCCCACAGAGTGAGAAATCATAGAATCACAGAATGCTTAGGGTTGGAAGGGACCTCAGAGGTCATCGAGTCCAACCCCCCTGCTCACGCAGGGTCACCCAGAGCATGGAGCACAGGGCGACATCCAAGCGGGTTTTAAAGAACTCCAAAGAAGGAGACTCCACAACCTCTCTAGGTAACTTCTGCTGTTATGTGGGATACTTATGGACCAACCAACCTGAGTCCCAGTTCACTCCCTGAACTGCAGAACTTTCCTGACTTCCCGAAAGGATCCGTTTTCCCTGGGAGATGGCTCACGTGTGCAAAAGTAACCTGTGGCTGAATCCTGTCTTTTTCTGTAGACAAATATTATTTATCAAGTGACTTGAGTCTGCACAAGGGCAAGTGATTGCTCATCAGTGGGTCATGGTAACTGGGTCTGTTGCTTCATATGGGCCAAATAAAATGCTCTAGATTAAACTATGATAGAGATGTATTTAAGCACCCAAGTCAGATGAACTAAAGCGGGACTCAAGATTTCAGTGCAGTTGTTGGACCCTTCCTCCTCAGCGAAATACTCTGCTGATTTTATATTAAAGAGTGGCCAGAGACCTCAATAAAACGATTTTGTTTCTCTTATATGCAAAAAATGTTTGTGTGGGGCATAACTGAAGAAATTGTGTGTATTTTGGCATGCTGATACAACAGCAACGATTCCTCAGCAGACAGGTGAACTGAGTGCCATGGACCACTTTTTTTTTGGGGGGGAGACATGAAGAGCTGCCGACCTCTTAAGCCTTGCACAAGCAAGGCCGAGATCAGGAAGAACAGGAGAAGCCAAAGAGTGGAACTCACATATGTCAGCATCTAATTAGTGATGGATAAATTAAAACTAAAATCAAAAAGATGGTCAGCACCAAAGGTTTTGGAATAGCTTGCCAATCAGCAAGGAGAAAAAAGAACCTGAAGGTGATGGAACCGAGCAGTCTATGGAAAATATTGTCAGTCTTGGAAGAAAGTTTTAAAGCTTTTTTAAAGAGAGCTAGGTGTCCGACTTAGTATTTTCCTCAAGAAGGGATTGAAAAGTATTCACTATTTAGTTAAAATGTGCTTGGTTTCATATTTTGATAACCCCAAAGTTGCAGTGATTTTGCGGAGATATCTGAGGACAGGGAGAGACTGCCTTTTTCCCTCCTCAAGATGCACACAACTTCTGTTTAGGGTTTCTCTTGGTTTTTGTTTGTTTCTTTGTTTTCTGTTTTGTTTTAATTTTTTCCCCTAAATTCTTGTGAAATATTGCTGGTAAGGTACAAGAATACGGGGGAAAAAATGCCCAGGTTTTGAGAAGCTTCAGGAATTGGGGTGTCCTGCTCATGTCTAGTACACGGATTGGATGCAGCACCACTAATAGTTCCTTTCAGTCCTGGCTTCCTTTAGGCAGAGGATCAGAGCTGCTCAGGAATTAGCTAATTTTAAGAGTGTTAGTTAGAATGTTTAACACATTTGAAACAAATTTAATTATAATACAATAATATTTAATTTTAATTAAATTTAAATTTGAAACACATTTAAATGTAAAATGACAATGTCTGGACAGCCCATAGGGAAGTAGATCACTAACGTAACAGATGAGGTGCAATGTTTATGTGCTTTCTATTATTTGCAGCTGTACTACATAGTCACAAGAGGTTAATGTTTCTATAAAGATCTTAACTGATGTCAATAATGTGACCGACAAAAAAAAACACACTATTGCAGTAAATGTGGTGAGTCATTCTAAATAAACTAACGTAAAGGTTATTTCTGCAAATTTTAATACCACAAAACTTCCAGTGACAACAGCAGATACTTTTTGCAGAAGTAACCTGAACTGTTTACCTATTTGTTCCTATGTCATAGAATCAGGGTGTTTCTTCCATATTTTATGCATATATTTGCATAGAATAGTTGTTTTATTATATTGGTGATACTATCAGGAATAAAGTGATTAATATCAAGTGCCATGATTAGCTTCTACTAAAAATTGAGGTGATTTTGTGCAAAGAAGGATTCTCAGACACAAACGTCTGTGGACTCTAAATTGAGTTTATGCCACAGTGTTTAGGAAGGTATTTTCAGTCATGTGGATTAGAAAATAAGATTTTAAATCAACACAAAGAATTCTAAAGCACAAAAGATTAAACACTGTAATTTGAACAGTCTGTGTGGACACCACGTCCATTCCAAAGGCTTACTGCAACAGAAGGCTTTGGGGAATTGTAACGCTATTTTTAATTCCATAGGCAGAAAACATTTAAAGAGATTTTTCTAAGTTATTTTCCCCATCATTGTAGTGAAAGTGTTGTGGGTGCCTCTCTGAAGTGCTTGCACTGAAGCACAACGGCACTGGAATGAACAGGAGGGAGCCTGAATACCTCCGTCCTTGGATGAGATCCTGGGTGATGGGCTGTAGGTGACACTGCTTAAGAAGAGGACTGAGGGGGTTGGACTCCAGAGATTCAATTCAACCAAGCAATTCATTAACTTAATACAAAGAGTTAAAACAAGTCCTTTGATTTACAGTGGGTGAATGGTTGTTTGACCTATGCAGCCAAATTCAGGAACAGACATCTCTCCAGTGACTGCAAGCTCCAGCACCAAGACTTTAGTTACTCACAGAGTGATAATCTAGGTTTGACGGTACCATGAGCAGTGATACACCCCAATCTCCCGTTCAAAGCAGGTCCAGCTAGAGGAGGTTGCTCAGAGCTGTGTCGAGATGAGTTTTGAATATCTCGGAGGCTGGAGATTCTTGCTCTGTGGGCTCCTTGGCCCAGTGCTGGCACATCATTATCCTCTGCTGAATTTGCTCCAATAGGTCAATGTCTTTCTTGTAACGAGGGGCCCCAGACTGGGAACAGAGCTCCTGGCGCAGCCTGAGAGGTGCTGAGCCGAAGGGAATATTGCTTCCCGTGACCTGGTGACTCCACACTTTGTTCAAATAGCCCAGTATGCAAATTGTCCTTCCCCACAAGCCTGAACTGCTTACTAATAATAATTTGAAGGTTTTCCCAGGTTCTTTTTTTTTTGCAAATCTGCTTTCTAGCCCGTGTGTGCAGTTGCATGTGGTTATTCCAACCCAGGTGCAGAGCTCCACATTTGCTCTTGTTGAGCTTCATAAGTTTCCTGCCAGCCCATTTCTCTCCAGCGCATCAAGATACGTCTGAGTAGCAGCTCTGCTCTCCAGTGTGTTGACCTGAAGGAGAATTGTCCCCAGAATGGGTCGCTGAGGCATGGAGGTACTAACTGGCCACCATTTGGACTTTGTACTGCTTCTCAGAACTTTTGAGTCCATCAGTGCCACCAGTTCCCCACATGAGTTCCCATATTCAGTCCAAGGTCTAGCCAGAGTGAAAGCAGTCGGCAGCATCCACTACTTCGCCCTCATATGCAGTGCCAGTCATCTCATCACAGGAAGAAATCGCATTAGTTGGGCATAATTTTCCCCTGGTAAATCAGTGTTGACTTTTAGCCATCACTTTGTCCTTCACGTGGCCAGAAGTGGCTTCTAAGAGGATTTGCCCTGTAATCTTCCCAGGCACTGAGGTGTAGCCACTTGAAGCTTCCTTCTTGAAGACGAGCGTGACATCTGTGTGTTTCCAGTCTTCAGAAATGCGCCCTGGTCACCGTGACTTTCAAGGAACAGCCTAACGGTGACCATCTCCTCCAGCACCCCAAGGTGCATCCCATCTGGTCCCATTGCCTTGGGTCTGTCCAAAGTATTTCCTGACTCTCTTCCTCTATAGTGGACACCACCTCAGTGCCACAGACTCTGCTGGAGTCTCAGGGATCTGGGAGAGCAAAGTGCAAACCTTCTTAGCGAGGACAGAGGCTCAACCTCAAAGGCTGTTGAGCACCTCAGCCTTTTCCACGTCCTCTAACACAAGGTCCTTCTTCCTTAGCCTTCCCTTTGGTGCCCACCTTCTTGTGTGTCACATTCTGTTATTGTTTCACAGATAGTCTCTTTGGAAGACCCACTGTAGTTGAGCAGCATCAAGGTATTCTAAAACAAGGCATGATTGATGCATGGAAAATCGTGAACAGAATAGAAAAGACAAATTGTGAATTTAAAAATAGAGCTACATAATGAAAAGGAAACTGTTTTCATGTAGTGGATTAACTTGTGGAGATGAGTTCCATGAAATATTTTAGACATTAAATTAGAAAAATCCGATGTGGATATTAGTGTAATACGTGATTATACTAGGATTTAACTCTTTCTAAGAAACATAAACATAGGCCTTTGCAGGTTTAAGTCTATCTGGGTGTCTAGCTATGGTTTTGGGGGGAAAAGTCATTTTTTTATGTTTCCTTTAGCTTCTCTAAGTTTGTCAGGTTGTGAACAGTCTCAGATGCAAGACTTGGGGTCACATGAATCACCATCTCTTGGTCTGGGATGGTGTTTTCTGTGTTTCACTGCTGGCATAAGTGGTCAATATTAACATTTAAGGAACCTTTCAGCAGTTTATCATCTCTTTTTAAAACACAATTGTAGTCACGGGAAATTTCTTTCTGTAATTTCCCATCTTATCAGTGAATGCACTGTTGCATGTAAAATCTCCATCTTTGAGTCACTAGTTATCAGAGGAGAAAGAAAACCTGAAAAGCATGCTGCAGTTTTGGTGCTCTCTGAAGCCATTTGGTCAGAGTAGAAAGAATTGAATTCCATGAACTGAAAATATATAAAATTATTTTTTCTAAGAGAAGATCTTTTGTTTTTGTTTGGGATTATTTGTTTCTTTTTCTCCTTCCTCACATACAAAATTGGCCTCCTTCATTAAATACAGTTTGACAGCAACAGAAGCAATTCTGATAAAGAATTATTTTTGTGGATACTACTTTTGTAGCTCTGCCTCTGAACTCCCACAACTCAAATGATTTGAATATATGCAGAGTTAGCTCTGTATGTGTGTATATACAGATGGAATCTGTAGATTTCTCCAGATGAAAGAGTTACTATTACTAGAGTTAGCATTCTCTGTGCATTCACATTCATTCGATAGTTTGCGGAAGGTAAATCATAAAAAAGATTAAATCTCATTTAATTGAACTTCATTTAAGTCCTCAGAGGCAGACGTTTTCAGCAAGCTGATCTTCAAATATAACAAACGAATGGTAATGAAATAGTCTTAAGCCACTGCCCATTAAATGAGTAAAAATAATATTTGAACTGTGAATTTGATGATCATTCTTTTTCCAGTTACGAGTTTCATGTTTGGCAGTTACTCAGGAAATGAAAGTCTAAATACTCAGCCCATCATTTCCCATGGTGTTACTGCCATCAGTCGAAACTGCTCAAGGAAGGCCCTGTGTTTGAGTGAGCCCTCCAACGTGGGTAGCTCCTGGTTCCTGCCATTTGTACAATTCTCACTGAGCATAACAAGGTCCTGTGAGTGTGAGGGCCTGTAAAAAACATAGGCCTTAAGGACAGTAAAATTATCCTTTAGGGCATCCAGCCTGTCTGAGCCACAAGACAGCCCAGCTTAAGGGTGGGTAGATGTCCGTTTTGTGGGTAATCTCCCCCTGGTGATGAGCTGTGCCTTGTTGCTTGGACATTGTCTCCATCGTAGCTCCAGAGGAGGACCTGACGTCTCGGCTCCATTTTCTGCTCCAGCAGCATTGGCCAGCTTATGCTGCAAACTGCTTAAATGCAGGGGAAGATTCAGCCAGCACTTTTTTGTTGTTTTGTTTCCCATTAGTGATTTAGTTGCACAAAATGGTTGATTGGTAAAACTATGGAAACAATATTTTGGGCTGACGAGAGGCGCTGAAGTTCAGCAAAGAGCTAAGCTTGGGCTGAATTGGAGAAAGGAGCTCTCTATCCAGCCTGAAGCAGCTGGTAGTATATCTTGCTTATGGATGTATTGGGGATGCTTATAGATGTATTGAAACCTGAATTAAAATCTAATCCCTTTATGGGAAGTAACTATTTTTTTTGTTAATCTTCATCCCTGTTCTTGAAAGTATTTTTCTCCTAGGATCTCCTATAGCTGTGCCTTTGGTGCTGATTCTGCAGTGGTAGTTTCCTGGAAACTGAAAGGTTTTATGGTAAAGAACACGGGCCATGTATTTAGGGATATATGTGCAGTGCCCCTCATTTCAGTCTGGCTGCTGTGGTGCTTGAGGCTTAAATTTGGTAGAACTGGCCCTGAAGAGCATGTGGAAACTCAGCATCTTCAGCACTTGTGTTGTGATTGAGGTGAGAATCCTCAAGAACATTTGTTACTCTTAGGTGTGTGCAAGGGCCCACAAAGGGCCCTCGTGTCAAACTGTCGGGGTTCCAGCCTCCTGGTGAGTTGTGCTAAGCAGTGTGTCATCAAGCCTGCAATGCTGTAGGCTGGGCTGAATAAAAGAGCCTAGCTTTATAGGGTGCTCAGAGGTCCCCATCATCATCTGGAGTAAGTGTAATCCTCTTCATTTGCCTCTTTGGGTTCAAAAGGTTTGGTCGGTTGCAGGTGACTATTGATTTTTTCTTTTTTTGGATGCTGTGTTTTATAGAAACAATCTGCTATTACAATAAAAATGTTTTCTGTGCCGCCTCCATCGTGAACATAGGGGGAATAAGATACTTTTGTAACCTGTTTCTTCTTTGCAAGGTTTATTGTCAAGTAATCATACTTACTTTGCTGTGGGATGTATTATACTGAACGTAATGACATTTCTAGTTTTCACTTCCTAGGGAAGAGCTTTGTTTACAGGGTTCTACTGCACTTTGTACATAGAATTAATTATTTTACATTGTTTTACATTCTTATTGCTAATATTCCTATTAACCACCTCTATCTTTCTTTTTGCAGCTTGGGTCCTGTGTTTGCTTTGTTTGTACCATTTTACTGCTCCATTCCAAGAGTGCAGGTGACACAAGTATTAGGCTACTTTTCTATCACAAACAAGACACTGGTCTATATCTTGGGTTTACAGGTATGGTATGTACTTGCTTGTTCATCTTTTATTGATTTTAACCCAGCAATTAATATCCCTGTGTGTACTTATATCAATTTGGACCTATGTGAGTGATGCGTATGTTCAGCTAGTGTCTGTCCTGACAACTAAAATATTGAAAAACTTGTACATCTGCTATTAGCATTTCTACATGCTGAAGGAGTAGACAAAGTATCTGTTGTTCCATTGTCTTGCATGGCAAAATACAATGTGCAAATTCTGTAATTCCTTTTCTTTTGGGTCAATGAAAGGAACCAGGTGGGAACCTGCTGCTGAGGCATGTACCTCTTTCACCTTTGTAAATTTACTCTGCTCGCTTGTTTTTTTTTGTACTTCCCCTTACCTGATAGATTTCAAATTAAGCCGATAGAATACAGTAGTTTTCTGTGGTAAGAGTGTCTGTAAAAAAAAAAATATATCAAAAATTTGGCTGAATTGCACGTCTGTGTAAATTAATTTTTTTTATGCAAAGCATTTCCTTGTGACAGGTAACTGAAAATAGTTTTACACAGAGCACGGCAATATCAAGGAGTGTTACCTTAAAAAATGAATGGAAAAACACAAATGCTTGATAGAGACGCGCAGCAGTTGTTTAAGAAAGCAAAAATACCCACAACAGCCTAGAAATGAGTGGACAGCCATGTCACAAGGTGAATTATGGAACAGCAGACTTGCCACCTTATGAGAAGTTATACTCATTTTTATACGTTCCAGGCACTCAGAAATAGCTCCCAAACTAACGGAAAGCACCAGAAGTACCTGAGGGGGTAGCAGAGGGTATTTTAGAAAGAACGATCACTTTCAGAACATTGATTCATGCTCCACTTGAACATCTCATTCATCCATTTGCTGTGGAGCGCTGGCACTGCTTTGATTTCTCCTCCAGCACCAGCCTTTTTTAGAGTTTGCCAAGTTGTTTCCTCCCCGCTGAAGCCGTCGCCACCACTATTACTTCAGTGTTCTCTGTGAAAATAGTGGTATCGCCTGAGCTTTGTTCCCCTGTATCCCTGCCTTTTGCTTTCGTACATCTAACAGAGATCACTAAGTGGATGTCACTGCTGTTACTAATTCCTCTGTCTTCACTGGACTTTGCTTTATACAGAACAGTTGCTGCTGTCGCAGAGGGAAGCACATCTGCCTTCTCATTTATAAGCTCTGTCCTTTTCTCAAGCCACTCTTTCCATAGTCACAAGCCTAGAGGAGATATTCTCATGACTCAGTCTGCATCTTACAGAACTACTTTTGTAAACAGCTTTTAGTCTAATTTTCAGCCTATTTTTCTAGTTGATAATAACCTTCTCCAGCTGATTAATCCCCTTTACTTTTTGGAAAGTAAGGGGCCCCTCTGCTGATTAGGTAGACTTTTTGAAAACGTGCTCAAACTATTTCTGTGATTTTGTATCTATAAACATTCCACGGGGTGAGAGCTTCATGTCTTTAATTCTGACATTCATTTTTGATCTCTCTGTGGCTGCTTCACTTGCACTGCCTTCCCCTGCTTGGAACTCTTCTCCTGCTGCTGAGTCATTTCCTTTGCTTCAGTCTATCTTTTAAACTTGTTTTTCAGTGCAGCCTATAACTGACATCCTGTTATACATAGTATCTTATATGAAAATAAAATGTATTGTTCTGTAGGAAGAGAACAATTGTTGGATCCCTGTGTTTTTTCCACCTCTGCCACGTCTGGGATATCTCTTTGTTGATGTTAAACTGAATTTTTGCCGAAATAAATGTTTGACTTTTCCCACTGTCATGATAAATACAAACCCTGTATAGTACTGCAGTACAGTAAATCAGATAGCAATCGCTATGTGAACTTAAAATTTAAATCATTACTCTTATCTTCTAGCTCTTAACCTCTGGTTCCTACATCTGGATTTTAGCCTTAAGTGGATTGGTAAGTCTACTGCTTTAAAAACCACGTGATGCTTAAACACTCTGCTATATATAGAGTACAGCATATTTGAATTCAAAAAGAAGAACTCGGACTACCGAGTTATGTTTGTTGTTGTAAAAGTACATAGAAGATGTTTGTCTCTAGTTCTCGGAAGTGTCAAGTGCTGCCTGGTGCTAAACTGGCAGATAGTGAAAGAGTTGGCTGGTATTTGTAGGCTGCCAATGCTTTCTGACCCCATAAAAACATTTTGCGGCTTTGGACTCTCAACTCTTGTTCCTCTTCAACAGTGAGGAACTGGTAGAAATATCAATTTCAATAGCATGTGCTTTTATATCTTTTATTTACCTATTTTGTTTTTATCAGTTTTGAGCAAGCCTCACGCTTCTCTTCCAGAAAGCAGCCTGTAGCTGCGCTGTGAGGATGTCGCGTTGGCGGCTCCCACCCAGTGCTTTGCTCACCTCTTTCAGATCAGAGTGGGGTGGCCTGCCTTTTTTTCCTTTTCATGGTAAAAGTGCTGTGGTCCTAGCACTGAAGCATTCAGTGCTGGTTGTACTGAGTCTTCTACATTATTAGATACTGATGAGCTGCTTGTGATGTTTTTGTGAGTTTACAAGATAGGAGCTCTAACTGTGATTTCCTGCACCAGATTTTTCTCTGTTTTTCAGACACTGGAAAATGCTACTGCTTCCAAAGCAGCTCACTGCTGATTTATGCAGTCTTTTGAAAAACCTTAAGTTGTGTCTTTGCTACTAGAACCCTTGAGTTCTAATGTAGACAGAGTGAAATGGCTATGGGCACTCTGCACATTGTTGCCATAATTCAGTAGTTCAGTGTCTTACCAGTTCCAGTGACTGCTGCAAAGCACTGTGTGAGTATTGCCAGAGCAGCCAGCAGAAATGACAGAGCAGCAAAGGGTGAAGTCTGGCCATACCACAAGTGTAGATGAAAGCAATGAAACCAACAGCCTGGACTTTCTCTACGCTGGAGATGAGCCCAAGCTGCTGAGCCTGACGAAGGATCTGTGGCTTCCTCCATACACTCTACCCTTCCTGTTGCTCTCCTGGCTCTTTTAATAGCCCTTCCTTTAGAGCAGGTGTTCACTGGGAAGGAAAGGGAAGGCCTTTAACCCCTTCTTGCTGGGGGCAAGAGCCACGTGCCGCTTGCTTGTGCAGATTATCCTGTTCTTATTTTAATTCTCTTATTAATGTACACTTTTCTTCAGAGGCATAATATAACTTGGTTAGGAGTCCTTTTCATGTAACATCTTTTGAATTGCAGGTTTACAGTATGTTTTTAATAGATACAAGTCCACAGAAATAAGCTGAGCTTTCTCTGAGTTACAGTAAACCTTAAAAAAGATCATTTAAAGTTTTTATATTGCTGCAGTCACCATTTTTAAGAGAGCATGATTTAAGTCATCATCAGAAACAGGTATTTTTTCAATAACATTTTTTTCTGCAGCAAGCAGAGATCTACGCTCTATTCTTGCACTAAGGTTACAGTTGGGAAAAAAGTTTAGGACATTTTTCACACAGTCTATCTATCAGACCTCTGTGAATAGTAAACATTCCTTTCTTCTCTATATAAGTGTGTGTATGTATGTATCTCATATGTACATACATATGTATGTATCTCATAATCTGGAGTCTCTTGAGAAAGCAGATAAAGGAATAAAGTTTTAGAGAGTTTTAAAGGATCTGAAGAGAAATAGGAGCTACACCCTTCAAGCACTGGAAGCCTAGATACTTTTATTGCATTTGTATGTGTACAGTTACAGAAATACACGGGGTATGAAATGCATGTTGAATCATTTTGACATCTGATATATTTTCGGAACTGATATTACTGTTACCTGTGTGGCCTGCTCTATCTGTGGTCAATCAAATTTGCATGTATGTGCACAGACCAAGTAAATACATGAATACTGAGTCAGCTAGCTGTGGGATTTGGTTCACTGCCTACTGATGAACAGTCCGTTCATTCACTTCAGGATATTCCTAGTTTAGGCTTATTTAAATTCTCACAGTTGATATTTTAACATGTAGTGAAATCTCCTAGACTAAATGAGAGCTGGCTTTTCAAGTAGAAGATGTGACATCGGGGAGAGAGATTTTTATTCTATTCATCCTTGTTAATGCTCTTAAATTTGTGTGTAAATTCCAGTCAGGTGTAAAACAAATTTATGAAGGACTCAATGATCTTGAAGGTCTTTTCCAGCCATAATGTTTCTGTGATTCTGTGACTTGAACCTCCTCAAGTTCATGTTTTCGGAGGGTTGGAGAATAAAAGAAGTTCTGTGTTCGGTCTTCACCTTTGCTTCACTTACCTGCCTGGATCAACTGACTTTGAATGAACATAGGATGACACTCTTAAAGGCAACTTCCTTACTGTCCTGCATGAAACCAGTGTACCTCTCAGTTCGCACTGTTCTGGTATGACAGGATGGGCCTCATAACTGCAATTGCTAATATGTTGTGTTAAGCTTGCAGTGTTGAAGTTCATTTACAAAAAAAAAAAAAAAAAAAAAAAAAAAA
>VZSG01000343.1:286885-317497 GCA_013398315.1 Nothoprocta pentlandii | reverse complement strand
CAAACCACTTTATAGATTTAAAGTCCTGATTTGCTTGGTATGATAGTTTTTTTTTCTTATTAGTGTCATAAGAATAGGATGTTTTTGATTAAAGATACAGATTTATCATACATAAAAGCAGATGGAGGCTATTTCCATTTGCCTTTAAGCCAAAAATTATTTGAATAATTGTTTGCAGAAGGACAGAGTTGACCATAGTGCATATTGCTCAGTTCAGTGAATCCCAGAAGCAATTTCCTTACAGATTTTCTTGAAAACACTCAAAACACTTTAGAAGGATGTGTCTGCTCCTATGTTTCCTTAGACATATACACATCAGTCCATGATCTCTCCATTTTCCCTCCCTTAACAGAAATGTCAGCTTAACAGAAATGTCAGCTTATGTTTTGCGCTGTTCCTCCTCTCCTGCAGGTTTTATATTTGAGGGGGCAGGTGAAGGCTCATTCCATCGCAGGTACAACACAGCCCGTTCAAGAAGTGAACTCGGGTCCGTGCCAGCAGATGCAACCCATGCCCTGCCATGCACACTTCCCTCTGCTCTTTCACGGCGTGTTAGCCCCACACGAGCCAAGGTTTCTGTTACCCAGGGTGTTAGGGCTCTGTTTCATAAGGGGAAATTCTTCTGTTTCAGGCACGCTAGTGTTGAAGATTCTTGCATTCTAGCTAGCAGTTTGCTTGTTGGTTAGTTTGTAAGGAGATTTGTATTGCAAAGAGTTCAAAATTTGGAAAAATGGGGACCTCTGTGAGCTGTTGTTGGTCTATGTGGAGTTCCTCTCAAACCTTAGGGAGTGTAAATCGCTTTAACCTTAAGAATGCTCTTGTTTCCAAAGCCCTGTTTGCTCTGTATGTGTCCACAAGCCAAGTAGAACAGCTTTCCAAAGCGTGCCTGTGCCACCTGGTAGCTTACTTGCCTCAGGTTGTGTGAAAAGTTAGATATTTATACTTCAGGTGCTGGAAAACTGTACACAGTTGGTATATTAGAACATAAACCTAGAGGCTTTAGCTTCAAATAGAAAGTTTGGGTAATAATGAGTGTTTAGTTTTAATCAGTTCTGATTTTTGAGTGCTTTAGATATTATTCTTTATTTTCAATCTGCTGGCTTGGTTTTATATGGACTTAGGCATGGCAGCTGTGAAATACTCCATGTACTTGGGGTTTGGGTTTTCAGTTCTGTTTCCTAAGAACTTTATTCTCTCTGTTCATTATTCATTCAGTTGAAGTGTCTTTCTCTGGAGCCATTCCTGTCTGTGATACATTGTCCCTCTTGGAGCAAGATGGGACCAGTCTACAGAGCAGAATATTTAAATAGCAGATTCTTTTTTTTTTTTAAACTCCTTGATTTAATAGTAAAATTACATACTTAATAACTGGCCAGACTCAGAGATAATTGGTTTTATTGCCATTCTTTCTCCTTTTGCACATTTTCTTACATAATTTTGAACCATCTGTATTGAATTTTTTTTGTGTTCTTACTATTCTGCAATGCAATATTCACACATAAAATTTAGTCTCTTCCACATGCTTAAAATTACCATAAAATCCTTGCCATTTTTCTTGAACAGAATCTTTGGCCCGAGTCTGATAACGTAGTGTACAGTTACCTCCATGTTCATATCCTGCCACATGGCCTTTTTTGTCCTCCAAATATTTCACATTTATTCTCACATAGCGCTTTGGTCAACGTCCAAGTACATCAGTGTGTCAGAGTATGGTCTTCCTTGGCTTCTGTGTAAATGTGTAATTATAAATAGTGGTTCAGATAATTTGTATCTAGTTCAGTTATCTCGTGGGCTTTTTTGATGACATAAAGAGGATCAGTCTAATATGAGTAAGCCTGGATAATCATTAAAAAAAAACCCAACTATATTTTATCTGCTTTGAGGGGGAGTCATCTACAGCCAAGCAATATTTGAACTGGCATTCAGGGTAAATAAAAGCTAATGGGTTACAATGAACACCATTTTTTAACTTACTCTTTTAAAATTTCAGTTGTGAAGAGCTATGCTGGAGCTATGCTAAACTTACCAAGGATTGAATTTAAATAATAGTAATTAGTTGGTACAATCATGTTTTGAATGTTACTGTGGAAAATCAAATCTAGTGCATTTGGGATAATGTTAGTAGCACTCTGAAAAGACTTCCAAGTGCTATTTTTTCATTCTAAGGTTTTCATCCAAATGCCTGCTAACAGACTTCACAGGATATTTTTGACTTTAAAAAGTGGGAAAAAAGAGAGACTTGTCCTTAGCAGTATCTCTTAAACCAGAGATAGTCTTGTAAATATATTTTAGTCTTCCAGTTAGCAAAAAAAAAAAAAAGTAGAAATTTGATTGATACATAGTTGTGAAACAGCATATTTTAATCATTTAAAAAAAGCATCATTTAATCATTTTAAACATTTTAATCAGTATCAAGAAATGTAATCTTTGTTAGAAATTGTAAATTAAATTGTAAATTACCTAAAATTTTTAAAATGAATCAGTGGACTTAGATTAAAGGTTTCCTATTTGTGCCTTGCCATTAATTGCAATTGGTATTTGAGCAGCTGAGTTTTAACCTGGCGTGCCCGGTTGGACTCGGAATCGCCCGTGGCTCCGCAGCCACAGCGAGAGCACGTTGGCAGCCGCAGCTGCCCAGGGCTGCCCTCGGATCCGTGTCCGTGAGGACGCGCTGCGCAGCACCCGGCCTGGCTCTGGGAATGCTCTAGAGCCCGTGCAGGGAGCTCAGCTTCGATCGTGGGCTGCATGAGCAGGTCAGGCTCAGCAGCAACCACCCCCCTGGCTTGGGCTGTATCTGCCTCTTAGCGAAGGCTCCCCGCGGGCACGTTGCACATCGCTGTGGATTCTGCTCTACGGGCTGCAGCAAAGGCTTCACTCTGCAGAAGATGTGGGTGAAAACTGCTGACCTGCAGGATATTTGAAGACCTGATACTCAAAGAAGTAGCCTTGCTGATACCAGTGTGATTATTGCCTGATTAACGATCCTGTGAGTGTTTTCCTAAACAAGAATGTCCGTGTTCTGTGTAGCTGATGTGATTCCCCAGTACTGTGCACCAGAGGCAATGGGATAAAGCAGTTCAGTCACTGAGCATATAGGGTGTGAAATGCATGGTCTCAAATAAGAAATGGAAAAACAATAGGATAGCAGAGATCAGGAAATGAAAACAATCATTGTTTGTCTGTCCTAACTTGAGGACAGGCACAGAAATCCATATCTAGGATATTCGGGTGTGAATCCCACCCAAAACTAACGCTAAGTGTCTGTGTGTGAGCTGTGGTCAGCGCGCAGTTCAATGGCTGCAGACGGCTTATTCTGGGCTCTCTCTGTATGTTCCAGTGACTCCACAATCTTAAACTACTAACTCATAGGTCGGCTTTTAAATTGTGGACATCTACATGAAGGCAGATAAATGAAGTCATCATTTTTTTAATGCAAAGAGGTTTGGTCAACAGTCTGTCCCCAGTACAAAGAGGGAGGAGGAGCTGCTGGCGACAGTCCAGCGCAGGGCTAGGAGGATGATCAGGGGTCTGGAACATCTGCCCTGTGAGGAAAGGCTGAGGGAGCTGGGTCTGTTCAGCCTGGAGAAGAGAAGGCTGAGGGGGGACCTGATCAGTGTCTATAAATACCTCAAGGGAGGCAATGAGGAGGAGGGGGCTGGCCAGTGGTGGCCAGCGACAGGACTAGAGGAAATGGCCACAAATTGAAGCACCAAAAGTTCCACAGGAACTTAAGGAAACATTTCTTGACAGTGAGGGTGCCAGAGCCCTGGCACAGGCTGCCCGGAGAGGCTGTAGAGTCTCCTTCTCTGGAGATCTTCCCAACCCGCCTGGATGCCGCCCTGTGCCCCGTGCTCTGGGTGTCCCTGCTGGAGCAGGGGATTGGACTGGATGGTCTCTAGAGGTCCCTTCCAACCTTAAGCATTGTATGATTCTGTGATTCTTGGCAAATAAAGATAGCATTGAAGGACTTCAAAAATATTTCAATATGTCTGGTAAATTGTGACCTCAGTCATCTATGAAGGAAATTGAAGAGAATAACTTATTATTAATAGAACTTTATTTTTCTTTCAGTCTAACATTTACAAAAGTTATACTCTTAGCGGTTTTCTCTTCGAAGAAAACCAAAACAAAATATTTTCCTATCTTACCTATACATTGCAGGTTAGAACTACAAGTTGAACACATGTATAGCAGTTTTATCTGTTGGGTGGTTTTGCCATGCTTTCTCTTGGTTTGATGAATGATAAGTTTGCGTAATCAAGATAAGTAGAGAATTTTGAGGCAACCTTTAACACCTCATTTTGATTCTAGTTATATAGAAAGAACTAGGAATATGCTGTGGACAAACTAAACAATAAGTACAAAACTGTCATGTCAGTTTAAATACCATCATTTGCTTTTGATTTATTGATACCTGAAAATATTAAGTCTTGAATATATGTGATAAAGATATTTAAATTATTTAGAACCAAATATTGAGCATTTGCTGACATTTAATTCTGTCAATGTTTTTTTTCACTTACCATTAAGCAGAATATTTTTCAACATAATTTCCTACACCAACTAGCACACTGTTTCTTTGTTTGATGCTCTTTTTTAATGTTAGTCAAGTAGAATGCGTCACAATATTTCAATTAATAACCGAGCATATGAGATTACATGTCGTGTAATATACTGGAAAGCTTCCATTTTCGGTCTACCTAATGAAAAAGAGAATCTGCAGCTAGTTCCTTTTTCTGTAAAAAACCTGAAGCTTTGGAGGGACGTGAGGGAAGCGGAGGGGAAGTTGGCCTTTCTTACAGGGCAGCAGGAGGTTAGGAAGTTTCGTGTGCAGGACTGGGAGCAGCACATGATGAGAGCAGCAACTGAAAAATAAGGCAGATGGCTTTTTTCTGTGCTTTTGTGGTGTGCCAAGCCATTTAAGGCATACTCCATTCCCTCTGCTCAGCATTTTTGCCTGATCAGACACTAAAGATACGATCGCTAAGACTGTAGGGTATGGTGTTGTGACTGTGATAAAGTGACCTAGATGCATTTTATGTTGGCAGCTAAAAACATTCAGTGATAACGGTGTGATTTTAACTGCAGTGTATTTCCATCATGACTTTTCAAGAGCTTCAAAATCCCTGGATGCTCAAAGCTTTAGGGAGAGTAGCCCCTTAACCTGATGTGCAGTGTTCAGGTTGGGGAATAATGAGATCACCTTTACAGCCTTAGTATTTGGGACCTTAAAATTGGAAATTCGCTCTGTGTCTCTAAAATGTCTTGTTAAGGTTGCTTTGTAAAATGAGAGATACCAAGTTCTGCATGTGAACCAGCTAAAGGGGAAGTTCCTTGAAAATACTTGACATTAAAATGGGTGTATGACACCAAACCAGACTGAATCACAAGACCCGCTCTAACTACAAGTGTCTTCACGCTGCGTTTATTGGAAATATGCAGATGATTCTTTCTTCCTCATCGGGGAAACTTCCTAAAAGTGGGTTAAGACTGAGCCCCGTGGTGTGAAGTTTCCGGTGCTTCCACCTCATAGCTTTATAACTGCCGCAGAAATCGAGGAGAGGCCGGAGGCAGAGTGACACTCACATCCTGACAACCGTGGAGGTAACCAGATGACTTTAGGCAGGGTCTGGGTCTGTTTAGCTGGCGCATCTCGCCGCTGAGCCCATCCCTCCATGTATTTATAACCCCAAATTATAAATTTGTTTTTATGGCTCACAGCCGCGAGCCTGCCGTAAGCCCCTCCGTGCAGCTGAGCCTTTCTCCCGCCACGCCGCTTCTGTCATCCTCCCTCACCACACGCTTTTTGTTTCGGGTCTCCTCGTGAGCTTCCCCTTGCTCGACGTGGTGACTTTCTTCTCGGCCCGCCTTATGTAAGAGGTTTCCGTGTGGGGCCGGGCGGGGAGGAGCCTGGGTGCTGGTGCCGCCACCTGCGAAGCTCGGCGCCAGAGCGGGAGCCCCGCAGTGATCTGTGTCCTGGGGTCAGGCTTTCCTGCCGCCCCGGTGCCGTCAAACGAGTGGCTGCCTCTGCAGGGAGAGAGAGATGTCGCCGGGGCACTTGGTGGCAGCGTGTTCAGTGCACTTTCCCTCCGGAGACAAACCGGCCCCTACGTGCTGGCACCAAGGGCGCGCTGCTGCCAGCTCTCTTGCTGTACTTCGTATCTCGAGGTGATAGGAGAATGACTGTTTGCGGTTCGTGTGTGGAGGCAGGTGTCAAGGTTTGTCATACGTTCAGTGATGAGGTGTGGATTTTCCTATCACCGCTCGCTTTGTTTTGTTCTTGTGACTTTCGCAACTTGGTCAAGTTGGAGGGTGCTTGGAAAGCCTGGGGCTAAGAGTGGCACAAATCCAAGGGGCCACGTGGAAAGGGTGAGGGAGTGTTTGGATATGATATTGGACAAAGTGTTGCAGGTGGGAGCACCGTGGCCCTCCCTACCTTTTGGCTGCCTTGCTGCAGCTGCACAGCCATGTACGGCATTCCTGGAGCCAGGCACAGCCTTCCTCTGCAGCCTGGTGCTCGAGGGGTTATTTCTAGGTTGTTACTGTTTGTGCTTTTTGCATCTAAGGAGTCCTTGGAGTAAATGTACATGTGATACTTGCAACTAGGGTTAGTTATTTCTCACTCCCATAGAAATGGCTTTCTCAGCACCCACAGTTTCTAGCTTTTCTTGAGTGAGATGTTGTTATTTAAATAAGCCAAATTGCTGTCTTATCCCCCTTGTCAGGGGACCAGACAAACCCCTGAGGTGCCTCGTTGGCATGGCAGATGCCAAAAGTCTTATATACCAAAGGCACGTGCGTCACAGAAGTGATAGGAATATTGCTCCACCTCCTTACTCTCGCTGTGGTTCTCCCTTAGCCTGCAGTTGATGTGGGCAGGTTTTGGTCCCAGGCTCACAGTTCTCATGAACAGTTTCACTAGAATTGAGGAAAGAATTTCTGAGGCGATGAAGAAGCTCCTTTTCCAGTGCCCTGTCATCCTTGGGGTCAAATGAGAGCTTTGAATATGGACTGTTTGTGTTAAAGGCAGCCTTTGCTCTGCTGCCAGAGGTGGTGGCCTCCCTCTTATCACATGTCATTTGCCACCTCCATCGCAGCACAAAAAGATAGAACAATTAAAGGCTGTTTTAAGGCTCTTTCTCTTTTTAGAATTGTAGCCTCTGTTTGCTGCTATATGCAGTCCTGAGAACAATCACGAAAGATGAAAGTAAAATAAAAATCAGCTGGTCAAAGCAGGCCTCTAACGTATTTTTGTGAGGACTCATTATCTCACAATCTTTTAAATAACCAAGAAATGTCCCACTCCCAAAGAACGCTGGATTTTTCTATTGCATCTACTTTTGTATATGTAGCTGTATGTTCTGTATTCATGTCAGTAAGATAAAATAAATATCCCCAAACAAATAAGCAGCTTAAATAGCAGTTTCTATATTCCTTTTAACATAACTATATTAATTGGAATTAATAGAGAGTGCATGTATGTGAGTATTTTTCTGTTAAGTAGGAGAAGGACATCACAAGGACTGAGTTCCTTCAGTGTTACTCTTTTTTCCAAAATACTGTGACTTTTGATAAACTGTTCTCCTGCTCCCAGGAATGTAGATAGAATTCTTTTTGGAATAAATCTGTGTTACGCTCATAGATTTGATTTTAAATGATAAGAGTTTGGGTTTTCTGTACTAAAAGGGGAAACTTGGGTGGTGAGGGGAAACTTAAGGGAATTGCTTTTTGTTCAAAGTTTATAGTGCTTCAGCATTCGCAAGGGCAGCCTACATCCTCTCGTGTCATTTGAATTTTGGCCTGCATTGAGACGGTTACTCAGTTTGGGTTCAAATCCTGGCACAAACAAAAAACCACTTTCTGTGTCACAGACAATGCAATACACAGATTTGAAAACGCAAGTCCGTAGTTGTGAGGAAGTTAGAGGTAAAGAAATCCCCTGTTTTTTCTTTGGTTCTTGACTAAGAACTCTGGGTAAGTACACTAAAAAAAAAGTGCTTTAAAAACAGAAAGAACTGCTGATATCCATCAGACAAATAAAAAGTATATTTGGTATATTTAAGGGGCTTGTTTGTTTGTTTTGCTTTTTAACATTTCATTTTCTTTTTTAGATTTCGGGGATTTGCTACAATAGTAGTATATTAAAAGTTCATCAAATTCTTTGTGTACCCAGCTGGGTAGCAAAGGTGTTTTCTTGGACTCTCGAACCAATCTTCTCATCTGCGGAACCCACAAGCGAGATCCGAGTGGGAATGGGAGCAACAGTGGACATCCAGAGACAGCAGCGGATGGAATTATTAGATCGTCAGATCATGATGTCTCAGGTCGCACAGATGCGGCGGCAAAGGCAACAGCAGGTATTGATGCATATTCTGGAGAGGTGGTATTAAGTTACAAGAAAAGAAAAATTGGGTTCATTTAATTTGTGGCTTGTGTTTCTGAAAAGTGTTTTGCTCAATTGATCTTTTGTAGACTGATCTATAGCTAGTAACTGTTAACATGTTTATTTAGCTTAGTTGGATAAAATTGTTTCACAAGATATGAGCAGATTGTCAAAAAAAATAATTGTAAGGATGTCAGTACTTTCACCAAAATTGAGATTGAAAGGTAATGTGATCGCCTCCAAATAGTCTTTAATAAGAGCCAGTGCTGAAACTTAGGAAGTCATAATGCACCCAAGTGTTTTGTTTATCGATACAGTTAGCCTCCTTTGCAGAAAAGTTGCAAATTGGCCATATAGTTCATGTGCAGGTGTATTTTGCATGGATTTTCTTTGAGAAAGTACAGAAATTCAATTCTCTAACTTTCTTCTAGAGGTCAACCACAGGGGCTTTCTGTCTGCCACGAATCAGGCTCGTGGCTTTTTCCTTGTTGAATAGAAGTGCCTTTTTATTTTCTCTGGTTTAGCTGAGCTGATTATTGCACATTTTCACGTACTTCGTACCGCAGATCAGTATTGCAAAGCAGCTGGTGTCTCAATTCAGTTTCCTTCTGTATCATAAATGTATGTGTTGCTATGCCTGTCAAACCTGGAGGTTGACATAGGCCCATATATTGCCATGTATTTGTGGAAAGGTTGTCCATAATTTAATAAAAATTTAACAGCTTGAGCTCTTTATTGAGTTTCCTCTGCCTGACATGTAGCTGTGTATTAATTTGTGCTCATAGTGCTTGTGGTAGCACAGTGCAAGTAGCTGCAGCTATGTTGCCATAAATATATTAGCAGAATTAGAGGGATGGTGGCATAAAGCTTTACCTCTAGCTAGCAACTAGAGAGTCTGTCTTGATTTCCCACCCAAACATAACTTTCTTTTCCATAATTTCTTATCCTGTAATATGGTGGAAATGTTCCCTGCATTGGGAGGTCCTAATTTGCTTTGCTATGTTCCCATTAGAGCATTAACCACTTTTAATGTTACGCTGCTTCATATAGGAGCAGGAGGCAATGGCCAGATTTGAAGGAAAGTCTTCATGATGTATTTTTTAATTGACAAAACTAGTAAATAACTTTGAAATGGTAGATGAATAAAATGAAAAGTAGCATTTTCTTCTCATCTGCTTTTCTTGGGCTATGAGTTGTGGAAGTGGAAAAATGTCTTTTCGCACCTGACTTCAGACAGAGTGGAGGGATTTGAGTAAAATAAATGAGTATTGTTTAAAGTTACTAGAACTCTTCCAGGTGGTGTGTATGTTTGACCTTTCTACATTTTATTGCTAAACTGTGAAACCAGTGATCAATGGAAGGCAACAGAATTGATGTGTGAACATTTAAAAACGCTCTGCAGAAAAGATGAGTCACAAAAGCTCTTGGCAAGCCTTTATGACACACAGAATTTACTGGATATCGAGCGAATCAAAACAAGCGTAATTTAGAAATGCTGAGATATGCAGGTGAAAGTGAAAAGCGGACTAAGTTCAAAACCTTTTCCAGGTTGCTCTGCTTGGCCAGTTCCCATGTCTTTAGAGGCTTGCAAAGGTGTAATGTGAAGGTAAGGGAGTTGAACAGATCATGCTCCAGTTGGAAAATGGATGGTAATTTTATCCATTAGACAGAGGCTAAAAAGACTGCAGATGATTCTCCTAGGGAGTTTTATGAAACTGAAAATAATTAGGGCTGTCAGGTATGTATCAGTCATCAAAATGGTCTTGGAGTTATATTCCAGGAGAATTTTATGTAGATTAATGATGTGCCAGTATGTATCTGTAGGTGATACGATATATGGGTGAGATGAACTGACACTTTCTCTCCTACTTTCTACATTTTTGGGGGGAAGGAAGTGAACTGTATGTGTTGTATCTGGTGCTCCACACACAGTTTGTTCCAGGGAAACTGTTGTGTTTGGTGGTCCCGTGGGAAGGGGCTCTGCTCCTTCCTACTGTTGGAGAAAAGGAACAGGTTGGAAAGGAAGACACAAGAACAGAAAATAAGGTTTTAATGGTGCTTCAGTGTCCCAGCTGTAGCATGTGGTGAACTCTGTTCTGGCTGTGAATAGACACTTTCTGTAGTAGAATTATTCTCTGAGTCTTTACAAGAAATTTTGAAAAATGTGACTCTTAAAAACTTAGACAATCAGCAGAACAAGAGTAAAACTTCAATAAAAAACTTTTTTCTTTAAATTAAAAAAGGGAGAGACTGGGAAGAAGGTTTCTCGGGAGTCATATTTACTGTACCCCAGAAGCTATTGGGTTGTACATAATTTTATCTTTTTGTACTCATCACTAGCCTCTTTGATCCAAGGCAGTATTTACTTTGGATATTTTCTGTAGGGAAAAAGAATACTCACATGTACAAGGGCAACTCTCAGCACTTTCCCTTTCCCAGTCTTTCTTAGCTGAAACGTGTTGCATTAGAGGAGTCTTTTAAGCTCAGAACAGTGCATGTAGCTGCTGGGCTGGCAGGCACTTGCCCTGTAGAGAAGTAAACCGAAGGTGTTTCAGAGTTTGAACATAAATCACTGGCTTGGTTACTTGATGTATGCACCTTGCTTTGACCTAGCCCTTAGATACTTAGTGATACTGTGTCTGGATGTGTTGTTAGAAACTGAAAAGTTATCTTAGGTTGCTGGTTTCTCAGGGGAGTGTGGTTACATGATGACTGATTTTTGTCTTGGTTTCTAGTTGCTAGGGATGCAACGATGAGCTAGTCACAAATTGAGATAATCGAGTGTCTCCCCATGTGTTCATTTCCTGAAAAAAATGCCTGTTTGCTATTTTTTACAGCTCTTTTTATTTTCTATTTTTAAATATTTTTTCCCGTTTTGTCTACTTTCCCAATTAAATAGTTTGTCCTCTTTTTCCTTCATGTCACTCTTGTTTTTTGCATTCCCCAGTACATCCTTTTCCCCCCTCACCTGCGTCTCTTGCCCTTCATTGTTTTCCATACTTGGTGTTCCCTCCTGTGCAACATCCTTTGCTTCAGAGGATGTTTTCTCTCATCACGTCTTACTCGCCTGTCATCATTTGCTGATGCATCCAGAGCTTCGTTGGATTTGAGGGGCAGATGCATCTTGCTATGCCCTCCTTCAAGGCAGGATGTAGGTGAGGTCTTCAGATACTCTTTTTACATATTCCAATACCCCTGAACATTTTGCACATCCTCTCCTGAATTTTCTATGTCTTCAACTCTGTTATTTCCCAGGGTTTTTTTCTGAAGTTTGCCTGTCAGCAACGCACATGAAAGCAGGGGTGTGAAAAGGGAAGCAATGGCAGCCTCGGTGCCCCAGGGCACAGCAGGGAGCCAGCCTGACTTTCATTTCCCACTGCCACCCGGGGAGGGCAGCGGGCAGAGAGCCCCATTTGGAGGACATATGAGGGAGACTTTTGCATCTAGGTGGTGTTGGTGACACTATTGTCACTAACAGCAGGCGAACAGGGTATGGCAAGATGGTGGGAAGTTGCAGACAAGGTGATCGGTGCCTTCTGTTGGCAAGAGGGGGACAGGAACCTCAGCTGCTTCAGCTTGAAAAGTGCCTTCTGAACCCACGTGGCATGTGCCCTGTCAGCTGCGCTGAGCACATTAAAGACAGACTGTTTTACCTGCTTTTGGGTCTTTCTTTTCTTGCCTCCGGAAAGGGTTTCATCGGGTTGTTGGCAGCTCTGTGGTGATGCCTGCGCCCGTGGAACAGGATCTTCATTCCCTTACCTCTTGTCTGCTCTTCCCCCCACTTTTAAGCTATTTTTGTCTTTTTCATCATGTCTTTTTGTTTTTCTGTTCCAACTGACATAACTTATCAGTGAAGCCGGAGACTCCTTTGATTCGTGTCACACGGCCTCTCTAGCTGAGATCCATCTGCTTGCAAAGACCAGACTCTGTCTGTAACAAAGTGACTTCCCCTAATTGTTTCTTTGCAAGATGTCTCTCTCCTGGGACACTGGAGAGATGCTCTGTGGGTAGGTAGGTTGAGTGTCTTTATCGTTATGTGGAGTCTTGAATCCTGAGAAATGTGCAACTCATTTTCTGAGCTAAGGGCTGTGAGGCTAGATTGCTAATGGACCCCCTGGTTATATCTAAAGAGTAACTTCTGACCTTGGAGAAGAGGATTTGATGGAGCAAAGACCTTCCTGTGACAAGAATTCCTTTTCAAGAACATTATCCACATTCACAATGCTAGGAAAAATAATCCCTTGGGGAATAGACTTCCAGATAGTCCATCTCTGCATTCTCAGAGAACTGCAGGAACTCGTTCTCATCGTGTCCTTCAGCTTTCCTGCCGCTGCTGAATGATGACGCTTTGACAAAGTCTTCTCTAGTCCAGTCAGATGTTTGAGTGACAAGTACTCCAGAGACTGTCTCGAACCTTTATACCAAGAGGGATGGACAACCTGTTCATATCCTTCCTGAGACGTATGGATCTTACCAGTAAAGAGTCTGCTTTATCTGAATAAAGGGGTGAGATTTTTCAGCCAAGTGTTACAATCTTTTTCTCCAAAAACATTTTCATTCCAACCACTTCCAGCCACTGTATGGTACCTAGGGCTACTTGGGGTCTTTCAGACCTCATTGAGCCTTTAATTTATTCTTTGCTTTTTGAAAATTTCGTGACATTTTGAATCTTGATTATTCTCCGTAATTTCTAACATTTTTTTTCTCTTCCTTTTTAGGACAATCTTGTTTTTCTGTCAAATGTGGGTCTTTACTAGTTAGAAGTTGTTGAGTATAAAAGCTATGTCTATACTCTTGAGCTTGACAGTGTGATGTTTCTTAATGCTTCCTTTCAAATGGCATTATTGCAACAGTTGCTAACAAACAACTTTTTAGGTATTTTTTTTCCAGGTAACTTTTTTTTCATGATTTCTAGATGTGGAATCATGAAAAATTTTGAACTTCGTGGCTGCTGATCCAGGTGATGGTTTTATGACTCTTTTCTCTACAGCTTGCCACTTTCTTTTTTCTGTCTTTTTCATGGAAATCAGCCATTCCACGAGTTGAAAGCCACTGGAATAAACTGAATATAGGCTGATTAAGAGCCAGTTGTCAGTCAGTAACAGGGTCTCTTACTTCCACCCCTCACTAGCACCCCACTCACTCACTAGCATTTTTTGGAACTGGAATCATGCAATTTACTTGCTGCCTGACTCAGCTTTTGAGCTGTAGTCTTTAGCTACTGACTGAATTTTGTTTAATATTTGTACAGTTTCCCTACAGAAGCAGTGATTGATACAGGGGTCGGACAACTTCCTAAAGCAAATTGTTATTGCAAAGACAGTAACTTCTTGAAAATAGGATGTGCCTATTTTCTTATGTGATGGTTCCATATTCTCTTCCTCTGACAATTTAATTATAGGCAGTTCCCTGAAAGAAAGTTTCTGACTCATGAATCTCTCCAAGTAGTGCCAGAGTATTTAATCCTTAGCTGACCACAGAAGGCAAGTTTCTTTTTAGCTACTTGTGTCATTTTGTCTGCAGCTCCCAACACAAGCTGCAGTTTTGGAGCTGGTAGGTTTCTAAGAGCTTCTTCTGCTCCCCTTGAGGTGCTCGGGAAGCCACATAAGCAAAAAGCACATAATTCATATGGTGTGGGGGCTGTATTTGGGTTTTCTGAGCAGAACCCTGGCAGTAGCACGACATCCATAGGCCTGTTTCAGCAATTAGTTTCTTATGGCACTAGCATAAGAAGCACAGTAGACATCAAAGTTTCTCCAACAGCATTGCCAACGCCAGCTGGTACGTTGACTTTCAGACTGTGAATAAGTGGAAACTCCTCCTAGTTGCAAACTGCAGCCCAACTTTTGAAACTTTGCCCTCCTCAAACGTGTTTTCTCTGCATCATCATATACTGATTCTTCATATATGAAAGTGTGTATATATAAAACTGTATCGAAGAACTTATTTTTGTTTTCTGCATTGAATCAAAACAGCGGAGTTTTGGAACTCTGATTTTTGTCTTTTGTTTTGACCTCTGCTCGCTTCCGTTTGAGAAGGTTTCTGCACAGGAAGCGCGTGAGGGATTAGCTGTCTAACCACCATGCTTTAACAGTCCCCTTTCAGCAGTCAGCATCCCAGCACAGGAAAGATTTAAACAGCCTCCGTGCTGGGCCTCAGAGCTCTAAAATGGAGATAACAGATTGTTTCCTCCAGCAGAGACTCTGCGCTCGTGCTGCTGGACCTGCCTTCAGTGTTTGACAGGCCAGGCCCCCACAACCAGGTCTTCTTACTCACCTAGTGCAGAGTGCCCAACAGAAGAAGAGCTCAGTTCCTTAAAAATTGAGAAGGAGGTTCTCATTGACAGCTTTGCTCCTCAGAAGACCCTCACTTGGGTCTCCTTACAAGGACCTATCAAGTAAGGAGGACTTCTCTGCTTGGGATTGCTGTAGCAAAGGGTGGCAAGCTCTGCATTTCCACTGCCAATAGCATGGCAGTGGTGCCTGTTTGTAAATGGTACTGCCATAGTCTGTGGTGTCGTGGTGCTGACCTTGCTGACCTCAGCTTGGATGAACAGCAGCTGAACAGTCAAACCAGGGTGAGACCATGATGTTTGTAGAAGGAAGTGCTCTAAAAGGTGGTCGAAGCTTTGGTTCTACTATCTAGAGAAGGGCAAAACCCCCAGTTTAGTGCAAACAAAGTCTGAGAATCCTGCTTGGTCCTTCCTCAGTTTTGAGTGAACAAATAACATCTGTTCTCAGAACTGCCTTCTTTAAACTTCAGATCGACTTAAAACCCCTCTCCTCAGCATGGAGATCCATTACTTTCCATCTGAATCTTGGCTGATCCTGGAACCTGGCTGCGGTGCTGATAAGCGCGGTGTGCGGTTTGGCTCGAGGTAGGCCCGTAATCTCTTCATAACAGGTTAACCCCGAGCCTCTGACTCAGTGCTCTGCGCTGGCTGCCACTCGGGGGGAGAACCTTAGCTTTGCACTTGCCACCAGCCAGTTGTGTGCCTGAGTTACCTATTTCCTGTGGTGCATGATAAGCAGGGGTCCCCAAGGCCAGATTAGTTCATGAGGAAGTGCTGAGAACTCTACACCTGTTTGGCAAATGGCAAAAGCAGCCAAAGCTCCCACCTCGCCTCCCAAAGAGCACTTGGCCCTGCTGCCTTGTGCTGAAGCCCTGCCTTGTCTCCCAGGCAGCTCCAGGGGCCGCGTGGAGGCTCCTTGTGTTGCTCCAGGGTTTCAAAGGAAAGAGCTGACCAGGCAGCATCCATAGCAAAGACCACATGTGGGCTTAGCGACTTCTGTGACATGAGAGCTCCTATGGGACGTGGCCGACATCAAAGTTCAGGATGCAGCAAAAGCCAGTTGGAGACAGAGCCTCTTGGCCAAAGAGACCTGTCTGCGGGACAAGTCTCCAGAGGAAATTGGAATATCTTTAGAAACTGTTGGAGCACTTTTCCTTGGTGAGAAAAAAAAAAATCTATCATAAGATTCACAACACTACTACTGATACATTTCTGCCCTCTTTCAAAGAAAAGCAGTTACTTTTCAAACTTATCTTCTCAAAACTTTGATTTTTTTTTAATGAAGGGAGAATAAACAAAACCTCCATGGCTTTTGAGCTCACCGAAAGAGAGAGGCTAGACTGTAAGTCCACTGAAAATTTCGCTTTTGGCTTTGAGTGTTCGATACTGGGGCAGTAAGTAATGGTATAGCATCCTAAAATAGAATGTGACATTCATGGCTGCGCTTTTTCTTTCTTTAACCCATCAGTGGACATACTTCAGAGTTAATAATTAGTACAAAATTTTATTTCTAAAACAAAGTAGAGTTTTCCATATATATGTGTGTGTGTGTGTGTATATTTTTTTTTTTTTTTAAATAAAGTGTCATGTCAAAGTAAGTAAGACAATATGTATGGCTGCACCATGGCGCCTATGCAGAGAAGTAAACTTTTTAAGTGTTATTTTAGAAAATGAAATGCAAAGCTATTTCCTTTTTTTTCTTTCTTTCTTTCTCTGTGGTTGTTGTGTTAAGAAAAGGTGAGCAGGACAGATATCAGGAGGTGCTTCCTGTTTGTGCAAACAGATGGCAAGTTGGCATTAACCATATAAATGAGATAACATTATCTAAGTATCTTAACCGCATGCATCCCTTTCACGAGGACTTTTATAAAGTATTTTCTTAAACTGTTTTTGAAATTAATTAAAATGCATACAAATGTGATAGCTGCTAAAGTGACACTATGAAATGACATCATGAAATCTGGCATTTTTATTTTTCAAGCATTGCATAAGGAGTGCTTTTGCAGAATAGCCACCGCAAGCACGTCTATGCAAATCGGGTAGCGCGCTTTCCAAAAGAGTGAGGCAGTGAACCTCAACCAAATGGCTGACTGGGGCTTCAGCAAGCTGTGCAGCCAGAAATATTTGCTTGCTCTAGACTGGTATGAATGTCGCTTCCTTATTCCTATATGTAAACAGTATTGTTCCAGACACCATAAAAACGCAGAAGATGGACATCAAGGATGTGACGTGGCGAAGCACAACGTCAGTATGTAAAGCACTGGCAGCCAGCCAAGAGAAATGCAGGAGCGCAGCATTCCCTGTTCTTTTGTTGTGCTGGTAGAGCTGCCTTGACCTTCTTCCCTTCACCCATCCTATTTTTAGATCTCATTCTTTTGTCACCAAGAGTATGTGACTGACCTGTCGCTGTGGTAGGTGAGTTCCAGCATCACCAGTATGCTCCTCATCCCCTTCTGGTAATGATCTGTCTGGGAGCAGCACCCACACAAATGATAGGAGCTCTCTGCTGTCAGCCAGTAGCAGAGGATTCACAAACACCCCATTCACCTGGTCCTGCACTGCTAAGAGAAATAGGAAATATCCAAGGAAACTGTTTTTGTTGATGTTGTTTTTAAATTGCAGAATGGCATCCTTAGGAAGCAGAAAAGCTTATAGGCCAATCTTTGAATGTATCATCGCTCCTCTGTTCAGCTGATGAAACCATCTTTTTGTCAAGTGTTTTCCCTGTTGCCATACAGACAGCTGTAGCAAACAGAAATAAGGGCCCCATCACCTCTTTGAAGTATTTCTATGAATAATAGATTCATAGACTGATTTTTTCAGTGATTGTCGTTCTCTAATAGTATCAGAAACCAGGGTTTTCTGAAATGCACCTTCTGATTATCACTAATAAGACAAGTATGACAACTGCCTTGGAGTCCAGAAATTCCTCACGCCATCCTACTACAGGAACCCCACTATACAGGTTGATGGGAACCTTCCCTCTTTACTAAAATAAATTGGTGATGTCTTGGTGCTGTTAAAACATACTGCTTGAGAAGAAGATAGGGCCTCCTGGAGCGCACACAAAGCAGTAGTGATATTGGACATGAGAATAAATTTTTCTTTTGCTATAGTAAATCATTCAGCAGCCTCAAAATTTGGGGAAAAAATGGACTAAGAAAACAGATTGCTACGAGCAGTGTCGATAACATGGTGAGCCCCTACTATCCAGAGTACTGAATGGGAGGGAAGAGTGAGTTCATAGTGTCAAGTCCTTGACTTGCACGAGGAAGCTCCCCAGGGCCCCAGCTGCCAGCTCTGGCTCCTCTTCTGCTCCTGCTTTGGACCAGGCCAGTTAGTCCAAGGTAAGTCCTCTGTGGAGGTGGGATGGCTGTAAGGGATGTGAGCTGTTCCCTGCTGGCACAGGATGATGTAGACTTGAAGTGTTCTGGAACATGCGTGAGTGCTAATTCACAACGGGAACTCACACATGGTTTAGGAGCATTGATTAAATACATTCATTAGATTGGGAACCTTCATGTGAAGTCTTCCTGAGCTCCTGTCAGGTGTGTTAGTATGGTGATAACCTCCTGTGGAAAGGGATCAGGGATCTACAAAATAATTTTGGTGAGATAAGGCAAACTATTGGCCTGGAAAACTCTTTCTGCTTGTTTTTAACTGGAATTTGTGAGACTTACGTAGTACATTTTTGCTGAGTCCTTTTTTGGCAAATTGGAATCTCAGATCTTCAAGTATTTCTGCTGTGATGATTTAAGGTTGTCTCTAAGCTCCTAACGCCGTTGCCATCCATGATCTCGGTCTCCATCCTCTGTGGATCTGAAAGCTCTGCCAGGGTTTTGACCTCAGCTGCACTTCCTAGGGCACTCCATGGGTGGCCAGCAGCACCTCTCGCTGCAGCTCCCCAAATCTGTGCTCTTGGGACTCTGACTGTGTGTGTATCCAGCATCTGAGGAGAGGCAAGTCTGGAAGGGGAAAAAAATTCCTAGCAGTTAAGGATCAAGACACATGAAGTGCAAGGCTTTGATGCAGTGTGTAAGGTGAGGCACAGATGAGTAGATGACCCCCTGGAGTGTCTTGGGCTTTATCCTAAGCATGAGTGTTCACAGAATTCTGGAGAGATTCAGCTTGTAGTACTTATTATGGTTGTATTTCAGACATTCTGCACTGTTAATATATTTAAGGGTTATGGCTGTCACAATTTTGAACAGTAATTGAAATATTTTGAGGGCACGTGATTAGGATTTTTCACTGCTTTTTTGATGTACTTTTTTCTAGTCTATCAATTATTTCTGGGAAAGAAATAACATTTTTTTTCATGGAAATGTTTCGAATACATCAGTGCCTATCTGTAGTTTACCAAAATCTTTATTACAAAGCTGCAAAACTGATCGGTTAGCAGTGAATCTGCTGGGTCTCTTTTTGTTGGAACTGATGAATTATGTGTGTATTAGCTAAAAATGTGCTGAGTGTTATGAGGATGGGGAGACAGCCAGGCCTCTCTGCAGTGCTGTGTGACAGTGTTACGTGACAGGGAGTTAGGAGGGTGCGAAACCAGGCTGGAGTTGGTGGTTTGGTAGTGAAGCTGCGAGCACAGCTGGAAAGGTACCTCGGGTTCCACCTTCAGATAGACCAGGGTACTGATAAATACATATATTGTAGGTTTTGAGTTTCATATTTATTATACTTCATGGCTTTGGAGCTGGTGCTACAGAGAACTGTGTCGCGGTCTGCTGGCGTTTCTCACATGGCCAGTTGTGTTTGGGTGGCCCTTGGAGGGGCTGTTTTCTCACCCTTAGACCTTTTCAGGCTAATAGGCAGAATTAATTCAGTGTTTCTGCTGAACTGTAGAGCTTCGGGCACTTCTGGAAATTCAAAACTGATGAATTAAAACTCAACATATTTTTAAGTGAGGGGAAATTGTGGATGGGGAAGTTACAGGCCATGTGATTTTCCAGGACCGCAGAGGAGCCGCACAGTGGTGTCAGGAGCAGCTCTGAGATCCATCCCTGTGTTTAAAGTAGCAACTAATTCTCCTTTTCTCTTTGGCTGACTCAAGGCTGATACGGAAGCCTTCATTTAAACTTGGTAGCCGTGAGCAAGTGCTTACATATATATTGTGAAAAACAGAAGTATAGATACATGAGATTTTTTTCCAGTTCCGAACCATTAACAGTGGAAGATGTATATTGGAAGCTGGCAGTAGCTCCTCAATAGTCCCATGTGCCCAGCAGATGAGGTGCCCTGTAGCGTGAGGGGCTGGAACAGGCTCCTCAAGAGGCGCCTCAGGAGGCAGCGCCTCACGAGGCAGCGCCTCAGCTCTCCGTGCCTTGGCCTGTGCAATTGCACTGCCCCCTGCGGGGTCTCCTCCCCAGACCCAAAGGAAGAAACCGGAGGGAAGGGCGGGGAGACGAAATCAATGAAACTTTATTTTTTGTCTGGGAGGGAGCAGGCTGGGCTGCCGCCGCCGAGCTGATAGCCCGGCGGGCGCAGCGTGCCCCGGGAGGGCATAAAGGCAGGAAGAGCCCTAGCCGAGAGCAGAGGAGAAAAACCTCTCTGAAGAGGAAGGTCTTCTGAGAAGCGACGCTCCAGCACGAAAATAGAGCAGCTAGAGGAAGGAAGCCCGTGTCCTTTATATACGGAGGGGCAGGGGGACCTTCTCCATAGAAACGAGGGAGTGGGGGAGGAGGAGAAGGACAGCACCCGAGCACAAAAAAACTGCAGGAATGCAGAGATTTGGGGCGATTGCCGGGGCTGTGGTTGTAATGCACACAAAATGTGGTTGTAAAACACAAAATCCCTTCAAAAATATTTCTTTAATAAAGTGAAATGTATAATTATATCATTTGTACTTTATTATTTGGATTTTAGATTGTAAGTCTCTTATTTTTTATAGTACTTTTCCTCAGCTGGGATAATAAAGTTTTGAGTTCTGTGACTTACACCATACTTGCCTTACTGCTCTGTGTTTTGATTACTAGTGTGTAGTTACAAGATGTTTTGCCATTGGAACAAAGCCAGATTTTGCAGTGCTGTTTAATACATTAGCATCAGTTGTGAAGGTCCGTGAGTCTTTAGCAGACTCATTGATGACACAGAAATAATCATTTACATGGGAAGTCTATCCCAGGTATCCTAAAACTTGGGCTGGCCCTTGAGAACTAGAGCTTTTTGAGTTTTTGTTGTTTAAACTAACGTATCTTGCTTAAAGGTTGACCTTTTATATTATGTATTTATATTATGTATTATTTTATCTTTTTTTCTTTAAAAACATGTATTTATTTTTGAGAAGACTAACAGTAATGTCTGATTTTAGGGTGGGATGATTAACTGGAACAGACTGTTTCCTCCTTTGCGTCATAGACATAATGCAAATTACCAAGATCATCGCCCGTCTGATCAAGAAACACCTCCACCTACGGAGGTTTCTGAAGAGCAGGTAAATATTTTTTGTGTTTTAAAATGTCATTAAAAACTGTTCACGAGTTTCCTCCGCTGATTCAATTTATTTCTCTACAATAGCACAAATTAGGACGTCAGGTGAGAGTCACAATATAGTGAGTAGTCCTTACCTTTCAAACTAGAACTAAAGATTAGCCTGAAAATATTTGCATTTATGTGCAGCTTTTTGTCTTTTGTGTGTATGTATATGTGTGTGTATATGTATATATAAATATATATATAGATGTATAGCCGACTGATCTCACGTTCTGATACCATGAAGAAATCTGTGTCTTTCTGCCTTCTACAGAT
This sequence comes from Nothoprocta pentlandii, assembly GCA_013398315.1. Taxonomy (NCBI): domain Eukaryota; kingdom Metazoa; phylum Chordata; class Aves; order Tinamiformes; family Tinamidae; genus Nothoprocta; species Nothoprocta pentlandii. Next base: position 296,069 of record VZSG01000343.1, on the reverse strand, counting down.
TCAGACACTTTCTGTACTTTGGTTTGTAGCTGTGCTGTCATGTTTTACCAGGAAATTTAAGAAGTGAAAATCTTGGGTTTTGTGTCCAGGATTTGTGTGTGCGTGTGATCAGGGTGACAGGTTTTAGCCAGTGATTTGGTCACCTTCCTTGCTTTCAAAGGAGGGTTTCTCTTTTTTTCTTTCTGGAGATAGATTGTTCTCCTTAAGACTTGCTAATGTCATGTTGTTGTCTTCTGGTTAGTTTAAAATGAGATAGACTCAAACAGATATCTGTAGTATGATCTGATTTCTAGTTTTGATTCAGCATTAAATTGCATCCAGGATGTTCAAAACTGTAACTGCAGTGGTGGTTTTGACTGAATGCCTGCTGGGCTGGAGAAGGGAGGCAAAACCAAACCATAAAATAATCCTAAGAAAAGCTTCTTAGACCAGCCAGACCTGAAGTTTATCTCTGACCAGCCTAAAATCCTTTTCAGTGCCAGTGGAGTGGACAAGAAAGGTTTCCCTGATGTCTTTTCTTTCTTTTTTCCTTTTTTTCTTTAATTTGAAAAACTGCTTACTGAAACTTTTATTGTTGGGCTGGAACTAATAAAATGACTCTGGCCTATGCTGGCCTCTGACCCAAAGTCTTTAGGCCCAGATTTATTAAAGCATTTCAGTATATGCTTACATTTAATAATACGGAGTTGTAGAGATCAGCAGATTGCCATCATTGGGAAGGCCGCCTGGTTACTGGGAAAGGAAAAGTGTAATCTAAGCACCTTGAGTTCTCGGGATAGTGTTAATTAACAATGTAAGTTTTCTTAGAAAAAATGCAGGAGTTTTTTTCCTCACATTAAAATTTTCAAGCTACAAAAATCTCTCGTTTTCTTGTAGGTTAAGTACCTTAACTTACATTGCTGTTTGCTGGAGTTAGATTCAGTTCCTGTGGTTAAACATATTTAGCTGAGAAGAGCTTTTTGTTGTTAAAATTTATTCCCTATGATGCCCACTGGATGTTTCAGTAAATGGGGGCATTGCGCTTTTCTGCACCACTTCTTTAAAGTGATAATTCATGGCAACCACAGTTAAGAACCTTTCTTCTAAAGTATATTTTTGTGGTGGCCTTTTATTATTCTGCCTGGCCTCTTTCCCATAAAAACACAATCTCAGCTGAAGAATCAGAAGTTGGAGCCTGGAGGCAGTTGCTGGTTAGGGCACCCGGTTGGAAGCCGAGTTTTTGTTGCGAGGTGTCTGAAGCAGCAGCTCGTGGCTCTTGCTGTGAGAGGATGAGCAGCCAGGCTGGGCTGTAAGGAGGAAGAGGGCAAAAGTGCCCAGAGGCCGAGGGCTTTCACTGCCCGTTACATTTCCAAGCCAAGCGCTGCGTTCCTGGGCTCCTGGGAAGGGCGCGTTGCCACTGCGCCCAGAGGAGGCTCCTCCGGCTGTGCCAGCAGCCGCTGCCACTTCCATGTGCACGAGAAAGCCTTGGCAGGAGCCCGCGAGGGAAGAGCAGCGCTGGATCCAGGCACCCGCCGGCTCCCAGCTCCAGGAGCTGCCGTGCCCGCTCCCGGGCCGTGTCTGCTCCCAGGCGCCCGGAACGCCGGCGCTGCGGAGCGAGAGTCCTTTGCGTTCCACGTGCTGCCCCCTGCCTGCCTTTCGCCTGAGTTGCTCAGGTTTAGTTCCCTGCAGTGACAGCACACTTCAGTGAGAACCACGGGTTTGAGATAAACTTTAGACTGAAATGCAGCCGTGCAGGGAAAGCGCGGTGGAGATGGAACTGGTGTGTCTGCATTGCTCTTTGCACTCAAATATGGTTGTATCTACATTGTGGAAATTCGTTTGATGATTGGAGCCTGAGCTAGCAATGGGATAAACAGCCAGATGCCAAGAGTGTGTGACAGCATCAGGAGGGCTGGCTGAGCAGTTGCTGATTGCCAAAATCACTTCCTGTGACCGCCTGCAGGTTAGTCCTCCCTCACATGTCAGATGCTCAGATGTGACCTGCGCTGTTTTGATGACATCTAGAGCCCTTCAGCACACGTGACTGAACCATTTAAAATACTGCCTTGCCTCTGCTTCAGGGCTTTTGGATTTCTTTTAAAATTACCCAGAGTGAGTGTTTGGCTTTGTCACTGTTACGAGCCCGAAGAAGCAGTTCTTTTTAAGGAGTCGGGTTAAGTATATATGGGCAGGTTTGTCTATCTGTTCTGTTTTGGTCAGTGCCACCTTTGCGGAGATAGTGCCAGCCCTCCAAAGGCCCTACCAGGTAACCAACCTCCTTTCTGTGCTAGTCTTCTCCCAAAGTGGGTCAGCTAGAAACAGGCAGGCGGGCAGTTTTCAGAAAATAACTACCAAATAATATTCAGAATAAACTACCAGAAAGCTCTTGTGTCTGATCTGTCGCAGAGCTTTCAGGCTCATAGAAATAAGCCATCCCCAACACACCTTCGTGGAGCCAAGTGGTCAGGCCCCCTCTGCTGTTTAGGAAGGCTTTGCACACACCCGCAGTGGGAAAGGCCTCTCTGTCACTGTTACCTCGCTAGCACAGCCTCAGTACAACCCTGGTTTAAAAGCGAGTTTCTGCTCTTCCTTTGGCAGGTTGCACGGCTCATGGAGATGGGATTTTCCAGGGGAGACGCCCTAGAAGCTCTGCGGGCCTCCAATAATGACTTAAACGTAGCCACCAACTTTCTGCTGCAGCACTGAGGGCTTCCGCGCGGCGGAGCTGGGCTCGGCTCAGTGGCGGGAGCCCGGGGGCCGCCTGCTCCCGCGGGGAGTCCCGGGGCCGCCTGCTCCCGCGGGAAGCCCCAAGGCCTCCTGCTCCCGCAGGGAGCGCGGCGCCGTCCCGGTCCCGCAGGCAGCCGGGAGGACGCCGGGCGGCGGCGGCCGCGAGCGGGAGCCGTGCCCGAGCCGTCACGGCCAGCGCTGCGCTCTGTCTCCCCTTTGCAGATAACCAGGGTTTCTACTTACTGCTGGATGTCATCTACATTTATTTAAAGAAAAAAAGGTGTTTTTTTTTCCTTGTGAATCATTGTTAGACATGTTGTCAGGCTTAATGACTTGGGAAAGAAGCTACAACAGCTACAAAAAGCTACGTTTATCTGCCAACAAAAATCATATTTTCTTCATTTACCGGTTTAATTCCTCCAGCTTACATGTTATTTTTACAGTACTTGATTTTTGGTTACAGTAATAAGGTGTTTAAAGATCACTTCCTTTCCGACTCAGTGCAGGGTTATGGGAATATTATGTCTTTCTTCAGAAAGCTTTATTAATGCCTGTAATGTTTTATTTCTTGAGTACCTTTTTAAATAAAAGTTGTCATTCAGCACATAACACACACATAGGATAAGAGACGTTTTATATGCATACTGCCAGCTGTGGTAAGCGACCACTGTAAATATGGATCTTACAAACTGAGTAGATGGCCCTTCAGTTACAGGGCATGAAGGTCTTCACTGGAAGCAATAAAGGTGATTGATTGATACAGTGAGATCAGAACTGAGAGCATTTGAGTGACTTCCATGGCTGAGTCGAACATTTCCATAACATAATTGATGTAAGCTCAGTGTCCTATGCGCTGCTTTCTTTTTTGGACCTGGCTACCTGCTGTCTTAAAGAAAACGAGAAAAAAAGCTAACTTTTCTATATAATTCTAGTTTTCTACTGTCAAACGTGTGGATGTCCCTGCATTTGTTGAATCCTCACTGTCGGAAGCAACACTTAACTGCTGATCACAGACTGGAATACTAACCTGGAGAGAGTTTTATTCAGGCTAACACAGGAGCCCAGCAACGAACCCCTCACCAGGGCCCAGCTTAGCAGTCTGGGAAGCAGGGAAGAGGAATCTCTGAAGAATGAAGCTGAAGTGATGGGACATTCCAGACTGCAACCCCCTGATGAAATAGATCTGCACCTTAACCCTTTCATGTACGTTTGTGTCTCTGTCCTTTAGTGTGTGTAGCGGGCTCTCCGTGTCCGTGCACACACACACGTGCTTCCTGCACACGGACACTTAGAGTACCGTGTGAGTCGTCGCTCACGCAGCAAAGGCAGCGGCGGGTGCTGAAGAAGGAAGGTGTGTAAGAGTGCCAGAGCAGAGAAGAATGTTTTGGAAATCCAGATCACCAAAGTACCTGGTTGTGCAGTCTTACTGTGGTCTGGAAGATGAACCGGGAAATTACAGGAGAGGGAGATCTGGGGTGGGATGGGTTGGCTGGTAAAAATGGAAGAAAGTTTTCAGGTGGACTCGCATCCTCCCCCAGAAACAGCATCAGATGCTGTCATCTGCAGGCACATGACATCCCTCGATCATGAAATCAGTGTGCTGTGGGTTTGTTTCAATATTTCCTGGTAAGCGAATAGCAGAAACTGCTTGGGATGAGTGTGTGTGTCCCTGGGCTTTGAGCAGCCTGCTCCTGGTTCGGCCTGCTCCTGGGTAACGTTTTGGAGGCAGGGTCTGCTTTGTGAGGGCAACGTTTTGTTTCTGGGAGGCCGAGTAGCACTTCTTCTGTGTGAGTCGGGGGCATTTCTGTTCCTGCACAGCTCTGGAAACTGGTTGGCATATGAAGGACTAATGTAAGAATCTCTTCTAAAGGAAAAACCCAGTAGTTTGTATGTGCAAATCAGCTCAACGGTCTGAAACAGCTCCAGATTCTGCTTTGGAAATTTGCAGGCTGTTCCTGCACAACTCCTTTATAACAGGTGACTATGAAGGGTAGTGAATTATTTCAGAATTAAACATTTATTGATAGGAAATAGTGGTGTTTTAGCGTCTAGGCCGGTGTGAGTTCAGCAAGACAAGTGCCCTTTGGGGTATTGCCCACCTCAGCAGCAAGGACACGTTGGCCTTTATTCCGTGGGATTTGAAAACCTGCAGAAGGACAGCCCGGGACATGGGGATTCTCAAAGCCTAAGTCCCTTTATACAGCTAGGGCTGTGGGGTATCCAAAGGTCACGTCCGTGTGGAAAGCCCATTTTGCTGGGCATGCCAGAAAACATGCTCCAACACCAGAGGTAAAATCCAGGGCGTGATGATGTCAGCTGAGAACTCCCCTTGACGTCTGAGAAAGCTGGTGTCGCTCAGAAAGTCTTTTCAGATAGTGATTTCCACTCGAAAAAGTGAGGAAGGTCCCTGCTGCAGGCCAGCTCAGTTCCTGTTTCGTACCTGAGCCGCAGAAGAAAGATTCAGGCGTTAGGGCGGGACAGAGCTTGGTTTCCCCCCACTGCAGAGCTTTCCTGGAGTGTTTTGGTGCGTGTGAGGTGAGCGAGGAGCGAGTTGTGCCGATGGACGTGCCCCTCATACGGCTTCTCTCTCAGGCGGGATACAGGTTAGGAAATGCAGAATGCTTCCCGATGGAGACGGCTTGAAGTCCCTGGGATGCTCACGTCGCTCACAGCAAAGGCAAGATGTAGCGCCCCGGTGAGATCTCACTAATAGGCTGGGATTAATCTCTCTTGTGATGACGTTAGGATAATTTACCGGGGATTTTCCGAGCCTGCCGCGCGCTCCTTTGGAAAAACCCCCATAGCGCAGGTTGCGTCTGTGGGAATCCGCCCGAGCCGCAGCGGGTTCCCACGGCCTCAGCTGCGGCTGCCGCGCGGCACAGCTCGGCCCCGGGACACAGAGCGGGTTTTGGCTCCTCAGGTCGGGTTTAAAAGCTCCGTGCTGCCTCTTGCGTGAGCCAGGGCCCTGTAGCAGTGAGCCAGTCCGTGTGATTTACTTGTGCTCTCTGGCACTGGGGGAGCATGGGGTGGAGAAGACGTCACATTAGTTCTGTCTGAGATAAATCCCTCAAAAAGCAGCAAAGCTTTGCAGGGGACTGGTCGACTGGCAGAGTGTTTGGGTGTTTTTGTGTGTGTTCATGTACAGAGAGAGCTACAGTGTTAGATTTGCTATCAGTCTGACCAATTGAACTGGAGCTAACAGTTTGTTCAAGAAAGTTAAAGCCTGTAATCAAGGACACCTAACTCTTAAAAATACCTGTCTGTCCAGGATCTATATATGCAGTTACAAGGGCATCCAAATCTAAAGGCATTGAAAACCACAACATCATGTTGTGGGGGGGGCTATGTCTGTTCAGAGGTAAATAAATGAGCAGTATTTATTTCAACTGAGAGTTTCTTTGATATATGAATGCATTTAATTTCTTATTTGTCTTCTTCCATAAAGAAAAACCTAATGTGGACGGGCTTTCCTTTACCTGGGTGGCCATAGCAATACTATTATCAATATTATTAGTATTGGAAGTGTGCAAACACATATATATGTGTGTATATATATATTTATATAGACTGCACACATATATATTCTTAATATGTGTATGTATATATGTGTATTCAAAACACTATGAGTTTAATTTTTACATTTCTGCTTTTCCTGTATATAAGGGGATGCCCTGGGGGCCATAGGGGGTAAATGCAGCTCTCAAATTCAGCATGTGCAAGCACTCCTTTCCAAATGGACAAAAGACACGGGCAGTGGGAACAGAGGAGCAGGAAAACCCGGTTAATGGGTGTTGCTGACAAGATTCTCAGGAATTTTATCTGTTGTCACTTCACTTTTTGCAAGGGAGCTTTAGGAGGAGCCTGGCAGGGAGCTGGGCTTGTGCGGAGTTGGCAGGAGGCTGCGCCGGGAGCAGAGTCCGGCGTTGAGCAAGGACAAGCAGGGACTGGGATTAGGAAAGGAGGGGAGTCGGGGGAGTTCAGGGAGTGACACGAGGAGAGAGTTTGGGTAAAATGAGCAGACCAGGAATTCCTGTAGAGGACCAGAAAACATTGCACAGGACAGGAAAAGAAAGACGTGCTGAGAGCAGGGGTGGGGAGGCTGCCGCCTTATCCTTAGTTTGCTTTGGAAATCATTCACCAGGATAAGGGAAGATTCAAGTGGGAACCATCCTAGATAGTCTTCAAATGAAAGAAACGAACAAAAAAAACCTTTTTTTCCAGAGCCACGAGCCAGGGGGACATTTGTGGGTTTTTGCGTGAGGCAGCGGGTGCAAGCGGGGCACAAAGCCTCGCGCGGCGCCGTGGGGATGACACCCCACGAGGGGGTGCCCGGGGCGCTGCCCCCGGCCCACGCAGCGACGGCGACGCTGGCTACGTGCGGCCGGAGGCGTTGGTGGCGAGCAGAGCTGCTCCTCCGTCCGTGACCGCGCGCGTCCTGCCGAGGGCCCTGCCCTGTGCGCCCCGCTCCGGGCCCAGCAAACCCGCCCGCAGGCAGGGACGCAGCAGCAGGGCGCCTGCCTGGCCGCCCCAGGCTCCCGAACCACCAACCCCTCATTCCTCAGGTTCAAAACCCCCACGGCAAAGAGGCTCTGAATCTTGCACAGCAGGCGCTCATTTATTTTTAATAAGGAAAAGAAGGGAGGGGGCCCGGCTGGGCAGGGAGCAGAGCGCGGGCCGAGCGGAGCCGCCGCCGTCCGCACGTGCTGCCGCACGGGGGCCTGCGCCCCACGGCGAGCGCCGCGGCAGCGCCGCGTCTGCGCCGGCAAGAACAGCGGCAGGAAAGGAGCGAAAGCAGCAGCGCTTCGGTTGCTGATGGCCGCCGATAAGGGCCGGGATGAGAAGCGTTCTCAAAGGCTCCGGCGTGCGGCAGGAAGCAGGCAGCCCCGCACGGGCTCGCTGCGCTGCCGAGGCGCTAACCGAAGGAAGCCGAGGCGCTGCGAGCACCCGGGGAATGAGGCGCAGCGAAAGCGCGCGGCGCTCTGCGCGGCTCCCGCCGTGCTCCGAGGGGAACGGGCGGCAGGGCTCGTCCAGGCGCCAACACGATCCCTTCCCTGGCCGCGCCCGACCCGTTCCGCGCAAGCCGCTTTGCCCTGTTCCTCGTGCGTCTCCTCCCCTTGCTAGCCGGATGTTTTCCGAAGCCGAGGGTCCCAGGCTGGCGCGAGCGCAGGGCGGCAGGGCTGGGTGCCCCCACCACGGTGCTTGCCTCGTGCCAGCTCACAAGGGACAGCTCGTCCCTTCTCCGGGGGCTCGCACTGTGCCCGCAGAACGAGAGGCAGGGCCACGTTGGCTAAGAGAACTCGGGAGGAAAGCAGCCCAAGGACCAGCAGAGCAGACAGCGTTTACTCCTGTCCTTTTTCCTGGGAAAGGCTCCCTCATAGGTTTGCCTGGGGCTCTGCAGCCCAGTAAAACATCTCTCAGCCTCGGTCTCGGGAAGGTGCATTGGCCACAGCTGTAGCGCTGAGCTCAGGTGTTGATGTGGAGGCCTGTTGAGGAGCTCGAGCTGTGCAGCACTTCCTCTCTCGTTCCTCCAGCAGCCCCTACGGTGTCAGACCATTACAACTGCACAGGAATTTGAGTTAAAAAGGTGACAAACTCTCCCAGAGAGCAGCAGGCAACGTTAACAGGCCAACAGGCACCAGCGGAGGGTTGGGCGTTCAGGCTGGGCCTTAGGTACAATGTTTCCCCCAGGAGGGTCGTGCAGCGCTGGAGCAGGTCACCCGCAGTGGGGATGAGTCTCCTTCCTCACGGGGTTTCAGGATGCAGCTGGACAAAGCAGCAGTTGATCCGAGGTGCTGTCGGCGATGGCCCTGCCGGGACAGGGTGTTGGGCTCGATGATGTCCGGAGGCCCCTTCCACCAGCACCTCTTGGGTGACTTCTGACAGGGCACCTAACCCCACAGTAACCACGAGTCTGCCAGGCTCCCCTACACTTGTGAGGGCCGTTGCCGCTCTCAAATACCACGTGTTGCTCTTCCTTGTCCACTGCCTGTCACACAGTTTTGAGGGCACAGGCTCATTTCAGCCTGGTCCATCGAAGTCATCCTGGCTTTGAGCAGGGCTCAGGTAACCTCCAGAGGGACCAGCTCTCAGGCTGCAAGTTGCCTGAGCAGTAGGTAAAGCCACCACCCTCCTCCTCATCACCCAGAAGCTAATTCGTGTGCATTTAAACAGGAAAGGGCTGCACCTGGCTCTTGTGAACCTCCCAGCAATAAAGAAAAGGTTATTACCTTCTACAATGATTTATATGAATTAAAAGTGTCGGTTCATGAAACGTCTTTAAGCTTACTTGTAAGCAAAATAAAGCTGTTTTTCACTCTTAATCGCTGCGCGTGTCCCTCTGTTCCTTCCACCCCCGAACATAAAACGGGTATCCCAGGAGCTGCAGAATCCCACGCGTGTTTCTCGGCGGTGCAAACCTGGCCTCTTGGCCACGTCAGGAGGGCGCTGCGGGGCCCCTGGGCTTGTTCCTCGGCCACAG
>VZSG01000343.1:260238-281485 GCA_013398315.1 Nothoprocta pentlandii | reverse complement strand
GCCGGTGTGTGGAGAGGTGCAGGCCTGCAGGGAGCTCCAGGGAGCTCCAGGGATCTGCACCCGGCGCGGCGAGGCCAGCGTGTGGAGAGGTGCAGGCCTGCAGGGAGCTCCAGGGAGCTCCAGGGATCTGCACCTGGCGCGGCGAGGCTGGTGTGTGGAGAGGTGCAGGCCTGCAGGGAGCTCCAGGGAGCTCCAGGGAGCTGCACCTGGTGCCGTGAGGCCGGCTCATGTGGAGAGGTGCAGGCCTGAGCCCGGCCTGCACCACAACACGCCACAACGCGGCTCCTGCCCGGCCTCTGAGCCCATCCTGGCACCACCCGCACGCTCCTCCGCGTGCAGCCCTGGGCTTGGCCGCTCCGTCCACTGGAGAAGGCTGCGGCAGGTTGCGTGACCTGCTTCAGGCTGCCCTTGCTCCCTCCCCTTGATCCCCACAGCAGCTTCGCTCAGGGCCAGCCCAGAGCCCTCCTGAGACTGGGTCCTTCAGGCAGCCAAGGCACGGCCGGGCATACAAGGAGACACACATGTATGTGCATGTCTGTGTATATATGGGTACATATATGTAGATATATATACAGCACACATACACATACACCTCCACTAGCGGAGGTAACAGCCAGGGCTGGATAGGGACAGCAACTATATCCAGCTGTAACAGCCAGGGAAACCAACAAGAGGTATCATAGGAAAGGACCCACGTTGGTCTGACCTCCCACCACCTCTCTGCTCTGCGCTCCCACCACCACAAGCTCCACCATGGGATATCTTCATCCTGGGCCTCCAGAAATCAGCCCTGGCATAAGGACCGAGTGGTTTTCTGTGGGCCTGGCCAGCTGGGGCCGTGGCCTGAAGTGAACAGGAACTGTCAAGGAAGGACAAAACTCTCCCCATTGGCACCCGCGAAATAAAATGGCAAGTTAAGGAAGGCTTTACCTTGCCCAATGGGAACTTCTCCCAGAATGGTTATTTTTGTATTTGCTATCATGCCCGCAGCTTTATTTTAATGTCATTTTCCCCCTTGCCCCACGGTGCTGTTCAGAGGAGGTGCCACCTTGCAGCACTGTCTCGAAATCCTTGCGGAGACTCCGGAGCGCCGGGCGCCCTCCCTGCACGTGCCATGGCAGCTGATGCCAGGCCTTGCCCGAGCATCGTGCCCACAAACAGCTTGGAAATCAGCGGGGGGAGAAATCAGCCGGGAGAGGCGTTCGCCTGGGCCCTGAAGCTGTTCAGGACGTTGCTTGAACCTGCTGGGGCTTCCCGAAGTTCAGAGATGATCTGGAGCTGGGCTTTTTGAAGCCGCCATAGCAGAGCGAATGAGGTAAGGGCCTCACACGCGGGAGGGCAGGAAGTTTGTGCACTTTCTTTCCATTGTGTCACCGGGGCTCCTTGTTTCCTCTCCTCTTTGCCCGTCGTCTCTGTCTTCTAATGAAAAACATTTTCAGGAAGCCTCTGGGTTAGAAATAGAAGCTTCACGACCAGGTCCTTTCATTTTCGAGGCAGGGATTTTCCACACCCAAGCCCCTGGACCTCAAGGGAGCCACCGCTCAGCTGATGGTGGGACGAAGCTCCGCTTAGGAGAACCTCAACTGCCAGGACCCCCTGGCCACCCAGTGACAGCAGCTCGGGATGAGGACGGGGTCTGAGCAGCTCTGCCTCGACGTGATGGAAGATGCCGGTGAGGCAGAGTGTGTACTGAGATTCCTGCCAAGTTGCCACAGGTATCTCACTATAATACCATAATTACTGCACCTACAGAAACTGATACACCTGAAAGCTAATCCGGGCCTAGGTCTAAGTGGGAAGTTGAGGCTCGACCAGCTTTGCTTCGCACTCACAGCAAGAGCTCAGCGAATCCTGCCGCCACGCTGCGATCGCGTCCTCCAAGGTCGAGTTGTTCTCGTCTCAAGCCCATCCATCATCCTCAGACCTAAGTGTGGGCCTCGTCGTCTCGCGTGCGAGCCACGTAGCCCCCACAGTTTCCACATCGTACCTGTAGTTTCAATAAACCTGGCGACACTGAGGTTTGGTTATGCAAACAGGGGTGACTCTTAGTCATGTAAGTCTAGGCACTTTGCTAGGAGAAATACCAAGGAAATTCACATTATGAAATAACTTCCTCTAGCGAGCACAAAGACTCTTGTTTCCACGCTACGGTATGACTTAGAAGCTCCATTTTGATTTTGCAGGAATAAGATGAAAGTTTTCTTAGTATCTGATTTCTGTGGTTAAAAACAATGTTTAAGCACTTGTTAGAAAAACAACCATAAAGCAAGTTTGGAGAACTGAGATCCTATTTTTACCTTTTTTTTTCTCTTTTTTTTCTTTATGCCAGGACCACATACTCTGTACGCACACACACTTTCATAGCATGCTGCCACTACCCAGACAAAAGCAACTTGTGTAGAAGAGGGTGCTCAAGGCTCAAGTGGCTGCTCCCCATATAGGAAGTGCCAAAATGCAGTTCAAAATCAGTGTGGAGCTACATCACCCTGTACTTCTCTCCATGGGACACCTTCTTCTTTGTGCCGTAGCCATTTTGTATTGCCTTTTATTCTCTGTGTTTGGTGTTTAGGCCACCGTTTGCCTTAAATACGGCCATGGGTTTCCAAGAACCAAATCCAGAATCGATTGCAAAAATTGTTGAGTATTTCATGAGTGTTTCAATGGGGTTCAGTGCACAGAGGTTGCCGGGTCTTTGGCTGGTTTATGTGCCCCATGCTTGTATGTAAATCGGTGTCAAGGTGTGTAAATCCCATGGGAAAGACGACCTCCAAGGCGCCACAGGGAATGGCTGGAGGCCTCAGCAGTTTTTTCAGGATGTTTTGTTGCGTGTTCCTTGTGCACCACCAGTGACTGCAGCTCGTACTCTGCACGCCCGTGAGTTTCTGACCTCTGGCCCCAAATTCTGCAGAATTCAGTAATTTTATACCAGTGTGGGTCCGGCTTGTTATGGAAGAAAAAGGTATCCTTATCAGTGTGCATCACACGGAGCCTTAGGTTCTGCGGATAGTGCCACTCAGCTCGCTGTGGGAAGAGCAGAGAGACAGCCTCACTGATGCCACGACACTGATTCATCCCCGGAGCGCTGCCCACGCTGCGTGCCGCACGGGGCACGGGCTGGCGGGAAGGGAGGCGCCGGCGCCGGCTCGCGGAGGCGACGTGGCCATTGCCTCCCTCGCCCGGCTGCACCTGCAGCTCCCGCGTGGCACTCCGGTGTTGCTTCTTGGCTTAGTTCCCTTCTCCTCTCTTTGGCTGCTTAGAAAGGCAAGTGGAAGAAGAGCAGGGAAAAGTGAATATGGCATCCTGGAGAGGTCGGCCTCCGCAGACTGCGGTCATGGCGTGGATCTCCATGGGGATTGTCATCACTCCAGGACAACAAACAGTGTCCTCTACCAATGGCTTCACAGGGGCTTCCTAGAGAGCTAAGAAGGCATCCCAGTGGAAGAAAAATGCCTTTGATGGCATTTTTTTCCCAAAGGCATTGGGAAATGCCATTTTCCCAAATGCCTTTTTCCCAAAGGCATTCCTTTGGGAAATGCCTTTGACGGCAACACCCATGGCACGGCAATAGCACCACATACTGCCTTGGGTCTTGCTCTTCAGCAGTTGGTGCTGTAGATGAGACCTTTGATGAATTCAGGGCCCGACACAAACCTCTCTCTTCTGGGGGGCCTGTAGCTTTGCTGAAGGATGCTGGGCTTTCTTGCAGGGCTCAAAGAGTGGATGGACGCATCGTGCCCTTGTAGGCAATTCCCTCAGTGAATTCTCCCTTGAGAAGGCTCATGGGTCCCTGCTAAGCCACAGTATTACCTTCCCTCATGTGAAATGGGTCGTTCTTCCGGTCTTCTCTTTTCAGAGATGCTCAGAGCATTTTTAGGTTGCCTTTTCCAGAAGTCTTCACGCAGAGTCCAAAGCCTAGTACACAAATATGTGTGCGTAAGTGTATGTCTGTTTGTGTGCACGCATTTCTCTCCAAGCACCAAGATTTCACCTGGAATTAGGAAGATGAGAAGAAGGAACAAATGCAGTTTGTGATGGGTGATGAGCACAGAGCAACATCTCACAGCAGGTGCTAGGTTGGGTTCTGCAGCTTCCCCATGAAGAACTCTGCTCATGCACATGAGATTTTGCTCAAAACTGCAAAGAAAACCCATTGCAAGTTCCCAGATCCACACTTTTAGGGTTTGATTCCTGCTTGCCTGGGTTATTTTAAGGACCTCTAGCAGGCTGAAATGCCTTGGGACCCTGGAGAAGAGAAGACCCAGTGGGTGGCCAAACCTCTGCTCTTTCTCCCTCCTCTCCCCCGTGTCCTGTACCTAGTTGGGCCCATTCACAGCATCTCCTGGGCTCTGACACCTCCATTTTTGTCCTCTGCCCTGATTTTGGTTTCCTGAATCTCTAAACTGGAGCCCCAGTTTTGCTGCTGCTCCATTCCCCGATGGAACTTCTTTTCGGGGTTGACCTCAGCGGGGCGTTGTGTTTTCCCAAATCGTTGCCACCCCTTTGGCACCTTCCTTTGTGGGAGGGCTGGCTGTGGCTATGGGCATCTGCCTAAACGAAACTCATTTAAAATCCATATAGTCAGCTTGATTTTTGGTGATACTTTGAATGTCTGGATTGTATTTACTAAAGGATTTGGTTTTCAGTCAGCCAATTTTGCCTTTCAGTCTGGACAAATAAACCTTAAACCTTACCACCCTAGAAGACCACAGTTTTCATGATTTGTTGGCTGAATGTTGTTTTAATGCAGTCATTACATGGCTTTGCTTCTTCATTCATGTCTCCTGTGTTCAAGTTGTGTTCGCTCTCCTCTCTTGTATACTCAGGAGCGCAGCTACCAAACTCGGAGTGGGAATTCCCACTTCATAGGGGAAATTTTGCTTCCTGGAGTTTCACTGTTGGCACAAAGTGCTTTTGGAGATTGCAACACTTTAGCTGCTAATGCTTATTGAAAACACTTGTGTCTTTAGACTCCAATGTAGCTATATTTGGTGAATAATGCTTTAAATCATTTGTGATTATTAATGGTTTAAATCATTTGTGACTGCAAAAAAAATCCCAAAATCCTTCTATGTAGCAGCTAGAGAAAATGGATCTCAGAAAGAAGCATTTTTTTTTTCTGCATAGGCATGGCGTGCATGATGTTAGCAAAAAGGAGAACCAGTCCAAAAAGCAACAAAATCCTCCATACACAAAAATAAAGCAGGCTCTGAATCATATGCAGCACCCCCAATAGCTCCAGGCCACATCTTAACCAGGCCAATGGGCGCCCCTTGCCCATAAGGGAAGAAAATCAGCTTTTCACTGCCCCAAGGCAGCACCCTGTCTCAAAGCCCCCTCTTACTGGAAAGGTTTTACGTGGATGGGAAGTGCGGATAATTTCAGTGGATGACTCACGGAGACTGGGATAATTCCCCTCTGACCACCCGTGTACCTACTCCATGCTCCCCACCATAGGGTCTGCACATTTCTCATCCCTGTCATGAGATGCTGAAGATTGATTTGTATCCCACAGATAGGGATCAGACAGAGGGGGCCTGACCACTTGGTAGGGCTTATTTTGTTTAAAAATTACCATTTCATGTTCCAGTGTTGTGGTCTTAAAGTGGGACCTGGCCTCTGAGGTAAGTTAGGAAATTTTTAGAGGTTGCTCGAGTCATGAATTTGTTTTCAGGCTTGTTATTCAGCAAGTATTTTGCTTGTGACAAAATACCGTGTGGCTTAGCACGTTGTGGAAATGAGTTTATGATTTTCTTTCTTTCTTTTTTTTTTTTTTTTGGTCTGGCTCTCTGCCAACTGCAATTGTCTGCAGCAACCGCTCCGAGCTGCTGAAGGGTGTAGTTTTGAAACATTCAATCAGAGAGGAGCATTTTGCTCTTCACATCCTGATCAAAAAATCTGATCTCGAAGTTCTCTACGATCATGACTGTTTTCACAATCATCTCCAAACGCAGAAGTAGGTCTCTGTCTCTAGACAACTGTTAGGCAGTCACGTGTAGCGCGGTACCTGTATGTGCTTCGTATAGCACCAGCTACCACGGAGACTTATAAGCAAACAGGTATTTAGTCTTTGGACTAAGTGGGTGTAGAAGTCTTTGACAAAAGAGACTTGCAATAACTGTATGACTTAATTCTGTCACTGCTTAGAAGGAGATGTGATTGTGCTGGATGCGCCGAGTCTGGGTCGGAATGACTCAAAGCTGATCTGATAGAAAATGGGAATAGCGAAGAATAGTTTTTTTAGAAGGACAAAAAAACAAAGGGTATTTTTTCTCAAGAGCTGAGGGAAATTTGAGAAGCCCAGTAATTTCCCTTGCCTTCAGCGTGGTAGTCATCTGACTCCTTCAGAGAGCCTTGACCATTGATTTTATACTAAACACAGTATTTTGCATGAGATGAGTTACTTGTCATAGCTTTATTAGCGTTGGGTTTTTTTCCTTAATACATTCAAGTAAACTGTGACATCAGAGTCATCACCCCCAGCTAATCTGACTTGAACAACAGCTCCCAAGAAGGGTAAAATTAGTATTTACTAGAAATGCAGAGCCGTGTACTTTCAATGTCTAGTCCTAGGCGCTCTAAGAAGGCTCAGATAAGGATGTGCACCGTCTCCCCACCCACACTTGGTTTGCATATTAATAGCCTGGCCGGTACCCGATAGACTGAACACATCGTCTGTGGAAACGAGGCTTCTCTGTTCAGGTCTGAGCCTTACCGGGGAGCTGTGTCACCCTGGTCCCCTCCAAGCCTGTGGTCCCCACCTCGCGACTCCCTCGGAGCCCGTGAAGCTCCCGTGAGGTCCAGGCACCACAAAGTGCTTTATTCTCAATCCTAACCTGAGTTTATGGCATTTGGGACACTTAGAGCCACGTCTCCCTTCCAGGCTCTGCGCACAAGGGCACCCGGATGAACCCTGGCAGATCGGACTCAAAGCCCCTGGAAATCTGTGGGTGTTTGCAGAGCAGTTTCGTGTTGTGGCATCAGGCTCCTGCCCCCAAAATGTTTTTAATTCCAGTGCTTGGAGTGCTTTCATACTGTAAACAGTTTTGAGACTTTTGCTTTGAGTGATCTGTGAACTAAAAACTGCAACCCCTTTTTCTGGCACGATGCTTGTTGACAGGATTAATGTTTGTGATGGATGCAGCTTAGGGTGAGGATTGGGTGAAGGCAATTCTGCACTCAAAAACATGTTTTATCCTTGAGATACCAAAATGTTCACCATACTCTTTTGGATACAGAATATCTGTGGGTGGAGTCTGTGCAAAGTTGTTCTGAAAGGAGAAGGTCTTCTAAAATGCAATAAGCTAAAGAAGGAGAAGGTACCTGCCATTAAGATGACCCAGCTTTTCATCAGAAACCAGTCTGAGGTAAAAGCAAAATACCAAAATGAGGCCTTTTAGTGAACATTTTCTCATTGACTGAGAAAATGGTATTTAGATTCAAAATCATGCACAGAGTGTGGGGTTTCCTGAAAAGAAAGTCCCTGCACAGCCAGAATGTGCTCATGGGACCCATGGGGCTTGTTAACCCATTGCACCCTGAGCTCTCTCTGCCCCTGCAGGGTGGCACAAAACCCACCCCGCTCGAGAGGCAGTGAAGCACATCTTGAGGTAAGTGTAAAATCTGGTTGACGATCATTTCCACCAGCCCGTGTGCTGATACATCTCCTTGCTGTAAGACGGGTCTCCACCACCGGGTGCTCCCTATCAGTGTCCACATTTCCCCGTGTCCCACCCAGCTGGACGCGAGGGTGACTGATGGGGTGACCGACGCAGACGAGACGCCGTAGCCAGGCTGCGAGCCCAGGCTGCAGCTTCTGAGCTCTCTTTGAGGAGGAAGAGCGTGCGCAGCGAGGCAAGGGGTGAGCGAACCCAGGGCCCGCCAGCTGCTTCGAGCGTTCCCCGCCTTCCTGAGCGCGCAGCGTCTGCGTGTGCCCCAGCCTTGCACCCAACCTTGCAGCAGACCCTTGCCTAGTGTGGGCAAGCCCTTGGACAGTCAGGGCAGTACAGTAACACCTCCATGGCCAGGAGAAAGGGGTAGAGGGGCAACCTGACCTATGGTCAAAGTCCACAAAGTCTAAGCGACTCCCCCAAATGCCATGTTGCTTCTTTACCCCGTAGACTTGCACAAGTAGATGGGGTTGCTCCTCCTTTACCTTCTCCTCCTGCGTTAAGAGATGCTCCCAGCATAGAAGAAGGAAGAGTTGCCTCCTCAGAGCCCAGCCATGTGTGAGGAGCCCAGTGTGTGAGGAGACCCGTGCGTAAGGAGGAGCAAAGCACTGACATCCATTGGCTTCCTGTCACTTGGTGTAGAGTCTTGGCTTTCCTACCAGTGAAAACCATCTTCTGGAGGTGGCCTACTTACTTACCCACTTTCTTACCCAAATAAGTATTTAATGATTTTTTTTCTTACCATTCCTATGGCAGGCATTTGCCTAGACTTGAATTCGTGTGGCTGCTGTCGGGCCGCCAGCACTTCATGGTGCAGATTCACACAGGTGGCGAGCAGAGGAAGTGGTTGCTTTGATCTCTGAGTGATTTGCTGCACATCAATCACAGAGCTTTGGCGTGAGCCTCAGCGACAGGCACACACGACCTGCCCTGTGCAGGAGAGGTGGGATGGAGCGTTAGCGGAAAAACATGCAAGAGAAACAAATCCATTTTATAAGGGGAGAAAACCATGATGATAAAGAGGCATCCCACATGGTTACCTGTGGGTCTGCAGCAAGTCCAGGCACCCCTGCCACAGTTGGTGTAGATCAAACTCGAGCAGGACGTCAAGGCACTTCTCCGTACAGCTGCCGCTTGGGGGATGCCTTGAGGTGAATGCTGCAAATCTTTACATTTCTTTAGAAAAATAGTCTTACTTTCCAATGAGAAATGTCTGCATGCGATTAAACCAAACTGTGACGAAGAGTTAGGTGTTTTCACAGAGGCGGGGGAGAATCTGCACACAGAATATTGACCACAAGGCACAAGTAGCTGTTGCCCATGCCGAGGTAGAGACCCAGAGTCAGTCTCACTTAAACACGTGTTTTCTGAACTACGAGAGGTGCTGGTGAACAACAGCTCTTTTTGTCATCTTTGTCATTTTCAGGTCCAAAAACAGAGGAACAAATCCGTGGCGAGTGCAAAGTCCCCAATGCCACTAGAGGTCACCATTTCTACAACTTATTTAGCATGAAACAGCGTGGGGCTACGGGGATCATCGCCAGGGCAGGAAATATATATATATATATATATATATATATATTCAACTGCTAACAAATACAGACATGACTAGTGCTGGCCTGCAGCTTCTTTAACTAGCGAGCACATATATGCAGCCTTTGGAAACTGCACCGGGAAAGGCTCTTTTCAGCAGATGGAGTTAAAATAATGTGTTAATGTGAACGAGGGAGGCAAGGCCGGAGAGAGCGAGGACTTCTTGCCTCGCTTCATACAGATCTCTGTGCACTGCTTACTGCTGGTCTTTAGTGTAGTAGGAAAATATTTTAATAAAATCTCATCCTACGTCTCGAGGGGTGAAAACCATTCCGATATTGAAAATCCCCTCCCTTTCCCCTTTTTCTTTTTTTGGAGCTTCTGAAACTCAAGGCAGCTTTTGAAGGCGACCAGGCCCTTCTGCAACTTCTGACACGAAACCTTTCCCACCTCACTGGATTTTGTCCAGGAGCCTCCATGCCAAGTGGCTCCCATGCAGGCACCTCCATCACCTACGTCTTTTCACATTTCCATCACCTGACGGCCAGGGCATGGGCAGAAACAAGATCTCATCCATGATGGGGCTTTTCAGGAGCCTGGCTGCTGTGCAGAAGCCCCTAACGGCGATTAAATCTCTGCTTCTCATTGTGTAAGAATTAAAGACATACAAGTAAAGCAGCTGTTAAAGTTGCCCACGGGAAATAACTGCAATCCGACTGTGGTTTATACTTCCCTCAAGGTTCCCCCCATCTTCGCTTTTCTTTCACTTGTGTCTACACAGTTCAGGCCTCAGCACTTTGGAGGCTGGAGGCCTCTCATTCACATTGCCCACACGTTCTTGGGTAGAGCAAGGCTTGAAAAAAAAGTAACCATCATGGTTTTAGCCAGGTTTCACTTTGAATGTCTGGGTTACCTCAAAGCAAAACTGAGAGAAAGCCCTGGGCTAACTCTCATGATCTTAGACCTTGGACTTTCACACGTCTTTGCTTATTGCTAGAGCAAAATTATTCACAGCCTATTTAAAGAAGCGCCGTTCTCATTAGAAGGCAGATGAAATGCCATCGATTTCGGCGGCGAAACTGAGAGCAGAATTTGTTTTGAGTGGGCTAGCTCCATATTTAGCTGGCAGAAACGCCACTGAAAATCATTGCTGAAATGAGACGCGCTCGCTCTCGCTTTCCCCGCCGCAGGCTCTGCGGCACCGCGGCTCCCACGGCAGCTCCTCCAGGCGGATACGGACCTGGAACCCGCTGGGGAGCGGGAAGGAGATCACAGAGTCGCAGAATCGTTATGGTTGGAAGAGACCCTCAAGATCAGCGAGTCCAACCGATGGTCTCCACCGGCCATCCTGGGCTTGCAGGCAGCAAGGAGGGTTACAGCAGGGCACGAAAATGAGCAGTGGGGCTGAGGCGTGCACCGAAATGCCGTTTTCTCCAGGCAGGCAAGCCTGCTCCGAAGCTGGAAGAGGCTCGCGCAGGACTCCCAATATTCCCGGACCTGTCACGTACACCCGGTTCAAATCCCTACTCGGGGCCAGCCGGCATCGGCATTTCCGCTCCGTGTTCCTGCCAGGGACAGGGCTTGTAGGGCAGCCCCACGTGTGGGGACACGGAGGAAAATAAAAATGCCAAGAGGAGGAAATGAATGATTGGCAAGATATCCAGGGTGTGTTAGAGCACCTGAAAGCGTCACCTGGCACAAGGGAGCGGCTGCTGTCTAAGAGCCCCACATGCTGCAACCGGGGTAAATGCTGACGCCTTTTCCCGGGCTCTGGGGATATCTTCTTGGCAGGTGGGAAATATAAGGTAAAGAGGGATAAAGGGCCAGGCTCGGCCTTTGACGAACATGCTCTTCATGTACGTCAGGGCTTGAATTCAGCAGCCCCTCCTCAATCTGACATAGCACCGATGTGTGAACTTCCTGCATCCCCGCCAAGGCTGGATGCTCCAGCTGGTCGGGCTGGTCCCGCTTGGTTCACTGCCAGCTGCACAGATTCAACAGCAGAGACCCAAATCCCAGCCCTCTCCCAGGTGCGGGCTGCAAATCCTAGCCCACATTTTACTCCTCTTTCTACACTTAGAAGGAAATCTCCTGCAAGAACTGGGGAGAATCAATAAGAAAATCTTGCTAATAAACATGGAGTTGGATAGGGCCAAAATTAACAAAAGTCGGCGCGTCTCTTTTGCCTTTTATGTTGATTTAATAAAATCTGCTTTTCATCTGCTTCTAAAGGCACGTGAACAAAGTGATTGGAAGGAGGCCAGGAGACCCCTGAACGAGAAACCTACCGGAGACACGGAGCAAATTCCAGGACACAGAAGGGAGGTGCTGATTAGAGACCATAAACACCTGAGCAGAAATAACAGGGCGAGCCAAGGTGATGGAAAATGCTTTGCACTTAGAAACAGTATGAGAAAGTGAAGTGCAAACGATACAAGACTTCTTCCAGCACCGGATGGCTGTGGTTATTTTACACACTGTTTGATATATAGTGATGTCCAGGGAGTATTTTTTGAGCAGATGCTGGTGTAGTGCAAGGGACTTGGTCCCATATAGTCTTGTATCGCTTCTCACTGCTCAGTTGACTGGCAGTGTGGCAAGATCAGCGCAAGAAAAGGACAAAAAAGATTGCACGGGTTCTCATTTTCTTTATTCAGGCATTAAAATGGAAATCTGGAAGACACATTGGTATTTAACAAGTAAGTATTTTCAAAAAAAAAAAAAAAAAAGGAAAGAAATACAAACTAGTTAGAGTATATATAGAAAGATGATTTTGGACTTCCACATCCAAGGGGAAAACAGTTCTCACAAGTGCTGTCTTTACAGCCTACATCCCAAATCCAAGGACTTAGTTCAATCTGATCCATGTTCCTTTATTTATTTGGTGATCAAACAGTCAGGTTTTAATGATATTATCAGTTGGATGTTGGGAAGAAACTGCAGGCAACCTGGCCTGACTTTTGATAAGAGTTAACAAGATGACTGACAGAATTAGATTAATTTGAGCTATTAATCTTATTCCTCAGGTTGACAACTGTAAGATAGGTAGGTCATAAAACTGGTTTTGAACACCACTGACCCTATTCAACAGGGAAGTTAATCATAGTTAATGCCTTAATCAATCACAAAAATAGGTAGGCAGAAAGAATAAAAAACTCCTTCCCAGAAATCCCCAAACATTTCAAATTCTTCAACATGCAAAGGTGTAAATGGCTTCAACACTTAGGCCTCCTGAACCTACAGTAACAAGGGAAATTAAATTTAAGGCAATTTGACAGACTGTGGGAACATTTTGAAGTAAGAAAGTATAATATGGAGGTTTCTTTAATCAAACTGTTCTATTTGTGTGGGTCATGGTCCTCTCTGGAGTATGGCACGTAGACATCTGCAAAGCAGGGGTCTCCATATGAGAAAAAAATGCTTAAACTCTAATATTGCCTGTGGATACTCAGCCAGTGGAGCTACGAATTATATCAAAGAATAATGTTAGCTGTGGTCAGGTAGTGCAATCACTGAATTTAAAAAGAGCATAGCTCAGTTTGCTGTTTTTTACTTAGATTTGGGGCATAATCCTGCTCTGATTTATGTCAACAGAGGTTTTGCTATGGACTTCAGAGGAACCAGAATCAGGCACTTTGTCTGCTCCAGACCTGACTGTTTTATTTGGAAGTATAACTTTTTAAAACACACAATTTTCTCTTAAAATGCTACAAAGTAGAGCAAGTAATTACATTAGGCTATACCTGAAGCTCCAGAGAATTAATACAAAGGCTGCTTGCCTCTTGGCAGCTTTCACTATTACAATTTTACTAGCACCAGATGTGGCACAACCTTACCTGCTTGTTTTAGTTAGTGAAATCTTCGGGGCTTTCGTTATGTTTTCTAAAGGAGCACGCAATATACACAAACAAAAGCTCCAGGGAGTGGGGACCAGCTCGGTGGCCCATATGGACTTAGTATCAAAGAAATAAGAGATGGAACAGGCCTGTTTGCTCAGCAACTTTGTCCTTTCTTTTAGCAGATGTGCAACTATTGGCTGAGGAAAAAAAGCTCTTTGGGGCAGTTTGTGTTGCCTGCTGTCACGCATGAGACAGTGAAGTGTGATTTCCTGTGTTATTCTGAGCACCCCATGGTCCAAAAGCAAAGGAGTTTGCAGGTTTAGCAAGGACTCACCGCAACAGTGTTGAGACCATGGAAAGCTAGGGGAGAGTTTTTGAGAGGACATCAGGGAAAGGACTTCTGCCTGGGTGACATGAGCCCTTCAGTCTTCATGCCACTAACCCCAGTGCAGAAGAAGATGCAAATGCAGCTCTAGCACCAGCTGCAAATTATGCAGAAAAAAAGAACTGTTCATATAAAGACCCAGGTGGTGATTATTCTCCTGCAGACAACATTGCTAAGGCAGAGTACAAGTTGCCAGAGTACAAGGCTGGCCTCCTCGGACCTCTGGCAGCCAGGAAGTACCGAGTCAAGAAAGGATGTTGTTTTTGCCACCACTGTTGTTGAGAATGAAGTGTGTTGGAAGCTGTTTTGAAGACCAAGTTCTTGCAGATGCCTTGAACTAGGGGGCTCCTGTAAGGGCTTCCCTGGAAAGCACATCATGGTAAAGGGAAGAAACTGGGCTAAGGAGAGAGACCTCAGCCTTGCGTGTGCCAGCCCACTCAGCAGGGTCTGAAAAATCACACCCCTGACAGTCTGATGCCCATGGGATTTTTGTTTCCTCCTGGTGAAATGTCTCGAGGCAAGGCAAGGAGGTATTTGGCTCAGCCAATGTTCTTCAAAACCACTGTACTTCGCTGCCTTGGAGCAGCCTGACAGGTCTTCTGGTTGAGACACTCCCCATGTCACATCTGTGTGGATGACAGGGAAGGACCTGGCAGGCCTCATGTGTGTGCCAAGCTGTACAAGTTGTGCCAGAGGCCCAACTGAAACACCGAACACCATCAGGTCTTTTAGCACTGAGGATCAACAGCTATGAGGAGGGTGGTAAGACAAGTCCAGCTCCCTCCTCTCTCCTAGAGGACCTGCACTCCAGGCCTCCAAGCACCGTAACAGTCCCCATCCATCCCTCTCCAGTTTTCCTCACACCCTATTTGAAGTGGGGGGCTGTCCCAAACCAGGACACTGGTCTCCAGCTGCAGACCCGCCAGTGCCGCATGGCAAAAAGGAAGTACATGGGGGCAGGCCCAAGAGCAGCCATCTTGTTTGGTGGGCCCGTGCCCACGCAGGTACCACCGTGCCTCCTTCCAAGCACCCAGTGCCGGCTCTCAGACGGGGTCCCAGTGACATAAACCAAGGGAAACGGGGCAGCTTTAGTTACAGGCAATGCTTTGGTGCTGAAGCACCACACAGTTCTCCCCAAGGATCTGCATATAATTAGAGGTACTCATTTGGTAAATCAGAGCAGTGCCCAACTCAGTTTTTGCTGGTTTTTGAGTTCATGTTACCGACTAAGTCTTACCAAAACATAGTTTTATATGCTAATTTCCGTATAATAAAACCCTTACTGTATGTCGTTCATCGATATCAAGTGGTGTACATGTAAGCGTAGGCTAATATTATATATATATTACCAAGTTTATGAGTTCAAGAATTACAATGTGCTTGCTTTATTTAGGTGGTAAACTCTTTTAATGAGTCTGGAGGGTCCTTTACATAAAAGTGGTGACTCTATCTTAGAATCTCTTTCCATGTTTATTAGAAATGTGTTTTACTTTACCGTGAAAAAAAGCCAAGGAAACATGCAGCCTTAAAGTCTAATGAAGTAGTTACTCATGCAGTCAAAGTTCATAAATTTTAAATACATTTAATTTATAAATTGAAAACATAGCTTGCACTGGCTTTTTCAAGATTATTGCTTGCCACGGGGGTCTCAGGATAGCTTCTTGGCTATGTTTGTTACCTCTTTTCTTTCAAGGCCTAGACTAGATCTTCCCCATTTGCTCACATTCATTTAGCTGTTTTTAGAAAAAAAAAATAAATATAAAAGAGAGTTCTCTAAGATATTAAAAACTGTAACCTGGCCTGCAGTTTCTTTGTTCTCCACTCAAGTAAGATTTGCTTTTGAGCTGGCACTTCAGTGGAGCTCTTTCTCATGGTGAGAAACCTTTTGTCCCTCTGGAGACCTCTTTTCTGAGCTAATTGCAGAGCATATTCCCTCGAGGGGCAGTCTGAGCTTGACTCTAACCTCACAGCAATAACACCTTAGAGCCAGCCTGGGTTAGGAACCTGGTCCCAGAAACAGGGAATTTAGGGAAGGAGGGAAATGAAGATGACAGCCCTCCGCTTTCTTCTTTTCCCTCTGCAGGCCCGTCATTGCGAATCCGCCCGCCGTGAGCAACTTTGCACAAGTTCTGCCATAATCTGGCCTAGTTGCAAACAGTCCTGGGTGCAAAGTATGCAGTGAGGCTCTCAGAGGTCCCTGCCTATGCTAAGAAACGCGGAGATGAGGAACCCTTCGACCAGGCAGGCCACCAGACACCCATTGTCAGGCCAGTGGTGCAGTGCGGAGCGCAGCGAGCTCACTGACCCCGCAGCAGCACTGCTGGCTGACTCGAGAGCCAAGGGGCCACGGGAACTTTGAATAATTTTAGGCAGATGCTATGAAAAACAGGAATGTGATGAGGAAAAAATAAAGCACCAAGGCCACAGTGGCTGGAATCATGATTTTGATTTTGATTTTGCATTTAATCGCTGCATCTCTAGGTTCACACAGACAAGGCCCCTGAGCTTCTTTAACGATACAGCAGTGCAGCCAAAGGAAATAGGGCAGTAAGGCTCACCCTCTGCATTTCCATGCCCAAAAAAGATCAGCTGTACCTGAGCCATTTTTGGAAGAGATTAGTGTCTCCTGGGCACCAGTGACTGACAAGCCACCACGTCCCTCACCAGGGCACTCCGGTGAGACCCTGTCCTAACCGTTGGAATGCTATTTCTGGCGCAATGCAGGTAAGGGCCGCTGCTGAATTCCTCCTTCAGGTGACTTGATCCTCGGGCAGGCAGGAAACCCCCAGGACTTCCAGATGAGGCCCTCTACACGGCTGATACCCAGCCCTGCTCGGCATCCCGTTTCCCACTCCTGCTCCGGGGCAGCCACAGCTCCCAGGCAGCGGCTGCGCCGGCAGCCCGGCAGGGCGGGCAGCGGGGCCGCTAATTGGAAAGGGGAATTGGGAAGCACCAAAGCCGGCTAGCAGAGCCGCGTGTCCTCGGGGCAGCCTTAGGCACGGCTGCTTGCCCCGGAAGCGTCACTGAGTGCCGTCGCTGCACATAGAGAGCCGGCAGCTATTTTCTCTCATATTTTTTGTTCCTTAAGAGAGTAGCCTAAATATAGCCCCGACTGCCACGGGCAAGAGACTGCGTGGTGCCCTCCGTGACCGCGTCTTCGCTGTGAGCCAAGGTGCAGTTCTCTGCACCAAAGGCTTCGCTTCGTGAGCACCACGTCGAGCGCCCTCTGCTCCCGGTCCCGGGGCAGAGGTTTCGATTCGGTTACACGTTGCTCCCACGCGTGCAAGAACCAGGCAGCCCCAGAGAGTGAGAGGACACAGCCCTCCACCGTGCCGCTAGCCTGCGGCTTTCTGCACACTCCTCACCTCCTGGCCTGGCAGTACCAGTCCTACCTGGATGTTCAGATAGGCCAGGCTGAGGGTGCAGCTGCTATGGGCAAAAGTCAGGACTTCCAAGCAGAAAGAAGCACGAAGGATACACCTGAGAGCCTGCAGGTAGGGCCTGGCCTCCGCTCTTCTACCAAACACACAGGTGGAAGGTGAAGGCGCCGAGGGGGAGAAGCGAGGCGGTGACGGCCTCTCCAGCCTGCCTGCACGGGGCCGACGTGTCCGTGTCTGAGTGACGCCGGCCCTCGGCAGGGAGCAGGCTACGGAGCTGAGCTGGACGTGGAAACTTCAGCTCCTCGGTGCCAGGTGGTGGCTCCGTTCCTGCCAACCACCCACCATGGCCCAGCGCCTCCCCCTTCCCGAGGCGACATCTTCAGGAGAGGGGGCAAGCGGAGGGGAAGGGAAGCGTGCGGGATCCCCGTGCGGATTCAGCCTGTCATCCCGGCTGTAGCTCGCATGGGAGCTGCTGCACTGGTCCCTCTTCCCAATGATGGAGTAACTGAATGTGATGGTCATGGTCAAGGGAGAAAAAACTAAACAGTTAGAAGGTGCTGCAGACGGTTGGTCTGGCAAAGAAAAAGATTAATATTTAAAGTCTTGTTGGCATATCCTAGCTAAAACAAAGTGGTTATAATGAACCGTATGATAAAATGTCACTTGCCAGGTTATTATTGACAGCATTTTTATCCATTCATAACAAAACAGACTTTTCAAATCAATAAAAATTCTGGGTAGTCTCACAAATCCCTTGGAGGAAGAGACACCCATAAAGTTTATTATCTTTGCCCAGGAATTCCTCAGCTCATCTGTTTTAACAAGCACAAAGATTTCCTCTGTGTAAACAAAAAACCATGGTTCCTTATGCCTTGAATAACTTGTACTTGAAACAGCAGCACATTTTATATAGAGATAAAAGCTTGTAAACATCCTCCTCACAAGCAGTCTGCTTTTTAATGAGTGGCCTCATATCCATCCTCCCTTGCCTATGGATATCTTGTTTTCAGGAGCCATTTCTTCTGTTTCTTTCCTTTTCTTTTTTTCTCTTGTGATAATGGTGCAGAATAGATAGATAGATAGATAGATAGACAGACAGACAGACAGACAGACAGACAAAAGATATTAGCAAGCAAATATTTGGTGGTGAAGCTGAAGGATTAGTATTCTCTTGAGGTAAAAGTCTCTTTAATTACAGCTGAGTAGACTGAGATTATTAAGTGACGCCGAATCCAGGCTGCTGGCCAATTCCCCATCTGCTTGTGAAGAACGAAAGCTTCGTTATTTAACTGAAGACTGGGGAAAAAAGCAAGAGAGAGGGCAGAGGGCCCCGGCCTTCCTCTAGAGCGTGTCCCAGTCCATGGGAGCTGCCCTTCCCTAAGGCTACCAAGGTTGGTGCTCGGTGTTAGCACCAGAAAGAGGCCCAGGCTGACTTGCCGGCGCAGGTGTGTGATGAGAGCGGCATTCAGGAGAGCGTTAAGGAGACGGCGGCCACCAGCAATGTGAGCATGAGCAGATGGGTAACAGGCTGCAGTCACAGAAACACAATCTCACAGGATGGTTGAGGTAGGGAGGGATCTCTATGGATCATCCAGTCCAACCCCCCTGCTCCAGCAGGGACACCCAGAGCACGGGACACGGGGCGGCATCCAGGCGGGCTGGGAAGATCTCCAGAGAAGGAGACTCCACAGCCTCCCTGGGCAGCCTGTGCCAGGGCTCTGGCACCCTCACAGGAAAGAAGTTCCTCCTCACATGGAGAGGAAAATCCAAATATGCCATGGAGAGGAAAATCCAAATATGCCATACCACTCAGAGCCATGAGTGTTTGGGTGCTACGCCCAGCTATGTGCAACACAAACATAAAGGTGGCCTTCATAAAGCTTTGTCCCTGTAGGAGAAGCACTGCCACAGTCATCTCTTGATTGTGTGTAATTGTTTCAAGATCCTTAACTCTTGACAGGTCAAGTTACCACAAATTGCTCTTTTTATTTTTTAAGCTTGCAAAACTTTCAGAGC
Organism: Nothoprocta pentlandii; assembly: GCA_013398315.1. Lineage (NCBI taxonomy): Eukaryota > Metazoa > Chordata > Aves > Tinamiformes > Tinamidae > Nothoprocta > Nothoprocta pentlandii. The sequence continues at coordinate 262,665 of VZSG01000343.1, read as the reverse complement.
ACGACGTGTTCCAATCACAAATACAGCCTTAGGAGGCATCACAGTCCGCACGGCTCCACGCACGGGCTGCTCTCTTTTGTGGGTGGTCAGCTCCTCAGACTGCTATTTCTGCATTCACTCGTCCATACAAAGGGAGAACAGTGCGGATAACATCCATGAACAGGCCATCCAGTTGGGGACTCTGGCCACAGCAATGCCAATGCAGTAGTTATCCTTTCCATACTTGAGCTACTGTTCCAGGTTAGGACTACAAGTGTATATTTTTGGGCATTACAAAGCCATACTATAAAGACAGTGCCTAATCTGAGGGAAAACAAACAAACAAACAAACAAACAAAAACTATAAAAATCTTAGCGGTGGAAGATTTCAGCCTGTGTTAATGTTTCTTCTCCTGGTGGCACTCCTTTCCATCCAAACCCTAGAAAGGAGAAAAAATGTCTCTTTCTCAGCAGTTCAAAGTAATATTTAGAGACCTACCTGACACATGAGAGCGTTTATAAACGATTTTTCTCAGAAAAACCCTGAGATTTGCTTTGTTAGCCGACAAACACCTCAGGTGAAATTCTTTTCACCTCAACCTCTACTTTCTGTTCTCGTATGTCTGCATGGACATTTTTTTAAGATATTCTCCCAGGAAAAGTACTACAATTTCCAGAGAGAGAAGTCCATGAAGAAAGACATTATCTTTTCACCAAAACACTCCATACATTTCTGTCTCTTATCTATAAATATGATGTACACTGATTCTTCACATCTGATCAAGCTTCCAACCACCAGTCATGAGCCAGAGAGACTGTGGTCTATTAGGTAGCAATCTATGTAAATTTATTACCTTGGTGGAAGTATGGAAGATATAAATCAGGAAATTCTTCTCATTTACAGTGAATTTATTACATAGAATCACCAAGAGAGAAGAAATCTTTTAGCTAATCTGTTACACTAAGCTTTGACATCCTAGCCCCATTGATCATCACTTGGATTAAGTTTCAAAGTAGTCCCAATTTTGTTAATGATTGGGACATGCTGATAAGAATTTTAAAAGCACATGAAGTAATGGCAAGGCTAGGTCTCCAAGAAAATCTTTTTATAAAAAATCAATGGAAGAGTCACTTGTTCCTGGTACATACAGTCTTTCTCCCAAATTATCTAATCAGTCCTAACACATGACTTTGCCAAGGGCAACGGGAGTCACCTAAGAAAGAGATTTAGCTGCAAATGAGGGCAAATAGCATTACTAAAACAGCCTCTGGAAGTGAGCTCACAAAAAGTGTCTATTATAGAAACCCTAGAGTCTTTCCATTAGAAAAATGCACCTCTTGGTTTCCTCAGCCATTCAGTTTTTGATACTTGGAAATCTTACTCTTCAGATTGGAAAAGGGATCTTGAGCAGTTGCTGCTATCTTGCTCACTTAAGTAAACAAGGAGCTTCAACTCTTAATCTTTTCGTTAGGAGGAATCAGTTTGTGTCTATTGATCTATAAATTAGGTTCCTTTTATGGCCCCACATCATTGCAAGGAGGACAAAGGCTTTTGAAACTGGGAGAGATCCTTAATTTTGACCTTTTTTGTTGCTGTTATTCTTGGAGAAAAAAAAAAGTCTATTTTGTGACATCTTCCCTCTCCTTCCCTCTTTCTTCCTTTACTGTCTTCCGCATGCTGGTCCGATCCCCTGCCTGCTTTCTGCCACCATTTCGTGGTGGGTTAATGAAGACCTCATTTCCCCCATCAGCTCGTGAGAGCACCGGGAGGGACATGGCTACAGGCTTTACTTCTGCCTGCAAAATGAGGGCACTTACCGTGCCGTTTCCTTAGTCACGGGATCGTTAAGGATCTTACGCAGCCATGCTGGTCTCTCCCGATCCTTGCTACGAACCTCCTGCAGCCCCACAGTTCATCACCAAATCTTCAGTGTCTCTTTCAGGAACTGTCGGTTCTCCAGGGCTCCCTTTCCCATTAAAATTCCTTTCCACAAGACTGCATTTGCCAATTTTGGAGTGGGTCGAAGTCTTCTGTTTTGAGTTCGCAGTTCCTTCGCTTTCATTCCCGTCTCTCCTCTGCTCATTTGTGATTGTTTTCCCACCGGCAGCTGCCTTCCAGACGCTTTTCCCACAGGATCAAGGAGCAAAGCTCGCGCCGCCCAGTATGGCTACGTGCGCCCAATGCCACCGGGCACTCACGGAAACAAAAGACACCTCTTCTCCCAAGAACTTCCAAGAGGGACGGGCTACACGGAGCCGTGTTGCTTCCCAAAGAGTTATCGGGGACAGAGTTCCTGACGTGGCCTCGCCAAATGCTACCTACGTCAATCACCTCCACGTGCCACAGGCGGCAGCTAAATCCTCCCGGAGTGAAGCTGCCACACGCAGGGACCAGGCTTGGGAAGCAGTTCACAGCCACCGACCAAGGGGGCTTAACAGCTCCCTGAG
>VZSG01000343.1:209904-244587 GCA_013398315.1 Nothoprocta pentlandii | reverse complement strand
GCCAGGTGAGCGGCGCGGCGCGGGCGCCATCGCTTCCCGCGGCGCCACCCGGCCCGCTGCGGCCCGCCCGTGGGCCCGTGGGGCCGGCGCCAGAGCCGCGGGCGCTCGAGCTCGTCCCTGCACGAACGCTCGGCAGAGCTCACAGGACTCGCTCGCTTTGACCATCGGGGAATCGGGCCCCTCTGCTCCTTTGGGTGAGCTGCGGCGGTGGCTGCTGCCGCCGTGGTGGAAGCCGTGCCCTGAGGTTGAACGGGAAGGTTGAGGAGCGGCGGCTCCTCCAGTGCCGTTCCCACGGTGCGTGGCCCGTGAGGCTGTGCTGGGGGAAATGGCTGGTTTACGCTTCCTGAGTGCCCAGCTTCTGCGTAATGTGAGAAAGGGGCCCGCTGATGGGGAAAATAAAGGGCTTAAATCGGATGCTGGTGCTAAATAACTTGCACTGTGTCCAGTGGTGGCCATGAATCAGTAAAACAGGTAGTCAGCCACATGTGTAATGAAGTCAGAGCTGCCATGCGTGCCCTTTCCCTGTTTTGTTTCCTTGAATGTATTGTTCAATTTGGACCACCCAAATTTTGCACTGAATGCAAACCCCTGCATTCTTTCACAATTGTTTCTGTGCTGCTTCTGTAGTAGTAGCCCAAAAATTCTCCTTTATAGGAACTTAGAAATCTTGTCAGGAAATGGCCCCTGGAGGCCACTGAACCCAACCTCGCTCTTGAATCAAGACTTGCCAACGCTAGGTCAGACCAACTCTGCCCTTGCCAAGCTAAGCCTTATCAGTGACTGGGGATGGAGAGTGCACCTCCTTTTGGGATGACCTGTACAGTACTGCACTGCTTCCTTGGGGGTGTTTTTGTCTTAGTGTCTAGGCCAGGACTCCAAAGCTGCTCCTCATGGTTCTTCCCAACCTCTCTGAAAAGCATTTCTAGTCTTTCAGTTACTCCTGTTTCTAAGCTGAAGTTACAGAATGAAAATTTTGAAGTAAAGCATGACTTCTGTATCCAAGCTGAGACACTTAGGTGATTGTTTTCCCTCAGATGCCTCTTTATTTATTTGTCCCATGCAATGTGTACACAACATTTGAGCTCTTTGTCTTGAGAATCCCCTGAGACACATAGCTAGCAGCACGTGAATGCTGTGATTCACATCTTTTCTCTCAAAACTGTTTCCTAATCTGCTTGGCCTTGCCCAGTTTGACTGCCTTCTGCTGTTTCTGGTTGCAACATCTTCAGAAGTGGGGTATGGTCAATGCAGACCTGAAGAGATCTCTTCCCTGAATATCAAGAAACTTCAGTGTGTTTAAAAAAGTTCAGGATCACCCGAGTGAGTTTATTCCTCCTGTGGAAACCAGCTAAGCTCAGAAGGCCTTGGAGCAGCTAAGCCAGTGTCCTGCTGCCGAGAGGGAGAGGTTTTATTGCTATCTTGATGCAGCAGCGTGTTCTGCACTGTCCTCTGAACAGTCCCAGCACACGTTAAACTCTTATGTGCACTTGGCAAGATGCTCTCTGGCTCCTTGCCAGGCTGGCTTTCCAGTTTTCTGCTGTGTTGGTGAGTCCGAGTGGGCTGCAGAAGTATGACAGGAGAATGCCAGCCCGAGGGGAAGCAGCAGGTCTGCAGGGCTGGGGGGAGAAGGGACCAGCAGTGACATATCCATGCTTAGTGAGTCCTTCACCAGCTCGCAGCTCCTTGTGGAGCTGCATCCTGACTTGCCTGCGCTCAGCTACCACAGACCAGGAGCACAGTCCCTGGCTGAAGCATCCGAATTGCAGAGAGGTGTGAACATTCCCTTCTCCACTTCCTCTGAGAGACAGAAGAAGAAAAAGGAAAAAACTCCCCCAGAATGTCTTGATGTTATTGAAGCTTGGGTGACTTTGCACTGGGAGGCAAGGGCCCTTCTGGTGGCGATGCACTTCCAGTGCTGCAACACAAAGTAGGCTCCTTGCTGCTGGAAGAGGGAGATCCTGTTCCTGTGCTCTCTGCGGCTCTCGTCTCGTAGCACCTCAAGATAATTCATCTTGCTTTGTGCCAAATTCTCCTGTTTTTTAAATTTATCTGGGTAATTTTTGTTGATGTTTTTTGCTAATTGACTAACTGTACAGCAAGATAACTGCCCAAACTAGTGTAAGTTAAGCAGCTGAAATCAGTAGGGACTCTGGGACTAGATTAGGGAGAGGAGGGTGAGCCCAAGCGAGGACCAAGAGCTCTCCTGCTCAACAGCCCCTAGCAGCCCAGCAGCAGTGACCGTGCATGGGCCAAACTGTAGTGGGAAGGCACAGCAGACTGGATTTCAGGTTCTTGCTCCAAAGTTGCTAGAGTTCAGCTTTCTTTGTAAGTTGTCTTACATTCTCTTTGGAAGTAGTTTCTGTTTAAACTTAAAACACTGTCTCGGTCTGAGTATTTTGTTTGTATGCTCCAAGTCCAGCTTTCAGTTGCTGTATAATGAGCTATTGTGCTGAATTTAAAATTTGCTTGCTAGTAATGTGGCTCCAGCTTGCCGCACTAAACTAAAACACTGGCATCTATTTTAGTTTTATTTTTCTTGTGCATTTTTTACTTGTTATCTCTCATTTTGCATGTTTATGTTGGCCTGAATTGGTTACTGTTTTTTTTTTTTTTGATGGGTAGAGTGTTGCTTGTGCTTTCAGCAGATATAACATAAAATGCTCTGTAATAAGTTTCAAATGAGACTTTACATTTTCAGTTTGAGACTTTAGCTTGACATATTGACGTATATCATCAGTTTGGCTGGTGTAACAGTGCTGCTTCTCTTAACTCTTTCAGTCTGGAATCGAGCTGTTTGTGAACAGACTTGACTCGGTAGAATCTGTCCTTCCCTACGAGTATACTGCGTGAGTATGTTAAACTTATGTGCGCTGGAAAACACTGCTTTAGAGTAACTTTATTTTCTTTAAGTATGTATTTTTAACCTTTATACATTAGTTGTCATTTTATAGATCAGTGTTATTGTTGTAGCCTGTAGCCAGATGAGTTAAAGTAGTAATGAGGTGTGAACTTCCCATCAATTATCTTAATGAGGTGTTAAATGCTTTCTTGCTGCACTTAATAGGAGTGCACAAAATATATCAGTGCCTGGTACGACTATTTAAGTTGGTATTTCAAACAATACTTTCATTATTAGTATTGAAGGGTGTAAGCACTAGTTAGAGCTGCAGTTTAATGAACACAATGTGATACAGTTGAGTGTAGGTTAGAAAAAGATGAAGGATATGCTGTTAAATCTGTTGGTGAATAAAAATGTAATAATATGTTTATTTAGTGGCATTTGTTGTAAAGAAGCCGTCTGTACTCCCCCCGCAGATTCTGGCCTATGTGATTCCTTCCAGGGCTGTTGTGAAATTCTATGTGAAGATTTTATCCCTGGTTAAATTTACTCTGAATGAGAAAACTCTCCATTACTTGAGGAAATGTGTGTGACCCTATTAAGTAGAAAAAAAAAAGAATTTTGGAATAATCTGATAAAAAACGTTTTTGTTCTCTTTTTTTTTTTCTTAACGGAACTATAATGTTTTTTTTTTCAGTTGGCTTTTTAGATTCTAGGAATAAGTCATTTGTCTAGAAAGAAAGCTGTTACTTGCGCGGAAGGTGTTGATTGGGGGGGCTTTGTATGAGATCTAGTATTTGCCAATGGTAGTATTTTATTAACTTTTGTATGCTTTTTCTAATTCAGGTTTGATTTTTGTCAAGCAGAAGGAAAGAAGCGTCCATCTGAAAACCTTGGTCAAGTCTTGTTTGGAGAAAGGATAGAACCATCTCCTTACAGGGTTTGTTCTCTGCCACAATAACACACAAATTAAAATTTATCAATGGGGGATCAGAATGCTGACTAGCTGCTTTAGGCTTTGTCTATAGGAATTTAAAAACCTGAAATTCCATACAGTGGAAATTTGTCAGTTTAACCCAGAGTTAAATAAATATCTTTTTAAAATTTTTATTATTGTTATTATTATTCCTTGTGTTATTATTATTCCCTGTGTATGTAAGGAGGGGCTAAGCTACTAAGCTATTAAAGATAATATATTCAGAAGCCTACATGTCACACAATTTTTTTTCAGTAGTGGCAGTAGTCAATCCTGAAAGCTGTCAAAACTAGGAAATTTTAGCAGTAAACTGAAGCAGTATGTCTGTAGGATACAAGTGGTATTGATGTGCTTCTCTAGTCTCTGTTTTTGTATTTTATTTATCTGTTAAAAATTGTTTGCTTGCTCTACTCACTGTAGTTACTCATGTCCTGCAAGGAGTGGATTTGAGCCGTGGTTCTTTGGCTGGGTTTATAATGCAGCTTCCTTTAGTGCTGGCAGCACGAGCGAGGAAGCAGACTGCTTTAGTTCCAAGATCAGCAGTTCATATAAGCTAGTATTGGAAATGTTTACTTGTGTTTTAGAGCTGCAGCTTCCAATGCCATAAAGTGTTTTTTTTTCTTTGGAATCTCCTAAGCCTTGGTTCCTGTTCCTTGGCCATCCTGTTACATGGAATTAGAACCTGAAATCTGAAATCTTTGTTGCTACTGATAGTTGCCCAGCTTTCTTTTATGATGCCTGAAGCTGTTGCTGATTCATGTTGTGGGAGAGAACATTCTCAGCTGAATTGGCCTGGATAACATTGTTGCTCTGAGGTCAAATGGCATGTAATAAATAACTTAAAAACAAACAAAACCTCCCAGATTATGACTGGTAAGAAGGAGCTCTTAGTGTAAGGATCATACAATGTACTGCATGATCACAGGAGAGTTCTAGAACACCGAAATAAAAAACCAAAATAAAAAAACTTCTCTGGAGGGTTGCTGTGTTAGTAATTTGCTAGGAAATTTTGAACCTATAGGAGAAACTGTTAAATTCTGGAATTACCAAGTCATGGCATTTTTGCTGATACGTGTTTTGTTTTTCTTAGTTCACATTTAACAAGGAGGAAACATGTAAACCTGTTTGTACAAAAACATATGATACCAAGAAGCCAGAAGATAAACAGAAATTAGACTTTCTGAAAAAAAGTATGCTGTTGAATTATCAACATCATTGGTAAGTTGATGCCAAAATTCATGTTATTAAAAACACAGATGAAATGTTGAATGTTGCCTCATAAAATGTATTTCTCTGTCATATTCTGTTTTCTCAGACTTGAAGCAGCCACTCATGCTGTAAAGGCAGCGAGTGCTTTTTCTGCTCTTCTTGGTAACAGATATTGGACCTACTTAGGCGTAGAATATGACTCATAGATGTAAATCTTCTTAGGAACCTCTTGAATATTCCCAAAGTTGGAAATCAATAGATTAGACCTCTGCTTGCACACCCTTCTGGCCTATGCATGTTTATGGAAGTGAACAAGGAAGTAATTAAAAAAAAAAAAACCCACCGTGTGAAAGGTGTAGTACCTTTAGCAGAGATCTTGAGTGTACAAGCCTAAAGCAGAAATAAGCAGAGACACTGGATTTGGTTATGTTCCTGTTAAATAATATATGCATTTATAATACTTGACCCACTTTGAATTTCTCTGATGGATGTTGTTGTGGCATAAAAATTTAGTTTTAAATTTGTGTATGTATGTGTATGCAAATAAAAAATATAGTGTTCAGCACTATCACCCTGTTGCTTTTTGAGGCAAATGTGTTGTTTTTGTAACAACCCCCAAACTTCAAGCTGATTGTTAATAGAGAAACTGCAGCAGAACTGTGTAAAACTAATCACATGTGAAAGTACTTCAGACTGTTGAAAAATCCACCTTTGTAGCTGGTAGGATAATGCAGGTTTCCCCCTCACCCATGGCTTTAAAAAGTGGAGGTTTCTGCCTTTTGTGATGAATGAGGTGCAGGCGTGAGGCATAGGGACATATTGTAGAGGGATCAGCAAGGTAGCGTAAGTGAGGTTTTAATAGAGGTTTATTATCCAGCTTCAATTTGTCATAAAATTCCTGGGGAACACAGATGGTGCAAAGTACTTTCAAGGTTTTAAAAGCCACTTAATAAGCTTAGGAGTTGACATTCTGAATTGAACTCAGCAGCTAAACTGATCTCTTGTCTGACAATGTTCATCAGCAGATGTTCCAGGGAGGCATATAAGAACACTTGTATAGCATATTTCCCCCTCACATATAATCTTTTCAAGTCACTTTAAATTTGAAGATTAACTGTGGAAAATGATTTGCTGCTTAAACTATCAATTTGTTCCAGCGTGGCTGCTTGAAGGCAGCTCGGGATGTCTGTGCTGCAGAAGGAAAAGCTTTATCACAGCCAAGCTCTTCTGCAGTAGGCTGATGACTTGCTTGTTCTTGCTCTCTGAAATGAGAATACCAACAAAAGCAAGTGCTATCTCCAGCATATATTATGGAGGTGAAATTCCAAATATAATTTAAATGTAATGAATCTGCTGCTGGAATAGCTGCTGGTAAGCAGCTTATTATGTCGAATAGTATGTGGGGAAATGAGTTGGATTTGGGTGGTGGTGCTGCTGTTCAGAGCTCCGTGGGAGTCTGTAAACTGTAGATGTAAACTTTTTTTGGCCCAGTGATGCACAAAGTGACTTCTGCCCCGTGACTTCATCTTTGACATTTACTAATGGACCTGCAAAAACATACCTCTGAGCAATGACTATTGCCCTAAGGGCAGCTGTTGGATTTTAATCCATGTTTAAATGATTTTATTTTAGTGTTTGTCTTTCAGCTCTTAGGAAAAACTTCATAATGTAAAGAAACAGGCGTTTTTCTTCTCTTTTGCAAAGGGACATGTGACTCTGTTGGATCATGTCTTTTCATGTGGTTGTGTATGGTCTTCTGACAGCATAACTGGTGTACAGCATTTTTCTGTAGCATAACTGGTGTATTTTACAGTTTCATAATTTTCTGGAATTCCTCGTAGGGGCTTGAGGTTCCTCTGCAAATTTCCATTAAAACCAAATTGTAAAATTACTGGGTTCAGGACTTCAAGAAGATATGACCTTCTCACAAAATTTTTATTCATATAGAGGAAGCAGATTTAAAAAAAGAAAAGAGAGGTTGGTTTGAAAGCACCTACCTTCCCATAAGTGTATGGGTTCAAAGGCTTTTCTTGGGTAGACCATGTATAAAAAGATTCCGTTCTTTCACAGAACTGCAGCAGCTGGTTAGCAATTTACTTCAATAATGAAAAATGAGATTTGCACTTTGGCATCAGTGAAGAACAAAAATTTACATTATGCAATGAAAAATCTATTGCAGTTGAATAAGAGCAATGAAAGAGCCTGCTGCATGATCAGATATGATTAGGAATACATATACGTGGGCGTGTGCTCATATAGACAATATTTAGGAAGATTTTTAATTTTATCTTAAACTTGGAAAAGTAAATTTTAGCTGTTTTAGTGGATGGTTCAGGCCATTTGTAAAGACAGAATAGTGAAATAGTCGATCAGTGGAATTAAGAATTTATGTTTGGTCCTATATTCCTGAGAAGACTTTGGAAATTAGTCCAGTGAGAGGAATGTATTGGTGCTCTCAGAGAAAGTCTCCCATTTCCAAGCCATTTTCTAAAGAAATACGTATTTTTAAAAGGATCATATTTCAGTCAGAGCTGCATACTGCAAATCCAACTGGGCTGCGTGTAAATGGTACCATTTTAGACCTGAGAACTAAAAGAAATTTTATTCTTGTATTTAACCTTCCCATATTTCATGTAGCGTAATTAGATTATTGATTAGCATATTAGTTTGTTGATATTAATCTGTTTTGAAAGACTGTGAAATAAGTGTACCATCTACAGGATTGTGGACAACATGCCTGTGACGTGGTGCTACGATGTTGAAGATGGGCAGAGGTTCTGCAACCCTGGGTTTCCTATTGGCTGTTACATTACAGAAGACGGCCGTCCAAAAGACGCCTGTGTTATTAATGTATGTTTATGAAATTCTACTTTTTTTAAAGGAATATCTGTTTTATTAACATAGAGATTGGCATTCTGCTGTGTCCTGTTTCTGTGATGAGTCCTTATGGTCTTAAGAACATTTTTTCCCTAAAATTGGGTGAGTGTTTTGATGTCTCTGTAAGTACCACAACTTGTAAGCCTCTCCTGTTCAGGAGAAACCTTTTGGCTCCTCTTTGTGTAATGGAAAAAAGCTGAGAAAAGATGGGAGAAGCGAGTTAGGAACTCACATAGCCCTTAATATGTGTAGGGTGTGCAAGAGAAGAACTATGTTATCCTTGGTTGCCAGAAGAGGTCAGAACATTCTACGGCTTGGACTTCCTGTTTTTGTGGGATAGAGTGTTTTCTTGGAAGCAGGTTTGCGTAGATATGTTTGTGTTCCTTTATATGAAAGTTAATCTTGAGAGATTGTTTTCTCTAAAACAGTATGGACTAATGCAGAATGTACTTCTCTTGCAAGGAAGAAAGATCTTTTGAATAACTACGGATTTGAAAACTCAGTCTGGTCTTCGGATTACCCCAGACCTTCTCTATAGAGATGAGATAGGATATAGTTTCTCACAGCTGATGAATGTTCCTAAAGAAGATGATTCCTGCAGTTCCTGACCTCTTTTCCATCCCTTTCATAATTAATCATTTTCAGAGATGCTAATGTGAACCAGTGCTGAAAATAGATTAATGATCAAATGTACAATATGACTATATTCTTTTAACCTCATTTAAATAAATTTTGAGAGTTTTTGCTAGAAGAAAAAATAGCCTAAAAGACAAGTAATTGAAAAGCTGTAGAAGAATACTTGGTTCATATCATCATGCTTATAGTTAGGGCCCTTTGAGAAAAGTGGTGTGGAGGAGTAGCACCCTGAAGAAAGTGCCAGCTGAGCCTCAGTAGACATAACTTCTGTGCCTTAACGTGATATTTGACTGCCTGGATTCCAAGCCCATGTGTCCCTTCTCCTGAGATTTGTGTTGAGCATTCTTAGCTGCTGCTTGTTGTTCTTCCATGGACATTTTTGGTTTGGACTATTGAGGTGAATTATATTCCTGTCCACAGGAATACTTGCACCATTTATCCTGGGAGGTTCTGTTTAATCTATGAGAAAAATACTCGGTGTGTTTAAGTAGTTAATAGTTCATGGAACACTTGTAAGGAAGTCAAAGTTGAATAGGACATGTGACAACTTTATTAGGCAAAATGGAACATTTTAAGTTATTGAAACATATAAAGTACAGTTTGTCTATTTTTTCTTTTTCTTTTTTTTTCTTAATCTTTGCAGTCAGAATTTCATGAGAAGGATACCTTTTATATCTTCAACCACGTTGACATAAAAATATATTACCACATTGTGGAAAATGGAGCTCTGGGAGCAAGACTGGTTGCTGCTAAACTTGAGCCCAAAAGGTTAGTGTTGAGGAATTAACTTGTCACCAAACAGCGGTCCATCCCTTTAGTTTTGGGACCTGTTGCTAATCTGAAATGCTTTTAAGTATGTGACTAGTAGATTAGCTTTACTATTAATTATGTAATTAATCGTTAAGACGATGTGACATAACTTTGCTGTGAATTCCATAGCTCCTTCTGCACTATTTTGTATTTTGGCCAGAAGACATAAAATAAAGGTCCTGGAGGTCCTGTGTATTCAGTGAAGATGCCCCCATATCTTAACTGGGGCAAGGTGACTGAACACATTGCTTGAGGCATGAGTAAGCAGGGTGCAACATCTGATGTCTTCAGCGATTAATATTTAAATAGAAAGATTTCACAACTCCCTTATCATTGTTCCGGTGTCTGTATGACCTTTCCACAACTAATGTGTATTTTATCACCTCTTGGCATCTTGTGTCTCTTTCCTCTTGTATTCTTAGTATAACTGAGCTTATTGCATTGTGCTTCAGTATCATGATCAACATATTTCTTTTTCTGCTGCCTGTTTTGACAGAAGTTAGTAATTCCATTGTATGATGACTTTGCTTGGTAGAAGAAGCCTCTTGGGGACTCTCTGCTCTGGAGACTGTGTTCTGTAGTTCTTCACAAGCAGCAACCTGTGTTTAAAAGTTTTGATGGCAAAAATTTCTTCACTTTTGGTACATTTCTTGCAAGTTCTCAAGCTCAGTAACTATTAGGAACAATTTTTATATTTAAGGGAAGAGACCTGAATGAGTCTGATACTTGTATGAGCTCGTATAAATACTTTTAAAAATAGTATTATCATGTAAACAGCTTTTATGTTGTGTTTTTTCTTCCCACAGTTATAAGCATACTCATCCAGAGAACCCTGACTGCTCAGGAGTACCTATGGACATAAGTAATAAGGCTAATGGAGAAGTCAAAATTGCTTACACGTACTCAGTTACTTTTCATGTGAGTGTTGAGCTTTTTAATGTTAGCTACTCCTTAACAGCAAATCATGTACATTAATAATCTTAAGTATAAGAGGTGGATAATTAACATTATTTCAGAATAGAAAATTGGTCATTCTGAAACATTTTTAATGTATTTTAATTGTTAAAATATATTAAAATATCTATTAAATATTTTAATGTATTAATACATTAAAGTTAATGCATTTTTATTTGAACTGGAATATTACATATGATATGTAATATAAATATGGGTTAAAAATTTCATAACTCCTCCACTATACTTAAAAACCTGTATGGTTTTTGAGATGTTTATACTTTTCTGCGTCTGACTAGGTTGCCAGGTACATTAGCTCCCAATCCAAGTGCTAAACCTGAGAAATAACAGGGTTTGGCAGATGAACATGATAGGCAGGTGGGAGCTGGTCGTTTTCTGCTCTTTCTTCCCTGGAAATCTGCCCGAGTGCAGGGAGCTGATGCTCTTTGTTCCTCTGCTCTCTGTTTAAAAGCAGGGAAGCAGTATATTAGGCAGCTGCAGGGAGCAGTATTTGAATATCTCTTATCCTGGTGATGGGCTAGGCAGGTGCATTCTTTTCAGTGTAATTTGCTCGAAAACTGTCATGCGGGGTATTAGTCTAAGACCTCAAAAATGCAAATGGAAAGGTAGGAGGAGTGAAGGCTGTAGCTAACTGGCCCTGTAGACTCCCTGTGTATCTGTTGAAGGGATAACTTGCACGGACCTGTCACAGCTGGTCTTAGTTCCAGCCTTAAGGATTCCATGGTCCATCTGAGGATGAAGGAGTCTGCTGCTTGTCGTCTTTGTCTCATTGTGAATTTTCATCAACGGGCAATTAACAGATGAAAAGGATCACTAGGACAATGTTTGATTTAGTTTAAAACACTAAACAATTTTCTTGTGCCAACTGCAAAGTCAGTGGTGTCTTTCTAAATGGTGGCCCGTTGTTACATCAACACTTTCACGTCCTCCATGTTTCTAGACTTGGAGCTTGCTCTAGGATTCAGTTCAGCTGAGGTACAATGGAGACAAAAGTGTTGATCTTTAAAGTTAGTTGGAAGGTTGTGCTGAGGCTAGGTGGAAACCACGGCCCCTGGCCTAAGGAGGCAGTAAAGCAGTGCTCTGGTCATGTGAGTCCTTCTCCACACTCTCTCAGAGAGGAGCCGTTTTTTCTTTCGTAGGCTGCTGTTGCAGTTTGGAGTTTAGCATGACTTGGCTCTAGTAATGTGCTGGATTACATGGCAAAGTGCAAAATAAGATAAACACTTGCAGAAAAATATGTGAGAGAGGTTATGTTGCATAGGACAGTTGTTCATCGTGACAGTCGGTCACGATGCTGAAATGCTTTTGCATGCTATAAAGTGAGCAAGTCTTGGAAACTTGTGCAAAGTGAATAATTAAGGAGTAAGCTTAGCTTTATGGTATTATATTATTTCTCATGTAAAAAGGACATGTCCTGCTGTGTGTGTCCCCTACTCTTGTGCACAATGTCATGTCACCTGGAGGTCCTTCTCTGACATTTTGTCAGATTGGCAGATAGGCCCCCTCAGGAAGAGGGAAAAGAGTCAGTGATGTGGTTCCATCCTAAAGTCGCCGGTGTAGTTTACCGACTTGTTACTTGCATTGAGACATAGTTCTTAGAATGACCTAGATACCTCATCTTGCTAAATTTTCTATTCTGCTGGCTTTTATGTTTTTACAGACTGGATGTATTTGGAAGCAAGCTTCTGTATATTATGTATTACTGAAATAACTCCCTCTCAGCAAAGCGTCTTGCTCTTTTTGTTGTTTTTAGTATTTATGATTTGTTTAGTAGCAATCTTCATTCTGATCAGCATTGTTTATTTCATTTGTTATGTTTACTTTAAAAAGTAAAACAGAAATTCTCTGAAGCATTTCTGTTCAATGAGTAGGTTGAGGAATAGCTTCATTTACTGCCAATGTAGACATTTCGGTAGTGTCTTGCTGTATAAGCTGAATGGACTTGCAGGGGTAGTTGGTAAATAATTGTAAGATGAAACAAGGTTGTACTAAAGCAAAGAGTAATTTGGACAGGGAGCTACTAGGAAACTGGAAAGCTGTGCTCAGTACTCTTTCTGCAGCATCACTTGCTGTTGACTTAAGTTTGCTTAAAACAACAACAAAAAAAAAGATATTTAATGCTAGAGCTGATGGTTGTTTGAGTTCCACATGAATTGATGCCATTCTTGAAGGGAGGAAGCACAGTTAAATTAATTTGATATAACTTAATGTCCTTAAAAATACAGGTGCCCAATACTACCTAGAAGATATTTTCTTCTAGATTCTGTGGTTGAATCTTAGGTTTGTTTTAAGCAGGTGCTATTAATTGGCTTTATATCCACCTTAAGCCTTCTAAAATGAATTTTTATTTGTCATGTTGAAGATTGTCTTACATGAATAATGATTTGTAAATTGGAGACTGGAGATATCTAAAACTGAGACATTTACTCTTTCAGGAAGAGAAAAAAATAAGATGGGCATCAAGATGGGATTATATTCTGGAATCCATGCCACACACTCACATTCAGTGGTTTAGGTGAGAAGAAAGATGTTTGTACTCTGCTCCTCTGTCCTGAAGGATTTTCATGTTGGAATTTCAATGCTGTTTTTTATTATTTTTATTAATACAGTATCATGAATTCTCTGGTGATTGTTCTTTTCCTGTCCGGCATGGTAGCTATGATTATGTTGAGGACGCTGCATAAAGACATTGCAAGATACAACCAGATGGATTCCACTGTAAGTCTGCAATGCACCTCCTAAGTTAGACCGGGGGTGTAATTTTGTATTAAGCTGAATAATGCTCCATAGCAGGCTATGTAAATGGTGATGCCTTATAGTAAAGTGTCATGTTTGCTTTACAGGAAGATGCTCAGGAAGAATTTGGCTGGAAGCTGGTTCACGGGGATATTTTCCGGCCCCCAAGAAAAGGAATGCTGCTCTCTGTGTTCCTGGGCTCTGGCACGCAGATCCTGATAATGACCTTTGTTACCCTCTGTAAGTAAGAGTGTGGAGGAGGCGGCTCTGTACAGGGGTTCTCTTGCTGCTCTTTGGGTGGCAGTAGTCAACGTGGTAATTTCTTTGTCTAGAAATCCTTTAAAAGACTAAGTTTAGAAAGAGAGGAGCTGGTATATTAGATAAGCACCTAAATATATATAGATGAAAGAAAATAACTGCTGAGCTGGCTTTAGATCAAATGTAGAGTTGAGTTCTAACACTGTGCGTATCTGCTTTGCAGTTTTTGCTTGCCTGGGATTTTTGTCACCTGCCAACCGGGGAGCCCTGATGACCTGCGCTGTGGTCCTGTGGGTGCTGCTTGGCACGCCGGCGGGCTACGTCGCTGCCAGGTTCTACAAATGTAAGTCAGAGCTGTTTCAAATGACACGGATTAAGTTCATTAGGCTGAATTATCATCACAGAACTGATTTTGATTTTATAGTTTTATGATTTATCTCTGAGTAAGATAGAGGAACGTATTTAACAGAAAACAAATACAAAAGTTATGTCATGGTTGAATGGCAAAGTTCAGTTGTTTCTGATGTGATCGTGTCTGAAGTCCTCAAATTGCGCTCATAGCTGTCTATATATGGAAGGGGGAAAGAAATTCCATTTTATTAATACAAACTACTTCTGCCAACTTTGTGCTTATATTTTTCCTGCTTTGTGTGTTTTAGTTGCAGATGTTACTTTCTCACTTTTTTTTTCCCCCTAAATCATGAACTTTTGTACTTGCTTGCCAGAGATTTTGGTGGGCTGTCTTCATTAGCTTGTTTCTAGCTGTTTGGGAGGCTGGTACTGGTCAGGTAGAAGGAAAAAAGTTACAGTAATTCTGTAGCGTGGAAATCCACCCAGTGGTTTTGGGATAATAGTTGCTACTCTTTTCTTCAGTTGATGCCTCTTAGCCATCATCTCAAGACCCACAAACTTGCAGTGGTTTGTGTCTCTACCCTTAGGTTTATTCTAAGGTAGAGCATGTCACTCCACCTACAGCTTGTTTTACCTACCTTATCTAAGGTACAAGACTGCCCATGACCGAGCTAGAACTTTTGGGCTCAATTCCCTCCGACTGAGCTAGGAAGGGAGTTGGTTTCTGAACTATGACTTGACTGTGGGCACTGGAGCCCTTCAGTTTCTCCTGACCATTATGCAGTTTTCATGTTAGAAGAAACACTGGGGAAAGAGGTTAGTATTTTGTCGGGAGTTTTTCTACAGTGGTGGTGGTGAGGTTGTAAAATATTCCCTTGTCCTGCTCTTCAAGTCAATTGGACTTTAGTGGAGCGAAACTTCAGGACTGAAGGCATAGTTTAAAACAGAAGTGATTTTATATCATGCTGGGTATTTTGTATTTTGAAAATGCTTTGTAGATGATCTCTTGAGGTCCCTTCCAACCTCAGCCATTCTGTGATTCAGCTCTATGATTCAGCTCTGTGTGGTGATGGTAAATGGATCTCTGATGAGGAGGTGGCTCTTTAGTAGTGTTTCATATTGGGTTTATTGAGAATCATTTAGTTGATACTTGGATTTTTTTAGTGGAGCAGGCACCGCTCCAAAGGTGTGTGGGGCATCCGTGACAGTTGGTGGACATTACTGTATAGAGAATGTACACATGAGTATTTCTTATATTGAACATCATTTATATGAATAAAACACCGTGCAACATATGAAACAAAATACAAATGAAACCTGTTCTTAATTTGTTGTTGTTAATGTAATGCTTAAAGAGAAGCCTGATTGAAAATAAATGGTTAACCTTAATAACCAGTGCCAAGTTCTACCAAGGTTTTATGAAGGGATAGAAACCTAATTAAAATCCCTCTAATCATAATCACTTCTGACTCTTGAAATAAAAGAGCCTATCATTATGACACTGTTCAGATGAAATTGTCAGCTTCACTGAATTCCAGCAGGATATTTTAATTTTGAAAGAATGCTGACTAGAATCCTTATCAGTGTAGAACAAATTCATAAAGATTTTTTTTAATAAAGCTTATCCTTGGTCTTGTGATACCACCACCGCTTACTGCTTTAGGACTAATAGTCTTACTGTTCTGGGTTAACTTGTTGGTCCTGACTTGCTTGTAAGATTCCTGCTTTTCCCTTATTTTATTTTCTACTTAAACCTGCAGTCAAATGTTAGAAAGCTTAAACTACTTAAAAACAGTATAAACCTGAAGTGCTTAAAGGCTTAAGTACACGCTGCAAATCTTTATTTTAACATCAAGAGAGAAACTCATTGGAGGCCCAACTTGTTTATTCAGATACTTTTCCTGACCTTGGTTCGTGGCCGCCTTTGTCTTGCAGCTCTGTGATTGAGCAGTATGATGTGGGAAATTAATTTGCCTAACTAAAGATGCAGTGTACTGTTTTAAACTTGGGCATGATAGCACATTATTTGGGTCGTTGCAAGCTAAGTGTAACAGTTAAATGGACTGGAAAATTAATAGTTGTGAGCTTAATGCATGTTTTGATGACTGTCAAATATTTTAATATAGCGTTTGGAGGTGAGAAATGGAAAACAAATGTCCTGCTGACATCATTCCTTTGTCCTGGGTAAGTCACAATATAGCCATGATTAAAAGAATTAAATTGCTTTTGTGACATGCATAACTCTTTTTGAGCGTCAGCTCTACAAGTAAATCTTATGGCATCATCCCTTTGCTCCAGAAGCTGTGAGAACACCAAGGTGCAGTTGACAAAGATAAATGCATTAATGGCATATCATCCTGTGAGGGTTTTTTTTTCCTCCCTGTAAGCTTTTTGTTTATTTTTGACACATGAAAAGGTTAATTAATTAAGCACAACATGACAGGGAGTTTCAGACAGGCCCACTTTGTCACTGGTTTCTCTTGTCCTCTTTGGGCTGTTTCTGCACCCGCACTGTAGTTGGTCCTATATGGTGTCATATACTGTATAGCCCTTGTGCTAAATTCTCCTACTTAATCACAGCAAGCAGCCTTCCCCTGAAGTGGAGTTAAGACAAGCCTGTATTTGAGACTGCTTAGTTGGAACGTCAGCTCCTGCTGGAGTTCAGTCCCACCAGATTAAGATAGAAGGGCTAGCTTGACCTCTTCAGTTTGATATTTTATGTATGTCACTCGGTTTTAACACACTTGCAGTAAAATCTTAGCACAGTGCTGTTGCTAACATCATTAAATTTTGAGTATTTCTGTTTTTCAGAATCGTATTTGCAGACTTTTTTATCATGAACCTCATTCTGTGGGGAGAAGGCTCTTCAGCAGCGATTCCGTTTGGCACTCTCGTTGCTATTTTGGCACTCTGGTTTTGCATATCTGTGCCACTGACCTTTATCGGGGCCTATTTTGGTTTTAAGAAAAATGTAAGTGCTTTTCTTAAATTCCTTTGCAAGTGTGTGTGTGTGTATGCGTGTGCTGTATAGACTACGAATGAAGTAATGCTGAAATCGATCGTAAGGTACTTCACAATTGCTATAGATACTGTAGATACAGATCAATTGCACTTACTCCATTTTACTTGACCGCAATTCAGAACTTTTTTTTTCTGATAGTCAAGTTGAAATTCCAGCAAAAATTCTACCTTATAAAACAACAGTTACTTTTAAAAGGAGAATTCGATAAGTTGCAAGGCAATGTAAAAGATATGATAAATATGTTAAAATTGAAACAAGAAGCATCTGGCCAGACTTGTTGGTCTTTCTGATATAATATGTAAGGAAGGGGAAAGATGACAAAGTGCTCATTTATCTGGCATAAATTTTTCTTCCCACCATGCTGATCTGTGTGTGCAGCTTAAATCCATGCCAGATTTAATCCTCTCACTTGGTACGTTTACCCTAATGTGATTCTTGAATTATGCCCTAAAGAATAACATGCAGGGGTGAGTTTTACAAGGGAAATCAGTCTACACCACCACTATCCTGAAGACAAAAAGTGGAAAATGAGCATCACTTAAAGACAGAAATATTTGTTGCCCTGTTTTCTCAAGAGGTGTCTCTTAAATGGTTTGATCTGCAGATGTAGCTAGCAGTACCCATTGCAAATGTAGATGTCTAGGGGTAGGTGGCTATATTTTCAATACACACAGTAATAAACTTGCCAGAAGCAGACTTCTGCTTTTCTTCTGTCCCAAAAGAAAGGAGAAAGTTGATGTGCTCTGACTCGTCCATTCAGCAGTCTCTTGTTCTCGTTTAAAGGCTATTGAGCACCCTGTTCGCACAAATCAAATTCCACGTCAGATTCCTGAGCAATCATTCTACACGAAGCCCTTACCTGGCATTATCATGGGAGGCATCCTGCCTTTCGGGTGCATCTTCATACAGCTCTTCTTCATACTTAATAGCATTTGGTAAGTTAACTGCGATCCAGTTGAACTTTGCCACACACAGCTGCAAGTTCTCTGTGAAAATCTTTCTTCAGGATGTGTTTTGTTTGGTTTTTGTTTTGGGAGGGATGAGGTCTGCAGCCCTACAAGGACACTGACAAATGTGAGCACATCACTCCCGTGTTTTGTAAGTTAGAAGGCATCCAGTGCCTGTGTGGTTTGGGTGTGCAGAGAAGGGACTGTGATAAGCTCAGCCACCTACAACTGGCCTACAGTATTCAAATAGTTGGGTTTTCTGACTTGGTGTGGGAGTGGTTTTGAAGCTGACGTACTGTCTGTAAATTGAGAATAACAAATACCTTAAAATTGGCTGGAGTTTTTTTGCTAGGCTAGAAAACTCTTATTGCTCTACTGAGAAGGAAAAAAACACTGAAAGCTTTTGCTAAATCTTCACAAAGGCACTGAGGAGTAATTCCTTTAAACATGCAAAATAACCCGCTGGAGACTGGTTCAGTGCAAGGGAATTCTGACGTGAGCTCATAGCACACTGACAAACTAATCTCCTGTGAGCAATTTGCCTTCCTTCTGGCACAATTTAGTTACTGAATCTCTTTAACCTGTTTCTGAACCTTGAGCAGGTGCCTGTACCCAACATACGCGTCCACAGCACTTGACGTTTCCGATCGTTTTGCAGTTCTGCCCCTTTGATTGAAATGTGAGGTGAAATCCAAGTTCTCTTGGAGTCGGTGGAAGAGGTCACATTGACTTCACTGGAACCGTTAATTTCACTTGTTATGTCCAGTCGGTTAGTTCCTACAACCCCAAGTAGCAGGGATATACTTTGGAATTGCTTCCCAACAGCAGTCTCACTGCTTGGAGACTAGAGCTGTGAGGGTCATAGTCTCCATTCAGAAAGAAACTGAGTTCAGGTAGGACTGCAGCAGTGACAGGGCCTCAGTGGGAAAGGAAATAAGAGGATGAGGCTATTTCTGCATATGAAGAAACAATATTAGAATATCGTCCGTTTTAAGTAGTATTTTTTGGAAACTCTCTTACAGGTCTCACCAGATGTATTACATGTTTGGCTTCCTGTTTCTGGTGTTCATTATTTTGGTCATTACGTGTTCTGAAGCCACAATACTGCTCTGCTACTTCCATCTATGTGCAGAGGTAAGAAATATTCTTCAGTTTTCATGCTTCATACTGTTTAAAGTGTATTTAAACATAATTTAAAGGTTTTAGTGATAGGAAATAAGTATTACAAGGTTAAATATAGTTACTGGATGTCTTTGAAGCGTATTTTTAAAAAGTGAAGCAAATTGAGGCTACTTCTGGCAAAACGTGTAATGAATGTGAAATCCCTGTGCTGAATACTGCTAAGTCAGATGGCTCCTCTCAGAGTTTAAAGCCCAGTCTGCTGCAGGTGGCAACTAATGCATGAGCCCACCTGAACCTGTGTGCACTTGTGCGTGCACCGAGCTGCAGAGGAGCCCCTGTGGCAGGCAGCAGTAGCCCGGCTCAGGCAGCTCTCCGGGTTTTTAGATTTCTGCTGATTTGATACAGGGCTTTTGCCTTCTTATCTCCAATTGCAAATGGTTCAGTTAAAGCAGAACTCATGGTAGTTTTTTGTATGTATGCAAGCAATATGAAAATGAGCTAGTGGGTGCAGTGATAACAGAGGATGTTTCCTCGTAGTGCTGTGTTTGCTAAGGTGGTCAGTGTGTAGAGGTGGATGGAGTCTTGCTCACGCCTTTTTTCTTTTTCTCCCACCTGCTTCTAGGACTATCACTGGCAGTGGCGCTCGTTTCTCACTAGTGGTTTCACTGCAGTTTATTTCTTAATATATGCAATACACTATTTCTTTTCTAAACTGCAAATCACAGGAACAGCTAGTACCATTTTGTACTTCGGTTACACCATGATTATGGTTTTGATTTTCTTCCTTTTCACAGGTAAGTGCATTAACCTTTGCTTAAATATTGAGTCTGGCTTAATTCAGGAGAACTCTTACCTTGATACAGGAGCATAAATTAGTATATGGCCTTTAATTTCTGCTGAGCTAGTTCTGCTGCACTTTGCACCTCTCTGATCACAAAATCTAATGAAGCTAATGAATCTGAAGAGGCAAAATGGAGAGGAGGCAGAAGTGAGCCCCATGTCTGGGGAGCTGCCTACGATTGAGCCTTCAAATAGGGCTTCTTTGAGGGAGATACAGGATTGAAATCTGGAGAACAATTTATTAACCATGTGACAAACTCCATTTTTAAGTTAGTCATCTTTGACTGGGGAGAGGGGGAGAGAGAGGGAGAGAAAGGAACTTCCAAAATATCGGGTCTAAAGTTACAATGGTAATTAAAAATAAGTCACAACTTAGGTGGGATAGAGGGAAGGGATAAAAGATGAAGAAGAGTTGGCAGACTATTTTTTAATGTTTTATCTGCTGGAACTTTTTACCTGCTTTCTTACTTGCACTGTTACAGGGATGAGGAAGGCCAAGGGAATTATTTATGCAAAGTTCTGATAAGACTATCAGAAATATCTTCTTTGTCAGCTCTTGAAAAAATGCCCATTTAGTGTTGTGCTGGTTCACTCTTCAGTGAGTGAGATGAGGTGCCAAAATCTTCCCTTTGACATCCTAAATACTGTGCAGGAGCCTTCAGTGGCAGTGTGACAAACACGGCCCCTGTTTGGTACCCAAGCCTCGAGACCCCTGCATCGCACCCAGCCACACACGAGGACGGGTCTTGTGGGCATCAGTAGGGAGCAGCGTTTTTAAAACTCATTTGAAATGAGAGTTGCTTGGGAGGCCCGAAAGGCCCACGTTGATGTCGAGGCTGCGTGTTTGCTGCAGCCCTGGTGGGGATTTACGTGGCCTTTCTGCACCTGAGGCCCCGCACGACTTCCCTCCCGTTTGCCTGGTGTAGCCAGGGCGCCTCGGCCGCTCCGCGGTGTCCCCTCGTCGGTGCGCGGAGCAGCGGAGAGGCAGCCGGGGCGCTGCTGCAGCCTTACACTGCCCTTGGTGGAAATTTCCGTGTCAGTGTTGAAATTAGGCGAGGGTACCTAGGAAGTTAACCTTAGTGTCAGCACCTGTGACGCCTCGTGCACTTTGAGACCTCGTAGGACTTTCCTCACCCCAGTTCAAGTGCAAATAATCCTTTAATTTGAGGAACAGTGATGTGTTTATAGCCTTGAATAAGCATGTCCATTTGGCTCAGTATACTAAATTTCTTTGCAAATACATTCATTCCTCTTTAATTTTTTGAAGTGCTTTTAAGGCTTTACAGAAAAAGGTTGAGGCAGGGTAAAGAGATGGTCAGTTTTTCCGGTTCTTCAATGAAATAGCACAGCAGCAGTTCAGCAAAAACTGCTCCCAAAGGCAGCTGACGTCCCGTGCCAAAACGATGAAGAAGCTGCGGAGAGCGAGTGGTAATTGTGGCATGGGAGCCGCTGCGCTGCTGCTTGCAGGGCTCCCTGGCGCCCCGAGCTCTTGCTCCCAGCTGCCTTCCAGGTCAGCGCTCCAGTGCAGCAGGCAAAATCCCGGGAGCGCCGCGGCGAGGCTGGGACTCGCAGCTGGGGCCAGAGCTGCGGAGCCTTCTGCACGAGTCAGTTTAACATCAGGAGCTTAGCGAGCGTGAAGGGAAAGATCAGAGAAATGCCCGGACACCATTCATGGCTCCTTGCAGCTTCTGTGGTGAATGGGCTGGCACAGAGCTCCTGGTTGTGCTGCTCCTCGAGTCTTGCATTGAGAAGGTGGAGGTTATTTTTTCTTTGGTTGGTTGTTTTTAAGGGCTTACCCTTAGCTTGCGTGGGAGGTAACTGTGGTGTTGGCAGAGGTGCCAAAATCAGGTCATCTTCAGGGCTTCGTGCCTGCCCCAGTTCGTGTGGGAAATAGAGCTTCCCCTGGCAGGTGGTCGGAACTGCCTACAAGGCTGTTACGTTTGGAAAGCTGTTTTGGGAAAGAAATTGCAAGGCTGTATTTGGAAAGAATATGGTTAGAATGGAAAGAAAATAGTAACATTAATTGCTCTGCATTTGAAGGAATTTGTTGGATCTGCACAAAGAAAAGTGATGCGACTAATTCTGCTTTAGCTAAAAGACTTAATTAGGGGAACAAACTTCCCTTTTCAATTTCAGTTCAAGTTTGCTTATACCTTTCGATTCATAAGTATGTAGATGTGCTTATCTTGAGGTATGTAAAATAGAAATGTTTTCAGCAGGAGACACAAGTTCCACTGTAACTTCACCATGCTCTGAAAATTGTATTAATCTGATTTAAGCAGAGATAAATGTAGCACTGTCATTTCCCGAGACCTTGATGCAAACCCAGTAATATGAAGCCCTTTGGATGCTGTTGATGTGTCTGGAGTATTAAATGTAGGCTGCTGTTCTGCCCGGTTGAGCAGGTTGGTTAGTGTGTGTAAGTGGTCAGTGAAGAGGGGCGAAACGTAGCAGCGTGTGGAGGAGCTGAGCTGGGCTGCGGCGGGAGCAACAGGAAACAGAGAGGAAGAGCAGCAGCACCGGGAGCCCTGCGCGGGATGAGCCCAGCGGCTGTGGCAGTAGTGAGGTGCCCCACACGGGGGCTGGGGCTGCACAGACTGCTCTGTCTGCTCCGTTACCCTCTCCGCTCTGTTGGATGCGGTGGGGACTAAAGGAAGGAGATTGCACGTGCATGTCTCCTCATTTACAACCTATAGGTAGAAATTGAGGCCGTCTCCTTTGCACATTGTCCCAACACTTACTTATCGTATCTATTTTTTTTCTTTTTAGGGACAATTGGATTCTTTGCCTGCTTTTGGTTCGTAACCAAAATCTACAGTGTGGTAAAAGTTGACTGAAGAAACCCATGTAAAGAATTATCACAGAGGAGGTTTAATCTTTATTAACGTAACTTAAAAGACCTCTGGTCTAGCTGATGAACCTGGACTTGATCAGAAGTATTGGCTTCCTGTTCTTTAAGAATGATACTGAATATGCAGCTGCCCCCAAACACTTCTTCCACTAACACGTTTGTATTGTGACTTAACCTGTTTGCATTCAGATCTTAATGAAGATCAGAGTTAGGATATTTATGCATTTGTAAATACAACTATACTTTAAAAGAAATGTTAAAATCTAACAGCAGAAAAGAAGTGGCTGTATTAAACAACTTAAGGATACTTCTGATTAAAGTACTACTGTAAATAGGATTTTCTAGCTTGGTAGTGGGATGAACTATTTTTCTTTGAGGGAAATGAGACTTTTTATTAAGCTAACTTTGAAGGATGACTCTTTAAGACGTGTTGCTTTTAGTTTGGATGTGATTTTTATTTTTTACTGTATTATGTCCATAAATATTCAGATTTCTGTGATTTCATTAGTTTCAGTGTTCTTGGCCTTTTAAACTATGTGCCTCTGAGTCCTTGAATTTATAAATTCATAATCTAATAAATATTGTAAAAATGTCCTGGATGGGTCATTACATATTAGAAGTTCATAAAAATCTGTAAATACAATTATACTGATGAGGGATGCTTAAAAATTGCATAAAGTATTTTATGGCATTTTCTGTGGTTAGTTCATGTATATTGGCACACCTTTCAATCCGCAAGCAATGCAGCTGTCTGTCCTCCACGGCTTGAACACCGACCGTGTTTGTGGCGCATGGGATGGGGATTAGACACGCGCTTCCCGAAACGCTCTGCAGCACTTAGCCCGGTGGGATTTTTCCAGAAATCTGGAATGGAGGTGTGGGGAGGGGGAGAGGACCTTAATGCACGAGTCAGCACCTGCTGCTGGTCTTGCTTTTAGAAGATCTCCAGGATAGGTATCTGCTACGGCAGCTATTGCTGATTGTGTGTGACACAGGCTAAAAAGCAGAAAGGAGAGATGACTATTTTTGCCTTATATCAAAAGACTGCTGTCAGTTTTGGATGACTTAGGGTTCAACCTCTCTTCACTTTTGCCACTGGAGTGGTTTGTTCATCCCTTGTTCAGTAACTCGGTTTCTGTTTGACTTTCGGCATGTTTTCACAAGCTCACCACAACTTGATTTCACGTTAAACTGCATGTACCGGTTTGCCATTCACAAGCGTTTTTTTATCATTGTTATTTTTCTCTTTATCGGTTCACTTTTCTAAAAGACCTTAACCTAACGATGCTTGAATATGGAATCCAATAAAACTATCTTTGGTTAAGGCAGCTTGTCCTTATTCGCCTCCCGAGGGAAGTGCCGGCTTCAGCTGAGGCCTTCCAGCCTCAGCCACGGGCGTGGGGCTGCCCGTGGGGCCAGAGCCGCTGCAGGCCCGTTCCTGTGGGTGCCTGCTGTGCCCTGGGAATGCTGCGCCCAGGGAATGCTGCCCATGCCCTGCGCAGCGGGAATGACATGTGCAGGAATGTGTATGTGTCTTATTTTCACCTTCAAATGTGCTTTGTGAACAGTATCGTTGCCTGGAATCTAAACCTACCGCATGCACACATTCCCAAGCAACCTCTGCTTGGAATGTGTGTGACCGCTGGGAGATTGAAAGGGCCGGCCTTCGGGGGACAGTAGTTGAGGTAACCCAGAAAACACCCCGTCAGAGACTTTACAGAGGAGCTGCCCTCAACTTGTTCCATTCCTAGAAACCCATTAGACCTCGGGTGAGGATTAGAGGGTCAGAGTATTCTGTGTGCATTGTCTGAGCTTCACATCTCTTGAGGGGTGGGAGGTTTCCTTTAAACTTTCAAAATAAGGCCTCTTCTGCAATTTTCCTATGCCCGGAGGCATTTTCTTTAAAACATCCTGTAATAATCTGAAATAATAAAAATAATCTGAAGTAAATAATCTGAAGAAATGGATTCTGCAGGTTTAAGGGACCCTGGATGCTTGTGGATGGAGGAGGAAGCCTGCGTGGGGTGCTAGGAAGGGATGGGGAGGCTGCCTGGTTGTTGGAGCGGGAGCTGGAAGGGGAGGGTAGGTGGGCAGAGTAGCTCTCAGCTCTGTCTTCTCTGCGATGGGGTCTCTGCAAAGGGATAGTTTTAGCCCTGTTGTGTATGGTGCCCGTATTTCCCCCCTTCCCCCCCAAAAAAAAAGTATGTCTTGAGGAGGAGAGGGCAGAACAGGGTGGAATTCAGGCCAGCGCCTGTGAACTTTGAGGCTCAGAACTTCACTGATCCTAATAAGCTGTTTGAATCAACAGGAAACAAGTTGGTTTTTAGACTGAGCTGACACGATACAAATCAAACACTGCAAGATGAGAAAAACCATTTCCCTGAGACCAGCCAAGGCAGAAAGGCCAAGCCTTGAGTGAAGAAAGAGGGGCTGGACAACATCTGCACCTGGATGACACGGACTCTGTGGAGGCAGCACGTGGGTAAGCCCAGCTGGTGAGGGGGCAGGCACTGGGACCTCATGCCGTGGGGTGAGCGCTGTCCTCTCCGTGTCCATCCACCCTCGGGCCCAGTCCTGAGAGCAGCTGTACCTGAGTTTCCATGAAGTCCTTGCCCCACAGATGAGAAGTTCCCCCAAGCTGTTTCCCTCCCAAAGCCCTGCTTGCTCCCGTGTGTTCAGGGCTGCCCATTGCCTGGAGGATGTGGAGGGTCTGTGAGCAGAGTGCAACTTCATCTCCGCCTTTGCATCCCTTTCCGCCTTGCTGTGACTGCTCCTCTGGAAGCTGCCTTCATTTCCCATGGTACTTGACCCACGTGCTAAGCTGTTGGAGCACCTCACAGCCAAGTATTTCCTTACAGGAAAGAAGATGATGGGGGCAGAAATGTTCTGGTCTTCACCTGATTATGCTGTTTCCTACAATTCCCCTCTGGCATTGCTTCCATTTTGAGTGTCCTGTGTTTCTCCTTCCAGCAGACAGTTAACAACAACCTGCTTCTACATCAGCATAAAGCTGACTCCTGAAATGCTGCCCGTTGTCTCTCAGGTGTAGCTGTGGTGCACGGGGCACGCAGGAGCGCATGGACAACGGCAGGAGCCTGCAAGGACTCTGTGAAACGTGACTGTGAGTTGGTCATCGTGAGGCCGCTGTCATGAGCTCCCTCTCCTTCTCCCTCTTCTTCTCTTCTCCCTCTCCCTCTCTTCTCCTCTTCCTGGATCTCGTTGCTGGTGCACCGGGGGTCCAGCTCCCGCTGTGTGTGTGACAGTCCAGCCCTACAGCTTCCCAGGAGCCCAGCGCTTCCAAGGAAAATGCCTTTGCGGCTCTTCCTTCCCTCAGAGGTGTTTTAGCATCACCTGCTGGCCAGCGCACGCATAACCCGCAGGAGCGGAGTTAGGGGTAGGACAGGCAGCACCCAGAGCATGAGGGTGGGTGCTCCCCAATGCGTCCTACTAGGTAGCGGGGCTCTCTGTCCTTCCCCCACCTTTTTTTTTTAGTCCTTGACGTTATATCTTTTATTATGCACTGTGATTCCGATGTTCTGGAAGTGGGTAACCAAGAAATCGGGGTACAGGACAATGTTGGTGACCACACAAGTAATTTCCCTGCGCCAACGTTGGCCCCTTCCTCTAACGCAGCCCTACATCTTGGAGCAGGCCCGTCAGTCAGTCAGTTCCAGATACACAGTCCCGCTGCATGAGGATTCACTGTCCTGTTAACCGAGATGCTTCCGCTGCATCCCGCCAGCTTTCCTGCGCTCCCAATAAAAGGGTGCAAGGGAGGTGGCCCTGCCTGGGGCCTGGGAGGGACCTCCAGCGTGGGCTGAAGCGCCCGCTCCCACTTCACTGTGTGCACTGGGTCGTGTCCCACGGGTCCCACGTGGGGCCCCCGGCAGGACTCTCACGTGTACTCACGGCTCCAGCCACTCACCCCTGGTTTGGCTGCTTCCCTCCTGGAAGGGCCCCACGGGGCACAAAGGCGCAGCCAAGGGCCGAGCGTTGCCTCCAGACAGTGCTGGTTTATTAAAGCACGGGTTGGCAACCGAGGTGTCCGAGGTTGGCGCAGGGTGTTTGTGACGGAAGGTGCTTCTTGGCTCCAGACCGGAGTTTCTGAGGAGAGCAGCACAGGCAGACAAATTTAGGCAGATTAGGAACATGACTCTAAATCCCTGGAGATTTTCTTGACCACTAGATTATTTTAGGGTTAATATGTCTCTCATCCCGTCTTTCTAAATAGGTTGGTTTGGGGGTTTTTGCCTTTTTTTACTTCTTTTTTGAATTTGACAGGTTTGTGAGGGAAAATTGCTTCCTCAGTCAAACTGCTGCCAGGGAAAAGGGGTAGAAGGAGAAAAAGAGACTGTGGGACAAATTTTAAAAGTTTGGGTGCTGCAAAGAGATCCCAGCAGGGAAACGTTCCTTCTTGAGCTTTTCATCAACTTGGAATCTCGTAGCCTTACTGAAGATGGAAACACTGCACGGTTTTGATACCAGTAGAAGTGCACAGAAAAATACATAACACTCATATCAAGCCATAATGCTGAACAAATTAATAGACAGGCAAATAAATACATCCTTAGAACATTTGGATCAGTCAATGGCAGTTTAACAGAAATGGGGCTCCAAAGGGGTTGCACAGGCCCAAGGGTGATCTTGCTTCCCAGCTCTTCAGTACCAATGGTCTGTGCCCACCGTGGCTGCTGCCAATGGTTCAGCTTCAGGTGGGATGGATGAGAGGGAAAAGTGAACGTGATGATTTATGTCACTGTCACAATTTATGATGCAGTTCAGCCCTGCATCGAGTGCTTGAGTGTGTCCAGAGCCTTCCCTTGAGATTTGTCTCACTGTTTCCAAGGATAATCCTCTTTTTGGAAGAGCATTCGCTCCTCCCATCGCGGGTAGTGGCTGCCCGTGTGCGGCGCAGCGCGTGTCCCCTGGCCAAAATTATTTGTCATTTTTACTTTCAGTTTAACTTCGGTTTAATTGTCTCGGTTTAAGCCTCTTGCACTAACACTAAGCTGCTTTTGTTTTTACTTTGGATCCAATAATTTTAATGTTTCCTCCATATGGCAGTGGGTTTTCAAGGGGAAACAACAAGGTCTGAGACGGAGGTGTATGAATGGACTGCAGTGAGGAAAGTGAAACTACACACACAAATGGGAAGTGTCAGGCTCTGTGTCACGTTAGGGAACTCATGAAAGACTTAAGCAAGGAGGACTTTGTCCACGAAGCCATTTCCTTTTTTTTTTTTTTTTTTCCTACTGGAAACGGTTTGGAGAAGTCATTTTGTGCTTGGAAAGCACCCGTCATCTGACCTCAAATGAGACCTGCAAAGAATTGGAAGTGTGATGAGTTTACTTGATGATCTTAAAGGCCTTTTCCAACCATAATGATTCTATGGTATGACAAGAACTTCCACATCTTACTCTCAGCCCTGCTGTATTTACAGTGGATTTTCTACTGTTTCAGCAGCAGTCTGATTAACAGCACAGCTACTTCAGTGGTGACTGCCAGAAAATACCAGCTATAAAACACATTACAGTGGCTCGAAGCAATGAATTACACAGCCATGTCTGAAGCGCTTGTGTCAAGCACAGCTGGTCTGAGAGCTTATTCTGTGAGCACAGTGCGCTTGTCTGCCTAAGTTTCCTCATGCTCATTTGGATTATTAGCGTAAATGTGAGCCTGCCAGTGCATTTTTAGCCCAAGGCTCCCCTTTTTAAAAATAGTTAAGCATCATCCTGGCACTGGATAACAGCAGCGTCACTCGGCTTGGGCTGTGGACCTGGAGTCCTCGTCCAGATTTGGCTGCGTCATGGGAGGAGGTTGTCCCCCAGGCCCAGAGCAGCATTCCCAAAGGGCCTAAATAGATTGCTTTCTTGGTAGATCTGGGGCTGTCTGCTGTGCTTTTCCATCTTCTAGCACTACTTTATTTGTCTTTCATAGTAGGTCATTCAACAGCAGTGGGCTACCCCTAAGAGAGGAAGTTCTGCAGTCCTTGGCCCATCCAAAGGCAGCCTAGCTCACTAGTGACCAAATTTGCTGCCATGATCACAAGGTAATGGTGCCATGTGGTGATCTATAGGGAAGGACTGAGGATTCTGGTCCAGGAAAGCGTCTATCTACACACCATCAAAATTGGTGTCACAAGCTGCTCTGCCGCTCCTCATGACACTTCCCTGAGCAGAGCATGGATCAAATGGGAAAGGAAGGTGGCTCCCATTGTGCCCGCTGATGTTTGTCCCTTCCAGGCTCTGGAGATGCAGTGGTGACGTCTTCCTGGTCATCACGGATGCAGAGAAGATCAGCGGATGCCTCAGTCTGGGATGTGTGACCAGCGCTGAATTTACACCAGCCATGTCCACAGTGAACATTTTGAGAGCACCAGCTTCACTGTGGCATGGCGTGCGGCACGCGACCAGGTGAGCTAGTGAGCGCCTTCCAGGACACTGCTGCCTCTCCAGCCAAATGTGGGGGGCATAAGAACCCAGCTCTCACTTATGCTCAGAGAAGGAAGGAAAAACTGGTATTTGAGATGGTAAGTGTGGCCGCACATCACGCGCGGAGCTGGTCCCTACGGGACTGCTGCTTCCCACAGAGCTGGAGGTCACTCCAGGACCGCTGTGGGGTCTCCGCAAGGCTTGCGTCCGATGAGAACGGACTGAGCTAAAGCTTAGGCTATAGCGTTGTTACGGATTTCCTGGGTCTGCTGTTAGGGTTTCCGCACTGGGACACAGAGCTACCTGGGTTCTTTGACAAACCAAAATCCTTCCACTTGCTGTTCCTCCTATTGAAATCATTCCTGGACTCTTACTGCATTTGCCGAACGCTTTTATTTTCTTTATAAAAATGAGGACGTGAGCTCATTAAAGTGGTGTGAGACTTCTGCCTTTAGATGTTTAATGGTCTTTTTATTTTGAGACACGCTGCTCTCTGATGTGGCTAAGGACAATAGCCTCTAACTGAGTTTCCGCGGGGCTGTGTTCAGAGCATGAATTCTTGCCTTCTGTATCTTGGCAAATTTGCTGGCTCACAAAATTTTACTACACAACAGTCAAAGCTCTATCCTCCAGTTTTCATTTTTCTATTCCCCCTCTTCTTCCACTGGTAGAGTGTTAAGTATTCCAGATTTGATTTCTCTAACATTTCTTTAAATGAGTCATTTGTCTTCATGTCAAAACACTGCACCATTTCTGAAGCTAGCAGCAACCTGGTCCAAACTGCTAGAACTACAGGGCTAAATTTAAAAAAAAAAAAGACTTGAAAATAATGAGAAACAAAAGCTAATGTTTACAAACCTTAAGGGCAGGAATACCTAAAACCTGGAGGCTCCATTTCTCTTCCCAGGTGTCGCTCGTGCTGCAGCGGCCGCGCTGCCTTGTACCACATTGCTGTGTTGTGCTCTTCTCCAAAGACTCTCCTAACTTCCCATGAACCAGGACACCACGTGCCCAGGGCCTCTGAACATGTAGGAGGTGCACCTAAAAACAGCAGATCTGATCAGCTGGCCTGTAGTCAGTCCACTAGCAGAGAGATCTCCAGCCCAGACACACCAGCAGAAGGGGTTTATTTGCTTGATACAGAAGGATCTGAAGTCAGTTCAGCAATATCCAGACTCTTACTGCGAAGTGCAAGAGGAACCTGAGCTATCAGCAACAGGATTTTCTAAAAAAAGTCCTAAAACTGGCATTACAAATATTTTTTTAATATAATTTTCAGTATAACTGAAATTGGGTATAATGTGCTTCTCCGTGGGGAGGAAAATGGTCCCGTTCTGCTTACCGTCTAGGAACCATCCTACATTTTTATAGCCATTCTTTTTTCTTTTCAGCTTGGCACTTCAATACTGAAATTTCACTTGGCCTCCTAATTCATGGGCAAACAAGTGTCAGGTAGAGTTCAGCTCTCCCCTATACAGAGACGCTGCCCCGTGGTAGGCACATAAACAAAACCAGGATGGTGCCGCTTACACAGACCCCATTTCCCTCCCCCTTCCACCCAGTAAACAGCTTCTGGCTGCAGATTTGGTCCTTTATAGAAGAGATTTTTAAGATCCCAGATGACCTATCCAACCGCCTGGTAATCCTCAAATCATCTGCTTGCCATGCTAATGTGGAGATGTCACTGGAAGGGCTTGTTGACAACCTTCTGGTGCATCAAAGATAATTCTGTAAAACTGTGGCTATCTTCATCACTTAAACTTGAGCACATGCTTGAATCAAATTTCCCTTTCTGACAAATTCAAAAAGACTGTTTGCAAGAGAGAGGAAAAAAAAACCCTAAAATAAACACTGTTTTCCAGTTTACTTTGGATTAAATTGACTCGTCGCCATAGCCTCTTGTGAACTTTTTAAGCAAACATTTCAAAAGTTACTTCTTTCAGCAGTTTGAATATCCTTTCTGTGCACATTCTCATACAATCTATATCTATACATTAAACTATCTATAAATCATATTTCACATTAGTGTGAAGTGAAAAATATTTCAACAAATATAGATTTACTGAAGTTGCTTAATTTTTATGCTTTCACACAAAATGAATATTTTATTTTCAGACCTTAACAGGAACTCATAGAGCAAAGAGCCGATAATCAGATACATTAGCAAGTGTCTCACAAACTGTCATATTACCAGCGTCTACAAATCCGTGCTAGAATAGTCCAATCAATTTTTGTGTTGAGTAATAAATACTAATCCCAGCTCAACTGTTTTGTTACATATACAGCATGCCCTGATCCCAAAGAACTCCTTAATCCACTATTTTAATAACGGCCCGTGGATTATGGGATCTATAGTGTCTATTGACACAATGTATGGAGCGAGGGCCCAATGGAGGCTCATTTCTGAGACTCGTTTTGGGGGCGTGCGAGCCCTCGCTGCATTAGGGGGCCAGCAGATTATCTGCCTGAAGGTGAAAACACTGCAGAGCATCCCGAGAGGGAGGGCTCTGAGATAAAAGCAGGGGTATAGAAACAGCAGCGAGCAACTATGTGTGACCTGATGTACAAAGAACCAAGAAGAAAAATAATCCTGAAATGGCACTTCTTTTCCAAAAATATTCAATGCGCCTGCAGTACCGGTAAGCACCTCTCTGCACTCCAAGCTCTCTTAGAAACTCCTGCCTTCCAGCTGTTTTGCTTGTCCCCACATTGAAATTTCCCCAGTATATCGAGCACGTTGGCCGTGTGCTACTTCCCAGTAGGAAAATGCATTGGCTTTTCCCTGTTTCAGTGGTTCTCTGCACATGCTTTTTGGTAATTTTCTTCCCAAGTTTTCTCCCCAAGTACAGATTATCTTAGTTGGGTGGCAGCAAGCACTCAGTATAGCATCTTCTCGATGATTAAAAATAGGTCTCCCACTAATATAAAATTAAATTTATATTAAAATTAAATTTTATTTTTTATTTTTAAAATCTATTTAAATTTAAATTAATTGAATTTATTAATTAAACTATATAACTATATATATAACTATATCCCTACCTGTAAATCCCGGCCTGTAAAATCCCTACCTGTAAAAGTGTAGCTCCCGAGAGAAGGCAGGTGAGCCGCTGCTCTAAGGGACAAGATGGGCTGATCTGTTGGCCGTAGAAGAGGCTGGGACAGGCAAGAGGTGTCTGTGTTTCCACAGGAGTTTCTTGCAGCGTGGGGAGATGCACATGTAGCAGGCTGGTTCAGCAGGAGCGTGGCAGGGGGCCCCTCTCCCAGAGGAGGAAGCTGCTGCCTGAGTTGGGCTCTTGAGGTCACCGAGGAGGGAAGCTGGGGTGCTGCAGGCCCTTGCAGACTGTAGAGAGCTTTTTTAAAATGGTTATTTTTTAAATAAACCCCTTCAGGTTTTCTTTTACAGGTCAGGTTCAAGACAGCTTTGAGTCCTGTGCAGTACTTGCTGCCTGGCACTGGTGTCGCAGAGGCACCGCGGGTTACATCTAAATGACTGGGTTGAGCCGCAGGTGGGAGACCTCGCGTGAGCTCCGGGATTTCCTTACTGCACCCGTGGAAGGGCTGGCTGCACTACACGAGGTTCAAAGCAGCCGTGTGCTTTCAAAGCGAGACCCACCCTGGTGCCACGTGTTGAGCTGGGCTGGTGCCCAGAGCAGCTGTGAAGGGCAGGAACCGGGTGCCTCGTGAAGGCCGCGAAATCAGGAGGTGGGCTCCAGGGGTACAGCAGGGGCCAAAGCGCCGTCACGAGGTCTCCTAACACAGCTGTGCCGGCAGCAGCTGCCTCCTGGACCATCCGGAGCCCCCAGTTAGTCACTGGATTCCATGGAGCCCAACTGGCCAGTCACGGGATCAGGTCCAAAGCAGTATTTTGCCCACAGAGGCATTTTAACAGCGCTGGCCATCAAAACTGACCTCCTGTCACAAGGAGGTCCACAAATCTCAGCCAGAAGGGGGTTGACACTTACTTCCATTTCCCACAATGAGCAGAGGAGTGTTTGCAAAATCCAAAGGAAGGCACATCACTCCACGACTATTACGATGCTCATTTTCCTCTTGAAAATCAAAGTATCAAGAAGATATTGATGTGCAAAAGCTTCAGGCAGCAAAACAAGTCTTTTTTTTTCCTTAACTTACACTGACTCCAAAAAAAAAAAAAAATGTTTTTTATCAGTAAGACTCATTACTAGTCCTACACTGCTTTTTTTTCCAGCTCATAAAAATATCTGCTTCAGTTGTTAGTCACACCATTAAGAGATCATTAATAAATTAGAAAAGGAGATCATTAATAAATTAGAAAATGAATGCAGTACCACCAGCATGTCTTCTCCCACAACATTTCAGCTTTTCTCTTTCACAGCAACCTATGCTTTCAATACTTGGGAAGAAACTGTGTCAGAGTCATTAAAAAGTTGTTTGAAATACAGTTGAAAAGATACTGTATGTGGCATCTGTGTTGTAAGACTAGCCCCGTGGTTGCTATGTTGCTTTATTGAATAAGGGAAGCAAGACTAGTAGGCAGCAACCATCAGTTATTTGTTTTTAGCCTATTTTGCCTCATCCCTTATAACTACTAAATGATCTTCAGCTGTGCATTCTATTAATCATTGCATTGCCATATTTTTTTCTATTTGGAAAGAAGTTGCAGAATTGCTCTTCTGATTTCCCCCATATAGATACATTTCAAAAGAAGCAGGGATACTAGGACTCTTTGTGTGTATGAGGCTTTACAAGAAGATAAAAGTAACAATAGCACTGAAAAATAAAAAGGTATGGTAATACTAATTAGGGGCTCTTACAGCCCCAATTACTCCACTTACTGCCAAAGTGCCTTTCTCAAACGTAGCCCCAAAGATACTACTTTTATAATGTTCATATTTTTGTAAGGTACTTAGATAACTAATTCTGAAGGACTTCAGTTGGAGTTAGGTTCATAAATATGTTCTGAGCATCTTGGGAAATACTGCAAGTGTTATAATCAAACTCATAAAAAAGCAGAGCACTTTTAAAAGGATTCTAACTTTAAAAGCTCAAGGTAGATGAACAGCACTATTCCCCAATTACCGGATTAGAGATAACTTGGAGAGAAACTGAGCACAGGTAAGAGTTGAAAAGGGTTAATGTTATCATGCTGCTGGGTTAACCTTTTTTTTTTTTTTTTTTTTTTTTTTACATTATTTGACATAATGGCAGATTCGAGTGGTCTCACCCATCACAAGCACGCACGGTGGAAGTTAAACCCAGGTCACTTTCATGCTTTAGTACAACTCTTCCAAACAGCGCGTTTCATTTTGCCAGCACGGGGAATTCACCCTGGCTGGCCCTGCTTCCCCAGAGATGGGGAGCTGATCTGGGCGGGAAAGCAGCCCAAAGACACAAGTCAGCTTGTGCCTGGGACACATCCAATTTCAAGGCCCCACCAAGACTAAGGCGGCACAACGACTGCCCAAGTTATACCTGCTCCACCCATGCCCACCCACTCCAGCACAAAACCCTCTGCCCTTCTTCCTTCTCCCTCCACGTCCCTTCTGCCCTCTCCCCCACTGTGCCCTAAGGAGCAGGAGGCAGCCAGAGCTGGCAACAGAGCGTGGGGACTAATGGATCAGCCTAAAGAACAGGAGGGCTGCCGCAGGTCTTCCTTTCTGCCTGGCCTGTACTTGTAACAGCTCTGCAGTGCGCTGGGTCCTGGCTTAGCCCAAAGCAGGCAATGGGTTCGAGAGGATGGGGATGGGAGACAGGCGCATAGGGGGCATGATCCGAGCTTGGTACCCTTAGGAAGGCGGCCCGGCAGCGGCGCCTTCCCCTG